>CAKNXH010001108.1:97029-130962 GCA_932178445.1 Andricus quercusramuli
AAAAATTTAATTTTAAAAACATTTATCTAATAGCTCCATCTGGTCTGAAAGGACGTTAACATTATCTGTATTAGAGGAGATACCTTTGATCGATATTATAGAATTCCAATTCACGGTGTGTGAATGATTTCTCTAATGATCGATAGTTACCATCTCTGATGATAATATAGATTCCTAATTAAAAATACTTCAGGGTTGCTGTAAAGGGATGATATGAGATTTTCACGGAGTTTTCCACTAGATTTTGGTTGAAATGTGTTTAGTTAAACACAAATAAAGAAAAATACACTTAATTTGAGTAGAAAGTTGCAAATGAACTGATTCATTCGTAAGAAATACCGCCGTTTCGTGCGCTCACCCCCTACCCCCACTTCCCGGGCAAACGCACACCATCAGAAGGTGGCACCCTGCATTTTTTTATTATCTAGAACCCCCTGAACATGAATTCAAAGAGAAACTGCGTTACACTATTTATGCATGCTCAATGTTATCTAAGTCCTCGTCTAATATTATTTACTTCCTTTCATTCTTGTAAATTTCGCTCTCCGAAGTGGGGGGAGGGGGGAATGTGATGAGCACGAACGCTCGTACATACCGGCAGAGGCCCACGAGCGCATGACTGTAGGGACTGACTCTCCCGCCACGCTCACCTCCACTGACCGACCGCAATCAGAACCGACGGGCTTAAATGCGAGACGAGCAAACGCAAAAGACAGTGGAGTCGGCGCGACTCGCCGAGCGCATCGGTGAGTTCTCACCCAGCGAAACTCCAGCCCTCTCCCTAACCGGTTGTCCGACATGTACGGTTCTTGTGGTCGATAGGCACTTCTATGGCCACGCGAACCTAGTGCGATAGGGAATCGATGGGGATCCCCTTGTTTCCCCTTCGTCACCGGAGACTGACTATTTATTTCCTACCGACTGACATGTACAGTTATCATGATCGAGAGCCACTCCTATGGCCACGCGAACCTAGTGCGATAGGGAATCGATTGGTACCCCCATGGTTCCCCTTCGTGACCAAAGACCGACTATTCATGACCGACCGGCTGACGTGTACGGTTCTCGTGGTCGATAGGCACTCCTATGGCCACGCGTAGCTAGTGTGATAGGGAATCGATGGGTACCCCCATGATTCCCCTTCGTCACCTGAGACCGACTATTCCTGACCGACCGGTCGACGTGTACAGTTCTCGAGCTAGATAGGCACCCCTATGGCCACGCGTACCTAGTGCGATAGGAAATCGATGGGTACCACCACGGTTTCCCTTCGTCACAGGAGACCAACTATTCCTGACCGACCGTCTGACGTGTACAGTTCTCGTGTTCGATAGGCACTTTTATGGCCACGCGAACCTAGTACGATGGGAGACCGATGGGTACCCCCATGGTTCCCCTTCGTCACTGAAGACCGACGTGCACGGCTCTCGTGGCCCATGGGCAGTCCTATGGCCACGAGAAAACGTAGTGCGACGGGAAATCGATGGGTAACCCCATGGTTTTCGCCTCTATCACCGGAGTCCGACCATTCCCGACCGACCGTCCGACATGTACATTTTCTTGTGACTTCCGTCGCGTTCGCATCACACCCCGCCATCAAACTAAACCACATTATCCACATACGTGTTCACAGGATTCATTTTAACGCCCTAGACACGGGGAGGTATCGCATCCCGCACATACTCACCCATCCTCGAACAATTGTGCACACACGCACCGACGAACATTCGCACACGCTCGCCCGTAACACGCACCCCCATTCACCTCAATCTTTGTTATATATTTTTCTTATGTGTTCACCTAAATAAAACGAGACACTACTCTTGTACTCAGAAAAAACTGTCTATCTATCCTTAAACCTGACCCTGGCTTAGGCTGAAGCGTCCGATAGGGTAAGTTAGACCAAGGGTAGGATCGCTCACACGGCCCCCGGCGATGGGCCACGGGAAACTAGCCCGTTACAAATTCATTGGTAATATCACTGAAAAATTCATGTGTGGCAATTTGACCAAATTAAATTTTTTCCCGTTTTTTCATTTTGTGATGCTCTTTTTATTAAACTAAGGAAAGACGTACACATTTCTAAGTTTCAAACTAAATTTTTGTCCATTTTCTAGAGACCCTGCAACATAAGCAATTTTCACATAAGTTTCGTAAAATCCATTTACACAGGATTTGTAAAAAATAGACAAAAACTTTGGTTTTAAATTAAAAAATATGTACATGTTTCTTCAGTTTATTGAAAAGAGCATGAAATAAATAAGAATATTTTTTGGAAACTTTAGGTACAAATCAACAAAAGTGCATATCTGATCAATTTTTGAAATATTATGTTTTGACGAAAAAATTATTATTATTTTTTTTCTTGCATTTAAGGTTATTCAGTTCCATAAACTTTACTAACTAAATTTTTTTTAAACTTTATTTCTACATAGAAAAAGTTCTAAATTAGAAAATTTTTTATCGACTTGCCCAATGATGAAAAATTGAAAATAATTTTCTTCAATAACAGTTGGTAAGACCAACTTGTTGACAGAGACCGGTCGTGTGCCGGCAGACGATAATGGTGCGTGTCCATGAGATAATTATCAGCTTATCTTATCAAGCGATAAGTTTATACCATCAGCAGATTGTACCATCGTCAACACGGAGTTAAGATGGAAAATTCAATAACACAACAGGGATAAACAATTCAAAGTTTAAAAAGGGGTGAATAAATCAAATTTGAGTGTTTAAGTAGGAGCAAAAGGAATGTATGCTTATGTGAAGATTACCCAAAGGCATGTCGATACAGTAGATCACTTCGCAACGGAACATCACCCTAATCTATCAACCAAGCCGTAGAACTCTTTAGTATATACTTTTGGTACGTACTTCCGGTACAACATTTCTAGAAATTTCTGAACGCTACGAACGAGACGTGTGGTAGAAAAGAAAGCAAAAACTGAAAGCGTGCCAAATTTTGAATTTTAACCAATCGATGCTTCAAAGAATCGACCGTTGAAAATAACGGAATGCTAAAGCTGGACGTAATCGATGTTGGTTTAGGATGACTTTTTAGCACACCTGAAAGCGAAAAAAACTTAAATTTTATACCATCGGTGATTTGAAACATCTATCGATGAATGAACAAAAATTTCTTACCTTATAATATAAATATAAGTTATATCGAGGTACTTAATATTAATTGAAGCTTAACATTAATAATTCAACTAGAATTTATTCCATAAGTAAGTGGATGGTTTCAAATAAAGTTACAATCATATTTGAAATTTTGATTTTAATTATTCAAGAAAAGACTTAACCTAATTCTGCAAAGTGAAATGTTAATATAATTTAAGGAATAGATCTCGTAATTTAATTTCATAAATTTAGCTCTTTCAACCTAATTTTAAAAGATGCAACATTCTTAAAACATGAATTCGCACTTGCTACAAAAGATGATAAGCGCCGGGATGCTCAAGTAAGTATCTGGAGTATCTTTACTTTCCATCATCGTCATTATCAGGTTTGCTTGCAGCGTACTGTCTGGAAGCCGGCTGATCATCTGACGCTAAGAATCATGTCTTGAGTGTAAGGATGTTTTAAACAACACAGTTGTTCTTGCAGAGCTGGGCCTGATGTCTACACGTGGTTCATACTGCTTCGCACAATTTTATCACCGAAGAAGAGCCCAAATCTTCCAGATTATTCATATTAAGCAGAAACTGGCCAAATTACTCTTTCTTTTTCAGTCCTTCAACGTAGACTGCACTAGTGCCACGCAGTGTATCTCGAATTATAAGAGTGACTTCTTGAAGACGAACTGGCGGATGAACTTCTTGAATCCTTGAGCGTCCAGGACTAATTCCATATCGATGAAAACTGAATTCTGTTCAGTGATCCCAACTTTGGCACGTGGAAATACTGCGCTTGCGCTAGGACGCATAAGCGAACCACGACGCGACAACCCGTTACAATGGAAATAGTAAGTCGCACCGGATTCCTCTTACATATAGCTAGCGCAAACGCAAAACCTCTACCTGACAAGGTTGGAATGATTGACTCTGTTGCTAAAATCATCCCACTTATACCTTTTATCCCACCGCTGCCATTACCCCCATCACTATTGAATAATACTAATGTTATCGGGGAAATCGCTTGCAGATACAAGTTCCAATCACACTGACAGAGAATTGCGCGTGACAGGGAATACGGATTTTGATAATTTTTCAAATATGAAATGATGAAAACTTAAACAGTTAGCTGAGAGAGAAAGCGCTTTACGAGAAAAAAAGTTGCAAAAATCCCTGCTAAGCAACTGTCGGTCGAATTAGAGAGCGCTCGTGTTAACTACGTCAGAGAAATTGTATAGGTAGGCTAGAGAGTCCATGGTGATGCGTTTGCGTCCTCGTACTTCTTTACAATTTTTTTTCTAATTCATTCTTTTCAGTAGTTAACCGTAAAAATTCATAAATATTACGAAAATAATAGCAAGTAGTAAAAAAACTTTTTTTAATTAACATAATATTAATTCCCATTTATTAATTAATTATCAATAATAAATATCATTTTTCAATTTTATGAAGTTTTTATAAGCAAAAAATTAATGAACACGCTTAATAAATTCGATGTTTTCAAGAAAGTTTTTAATATATAAATAATAGTATTCAGAAAAAATGTCGTGTTCTTCGTTCTGATATAAATATCCTCGTTTTTATTTCTGGCAGAGTCTTCTTGTATCGAAAAATTCGATAGGACTTCAACATATAACAGAAGGCGCTGTTGACTCGAGTGCTCTACATTCGACCGGTAGTTATTCAGTACAGATTTCTCTCAACCCTTTTTCCTCGTGAACTGCTAAGCATCCAAGCAAATAGTTCAAGCTGTTTTCATTTCATATCAGGTATCAAATGTTGCATATATATCATCTAGTAGCGAAAACTGATTATGACCAATGCCCAGATTCAAATTGCTACCCGGATAGTACTGTGAATTCAGGAACACCTCGACATTGGTTATGTTGCAGTGATTGAAGGGATTAACATATCTGGTTTTCCTATGATCTCTACCTTGTTGCTCACCCAGTAAAATCAAACGTAGTTTTTCCAACTAAGCTGAAGTTTTCACAGTCTATATGTGTTATAAAATGTTTTTTTCCTTTCGGGAAAACCATCCATCCTACATTTTCATGAAAATAACTTTGTTCACGGTTTTTTTTTTGTCGAGGAGGTGAGGTTGCATTTACGCACTGAGCGTGGGACTCGACCTAAAGACGGTAATACCCACTAAACTCTCCTCCTCTACCTGCCAACCCATGTTCTCGTAATCCGCTTTCGCATTACTTTAGGAACATCGGTTATAGGCATTCTACGCCGTGATTTGTCGTCCCGCTGTTTTGCCAACCTGGTCTTTTTCTTCGTCTTTCTACCCAACCAGGATACACGCATCGTCCTCGGTGGTGTGGTGGGACCACCCTGCACCTCATCGTCCCCGGTTGATGATTTGTCCGCGGCTCTCCTTCTTTTGCAGCGCAAAGAAAGTACTGCAGCGTGCTTCTCCACGTCGCAGCCTTATGGCCCTCTTTGCCGCATTTCCAACAGGCCGTTTTCTGGTCACAGCCTTTGCAAACCGCTGGCCATGTGGCCATAGCTTAGGCAGCGATAGTACCGTAATACCTCCGCAGACTACACTACTCACACTACGCACACTACTCCTGCAGACTCTTCGAAGTTATGCCTTACGGCGACCTCAACTTCCTTTACCTCCGTAGTTGCGTCATGGTCCAAGACCTCGACTTCGATGCGGGGAACGAGCTCGCGCACGTTACCTTATCACCAAAGTCCTCCTTAATGGCAGCCGACAGTTTGGTTCTGCTGTCTGCTGCAGGGCCTACCTGAATGAGGACCTCTCGGACACCCCTGATTTTGACAAGGGTGTCCGGTTCAACCTTCTTTTTGAGGTCCTTAAAGACCTCAGCATAACTCGAACCCTTAGCCGGCTTTATTAAAACCACCTCGGCTCCTTTTTCTTGGTGGATGCGGGTGGAGCTGTTGTTCCTCCCACGTCATTCTTCTGCGGTATTAAGGGCAGAATATGACAGAATCCAGCTCAAACGCCAAATCTTTCACTTCATCTAGCCCATGTCTGATTGGCATGAAAATGTTTCTCTTTATGTCCAAGAAATCCTGCATCTTTTTCACAGTGACTTTCAACTCTTTGAGGAGTTGTTGCCCTCTCCCAGCCTTTGCTTCACCACCATAATATCCTGATTGGCCTCAGTCTTTTGACCAAAGTCAAGCGCCTCCGTCACGCCCAACGTACCACCCAACACCTCACACACGCTCCGGTTTAAATTTGTTTGATTCGACGTCATTTTCCACGAGTAGCTAAGGAACTGAAGGTCCACCCCCGCAAAGCCCCGCATGCGGGGGTAAGGTCTGAATAATCTAGGAGGCGACCTGGTATCCTAGAGACACCGTTTACGACACCACACCCTTCTGCCATGCAGTCTTTGGCACGGTTGTTAACGCCTTGACTTGAGAGTTTTTTCTTCGGGACCATTCCTGGAGCATTGTCCGCGACTGCTTATTGAGTAGTGTAACCATATTCAGCAGAAACCCTTGGTACCTTAACAGTCTTTCATACACAATCAGTGAAGACTTGCTGGATAGTATACACAAATCTTGATGCTGGACAGCAATCCGAATTTCATGACTGTCTTTGAATGATGAGAAAGCATGAAGCTGATGTACATGAATCTTATAGTCAGCTTTAAACTCATCAAATCTCACTGGTCCTTGAATATTTATTATTTCTTTCGTTTTTGTCGCAACGCAAGGAGATGATAAAAATCTTCAATAGACGTTTCAAATTATTTGTTTACGATTATACACAAAACCCATTATGTTGATTTGAATTGTAGTCCTATTGTGATATAATCCCATCGAAAATTCACAGAATGTCCGTCTTAATCAATATATATGGAGCTGAATCTAATGTATTATCTTCACTTCGATTGAAAGTTGAATGACGCGCGACAGCACTTCAACGACCTTATATCCTGGTGTTACAAAAAGAAAAACATTCACGATTTGATCGAATGTAAGCATACTGTGGATTCAAAAAAGTTTAAGACTTCTAGCCGGAGCATGTTTGAGAGCCTGGTAATAGAAAACGTACTTTAACTTCGTCACGAGAGTAGTTGAGAACTTCTCCTGGCTTGATCTCAGTAGTTTCGAGTGTTCTGGATAGAGCAAGAAGTCATTGCGTGCACGATGGAGTTCGTTCGGACAATGAAATCTAAATTTCACAAATTTGTAATCCACTCAAAGCCTTTTTAATAATCGAAAGCATATCATCGTCAATAAGGAGTTCTAATCTTTCCACTGTGAACTTGAGCATGGCGTCCCCGATCAAGATAGGAGTCGTATAGTGGTATACGGGATACGGATGATAAGCCTTGAAGCATTGTTCACGGAAACTTTCGAAGGTATAAGCTGAAAGTAGCACATCAGTCTTCGTGTATAGTTTCACATATTCGCCAAGAGTTTTAAAATTGAACACAGATCATACCTGTTTTGCATGTCCATAATACTCATCAGATATTGATGAGTCATTCAGGGTGCAGTAAATCTTAGCTTCTGGTGAAAGTCGATTTTCTTTTTGTCTCTCCCTTCAGTTCAGGAACCGTGTGGGAGAAATCCCTTCCTTGCCAGGAGTTCAATTTTTTCTCTCTTAATACCGGGAAAGATATGAATTGAAAATTTTGCTTGCGGTGGTATACAACGCTAACTTCTCCAAATAACAGGCCATAAATCAAAATCAGTCTATGATTCGGAATTTTCATTTTATTTTCCTAAACATAATTAGTTAATGAGATGTACTTTTATTTATTTATTGCAAAAACTTTTACTGAAACATCATATTGAGTAGCGATGTCGCGAATGATAAAGTGAGCGTCGCACTCACTTAAATGAGTCCATGCCTTCAAATGAAATGCAAAGTGCTTCAGACCAGCAGACTGTGCAAGAAGAACAATGTCACATGCGCACTTTGAAACACATCTATTTTGCGAAACCACGCCATGGGCGTGCATGCGCGGTTCAGAAATGAGTAACTTCGCACACTTCGCGTGTGCAACGGACGAAAATCGCAGTTCCAGAAAATTCGGCACTTATCACTTTGGACCACTGACTATATATCCATTGGAGCGTACGGTAGGGCAGGGTCGCGGCCAACGTCATTCCCGCGTGGGTGGGACACCCAGATAGTATGTGTTCTAGGTACTCAGCCTGTGCACGACACGCTCTGCATCTATCGCTGAAGACTTCTTGACATAAAATGCGGCCACGGTATACTAAGGTGGAAATGACACCGTCCTGGCATGCGAAAATGAAACACAGTTTGTACCTGAATTAAGCACTGATGATCTGAGGAAAGCAGAAGTTTGCTCCTTCGACAAGATCTGTTTTTCTACATTTCTATGAAAGTTCCGGTGCACTTCATTGACGAATAGCTTTTGGTGAAATTTTGCAACCTCTGCTTCCTTTACTTCAGCTTCAAGAAGTGAAGTATCTAGACGTAGTAATGCACTTCGCTCACTTCTGATGTCAAAATTCAGGCCAAGGGTCTCGGACGCTTGCTCCGCGGCTTTGTAAAGGAATGCTCCGTTGCGAATCATCTCTTGGTTCCCGACCATTTTTAGGAAAGGATCTCTGCCATTTGCAACGATGTAAGCTGCACTAAGAAACATTCGGTTATGCAGACACTGGAGATTCAGAAGTCCGCGTGCGCCCTGAAGGCGTGATATGTATGATCGCGGAACTGACGAATTGATATGCAAGCTTTCAAGCATATGCATGATTTTACGTGCGGCGATATCAGGGACCGTAAGCTCATTCTTCGTCCATTGAGCCACCTCAAAAGAGTAGAGTAGAACCGAGGCGGCGAGCATGTTAGTCGCAGATACCTTGTTCAACGTTGACAGATTGTAAGACCAAATATGTCGAAGAATACGATTGTGTCTGCTTAGAAGAGAATCTCTCACTGATTTTATATTCCGAATGCGGCTTTGAGGCACGCCTAAGTATGTATAGGTTTCTCCAGTGTTGAGATATCTGATAACACTTACATCCACAAGCTCAAGGTCTTTGGGAACGCCAGTAATCTTTCCTCTTTCAAGATGAATGTTGGCACACTTGTCCAAACCAAAGTCCATCCCAACCTCTCCTGTGTACTTTTCGACGATATTTATAGAAGTTTGAAGTTTGCTTCTAACAGAAGCATATATTTTCAGGTCATCAATATAAAATACATGAGTGACCTTATGCTAGCTATAATTTTTGTTGCCACAGAGGTAACCAGAAGAATTTTGTTGTGCAAGAGATACAAGCTTGAGGGTGATGCAAAAAAAAGCAAAGAACTCATGTTATCGCACTGAAAGATGCCCCTCTGGAAGGTAACGTTGTTTGTTGTCACATCATAATTTCCAGGTGAGAGAATAAATCGGTTTTCCAAAGGGGCATCAATCTCTCTATGCATTTTCATTGTGCGCATGCACCTTCAAGCTTTGCAACACACAGATGATAAGTCTGTGAGAGGTTGAATCGAAAGCTTTTCGGTAGTCAACCCAGACCATTGGAAGGACGCGCTGATGGGCTGCAATGTCTTTAGAAACGCACCTGTCAATTAGCGGGTTCTCTTGACAGCCTGCTACACCTTTTTCGAGCCACGTTGTACGTATATATCTCTCGCCACACATGCTCAATTTTGCGCACAATCCTGTTGTTCAGGATAGCCGTAAAGATATTATACAGTGTGTTCAAGCAAGTTATTGGCCTGTAATTCTCCGGGTTGGACAAGTTGCCTTTTTCGGTAGGTATATAGTGCGTCCTAACACCAGCCACTGCGGAATGGGCATTTTTGACTTCAAATATGAGGTACATATGCGGGCCAAATGTTGGTGTATAGAAGTGAATTTCTTCTACCAACAGTTCTTGATACAAGCTGGTCCTGCAGAAAAAAAGTTCATCGTTCCTCTAAGTGCTTTTTTCGCCTCTCCGGCAGTGATTGATGGGCATTTCTCCTAAGATTTTATGAGGTTGTCTCAACAATCCTTGAATCGAATGATATTATCAGTGTCTTCTTTCTGCTCCACTGTTTTCGGAATATTGCATAACTCTCTCCAAAAAGTCTTCACCTCGTTGGCCTTGGATGGATTTTTGTCAGAAACAGGGTGATTACTGAAGAGGCGCGATGGGTCGACAAGAAACTGTTGATTCTCCCTGATCTAGCTCTTCTTTGTATGTATTCTTCTCCTTGCTTCAGATAAAACCCGTATTTTGTCAGCAATATGCTGCTCGATTGCCAGCAGCTTCGACTTTTTCTTTCTGCTATTGAAGATCCTCAGTACTTGGGCGAAATTTTGAACCCTTTCCGTGAGCGGTGTACCGGATGTACCGCAGCACCGAAAACTGAACAATTGATGGTCCGGAGGTCGGACTCATCCGATATATCCTGACGAGGGGAAGCATCCATTTCAACCTTATCTTGTGGCTTACGAGGAACCTGCATGTCAATGTTCCTCTTCGTTCTGCTAACATCGTCGCTAACATCTCTTAGGAAGTATCTGCTTTCTGTGATTGGTCCAAATGTCGCTTTCTCATCTTCGTTTGCAGCTTGTGCAATCCGTCGTTGGGGAAGCGTGATTGAATCGAAACGTGCTGAAGCTGTGGGTGATTATGCCACCACAAAGTGTGCATGCGTGCCAAAAAGCCTCTGCAAGCAGGGATGATGTTGACATCGTGACAGTCTAGCAAGTCATCCTGGAGTTGATTCGTCCACTCAATGTGAACGTTTCGCCAGTTCGTCGTCCTGTTTCCATCCAAATTATCTTCAGTACCCCAACTCTTGAGTGATTGGCACTGTTTGCAGAACGTTTGTCGGGTACCCTGTGCGTTCGCTCGTTTTGAACCGCATCTACATTTTTTTGATGGTTTGGTGGTGTTATGGTTCTTCCCACGAGCAGCTAGGGAAAGGGTTTGTCTATTATTGTGGAGCCCTGCATGGAAGGATAAGGCTGCATACTCTGACAGGACGCACGGTATCCCAGAGTCACTGTTCGAAACACCTCGCCCAGGTGCCATTCAGCTTTTGGCATGGTTGTTCTGTCTCCGCTTAGGGGTCATTCCTTCAGAACCATCCCTGGACAATTGTCCGCGACTGCTTAATAATTACTGTAACCATATTCAGCAGAAACCCTCGGTACACGGATCCTCTATGCGCAACCCAAGGAAGCCTTCGGTGGCTGTGCCATAGGCACTTCGGTTTGATTCCAGAGGAATTCGACTGATAATGAAGAATCTGTCCGACATGAAGAGATGCGTTGCGAATTCATTTTCTTCAGTTGCTTCTAACGATTCGGTCAGTAGATAAAGCAAAAGTTGAATACATGTGGAACTAGAGCTGTATAGAGTAACGAAATATTTTTCCTCGTGTGTGCACTCTAATATACACAATTCCTGGAATCTCAAAATTGAACATTGTATTGCAGATCGTTACTTTATAACAAACCTACTTATTCATGTGCGTGACAGTGTCGATTCAATACTTGCTCTTACGCACCATATTTTTGGTGTCATATCGCATATTTGTGAAACTGCAGATATGAAACTTGGAGGTCCTCAACGTAAGTTAATGCTCTGCCTAATCAAAATTCATTACAGTATTTGCTTGACTGTATACACAGCTTAATAGAACTTTTCACTTTTTTCAGATACATACCTGGTAGATGTGGAAGAATATTCAAAGATTTTTAGTCAACATGAATTCCAAGAATTGCAAGAAACTTGTAAATATTATAGAAGCCCGCGTGGAAATGGTCACCATGGGACAAAAAACAAGTACCATGGCTGAAGTCTTGAATAAGTTTTTGCCCATAGTTCGCTCATAGTATGGTTAAAGTATGGCTTGTGTCCGAATCGCATGGTTCCGACCATTGTTTCATCATATTCTACCCAGGGTTCGGGTTCGCACTGGACCCTTTAATTTCTTAAGGGGCCGGGTCTGGACCGTTCCCTTGAGGAATCCATCAATATCGGGTCCAACCAAAAAGGTTCTTTGAATTATATTTGACAAATTTACAGAGACGATTTCAGAGAGAGAGAGAGAGAGAGAAAGAGAGAGAGAATTTAGTTTGAAGCATTGAAATTATTGAGTTAATTTGGGATTGCACACAAGATTTCGCCGGGAATTAAGGATGCGCAGAAAAACGACACTTCGCATTATTCTGCACAGTGAAGTTAGGGCGTATTTGTAGCTGCCCGTCAGAGTTCAAGGTCTAATAAGTATGCGCAGGAAAGTTTCGCGACATTTACAGCACGCATTTACGTGGCAGTTACATATGCACAGTATATTAAACGACAATTATGACTATGCAGTAAGGTAAGGGGTTGCTCTTAGTTTCACCATAGAGTTGCATAGCACTAACATCTGCGCCGTAGAGTTCTATGAAACTTACGGATGCGCAGTACAGTCACACGGCAGTTATAGCTGAGCAGTAAGGTCAGGGGATAGTTATAGATGCGCATTCATGGAATTCATAGATTTCACTGAATTGTCAGAATTCACGGCATTATAAGAATTAGCGAAATTCACAGCATTAATAGAATTCGCGGAATTCACGGAATTCATGAAATCAATGGAATTCATGCAATTATTGCAATTCACGTCATTCATGAAATTCGAGGAATTTCCGAAATTCTCGGAATTCATGGAATTCACGTAATTCATGTGATGCGCTGAATTCATGAATTTTGTGAATTCAATAAATTCCGAGAATTCCGTAAATTCCGTGAACTTCTTGAAGCCCCCTGCAGTACTGCGCAGTCAAAAGTGCCATGTGCTATACTGTGCACCTGTAAGTGCCATGGATCTGAACAGCGCAGCTGTAAATGCCGTGAAACTGTACTGTGCAACTATATGTGTCATTGAACTCTGATGCGCAGCTACACATGCTCCGTTACATTACTGCGCAGAACAATGCAGAACATGATCGACAAATGAAATTGGTCGGTATTTATCATTTTGGCCATATAATTGACAAAATCCGTCACAAAATTCGCCTAAAACATTTTTTCAATGCATTTCGTAATTTCCTATGGTGAAGGCATGAGATTCAGGCACAAGCCATACTTCGGCCATTCTATGGGCGAACCATGGGCAAAAACTTATTCATGACTTGAGCCATGGTACTAGTATTTTGTCCGATGGTGACCATTTTCACAAAAGAGAGGCATGTTCAACCATAAAGAAATGTGTCAAACTTATAGATGTTGCAGCTTGGATACAAAATTGCAAAAAATATATGAGTATGCTAAATAATGTTGTAAGGCAGGAAAGGAAATGCCTACAGTTAGGTGAAAAAAACAAGCTTTTGACGGGAGCTAGACTTATGAAGGCTACATCGAGAACATTCACAAACTTGCAGAGGAGGTGAGCTGGTATAAAAAATGAGGCTTCGAATGAACAACAGCACAGATTCAGGTGGGAAGACATAGAAATAGTCTTTAATAATAATCGAATTAGATTTGTTTGAATACTGATGATGTTAAAAGTATGGTTGTTTGGCGTGTCTAAAATGCATGATAACGTATGGGTAATTTAAAAGTGAATTTGATTCTTAGTTAAAATTTTAGTGCATTAAAAGAAGTTGAATAACTTGTAGTGAAGAAATTTTGTAATACAACAAATGTAACCGTGTTTGCATCAGAAGATTTTAATAGATGGTTTGAATGAATAAGGAAGCAAGTTTTAGTTAAAAGAGCCAATTTTAAATTAACAATAGGTTTGTCAACTTCAATGCAGTATCGACAGCTCATTAATGAACACACACGTCTTGTCGTAAATATTCAGCACAAAGATAAATTTGATTCGCTTTGGGCTGTAACAGTTCTTTCAAACTCTGCTGAGAGACATTTTAATAGTACTGGTTCTTATTCTCACTTTCATTCAGAAGAATGATCGTATAAAGTTTCCCGTTACACTTTTTAGCATTCCAAACAGAAAGAAAATAATCCAGGCAGTAATCTCTGTGCTATTGAACGGGAGGGAAATATAAAAAAGGTGGAAATAGTACCACTTTATTTAAGTAGAGAAAAATCGAAAAAAAACTTGTCATTTATCGTGTATGCTTGAAGGTACTGACATCAGTGTAGATGAGAAAGATAATGTCCATAAAAACGATGTGAATTTCAATTGCAAAATATATCACCTTGCTTTGATCAAGAATCTATTTAAATTAGTAAAATCATATTTGACGAAAGCTAATTTTGGCGACGTTCTTGCTACATTTTCCTACAGGTGTCAGTTAAAATTACAGAAATCACTAGAAAATTATAAAGATGATTCTAAAAATTCAAATGAATGTAGACCAGTACTTCCAACAGAGGAGGTGTGTAATATATGGTGGCTTATGGATTATGTGCATATATGTATAAGGAAAAAGTACCGCTTAACGGCTATGTTAATATTGAACGTTCGCTGAAGCTGGTCTGTAAATTTATAAATAGATAGGTTAGAGTATCAAAAGAATATCCCAGTGAAAGTGAGCCACCAAATAGTATGACCTCACACAAAAGTTTTCGCTAGAGGTTTGGGGGACACCTGAACTTCGCTCAAACCCAAACGACGAAGGGCCTCCCTAGTCTTGAGTGAAATCTTTTATGTGGGGTTTATACTGTCGCCTATCGCGAAGAAGATTGTATTAAAGAGTTCGTGAAATGGCTAAAAGATTTAGCTTAAGCAGTAGATTTTTGCTTACAAAATCTTATTCCAATGGACTCATTGACACTGAGGAAAAAGCCAGATTCTTGAACCGTGCAAGACTGTCACATTTGTGAAAAACCTTTCGCATCTGGTATCATTAAGCACTGAGAAAACTGTCCTTTCAAGGGTAGATATCGGGGTAAAGTACGTAAGCATTGGCACTTAAATTACGAAGACTAACATATTATTCCAACAGTATTTCAAAATTTATCTGGGTACGACTCACACTCATTCAGAAAAGAGTTAGAGACCAATTTCGAATGAGATATCTCATTATTATCAATCAACAAAGAAAAAATATATAATTTAATATGTACTAAGATTCATTGACTCTTTTCGATTTATGACAAATATTCTCGACATACTAGTTTCAAATCTCAATGGTGATAAAAAACAATCACAAAAAGTTTTTGCAAAAACCTTGATGAATTCAACTCATTGACTAGAAAAGGTGTGTTCTCATATGATTACATTGACATGTTGCAAAAGCAAGAGAAAGAGCAGTTACCAAAATCAATATACTGCACTGGACCTTGCTTCTGAGGCTATGCTCAAGTACATTGAAATTAAACTGGATTTATTGACAGAAATATAAATGTTACTGCTTATTTAAAGGTCCATCAGAGATGGCGTTTCTCAGTGCTTTAGCAGATATGCCAAAGCTTTCAAAACATTCATGAGCTTAGATTTTAATGCATTTAAACCAGTGTCGTACATTTTTTACTTTGACATAAGCAATCAAACTGGTGAAGGTATGAGTGAATATTTTCTATACAAAGATTTCAAATGGCCGAGGCGGAAAGCCTTTGACCGGGCTGCCGGGCGCGTACTCGGGTTGAAAATAGAGGGCCTCTTCACCGAGGGCTACTGCTGAATATGACTAAAAACTGAATGAGCAGTCACGGACAATGATCCAGGGACAGTCCCAAAAGAAAAGCGCCCTAGCTGAAGTGTGTGCAACCGTGCCGACGGCTGCATGGTACCACGGAGTGGCATTTCAACCGATGCTTGTGGGAGAAGCATTGGTGACATTAAACCTAGTTGTAAATGCCGTTCAAAACAATCGAACGCAAGGTTGTCCGACCATGGGTCGGACAACAATGCCGACTACCCTAGATTTGGGAGAGCCAATCAAGACGAATTGAATAGGATGAACCCCCATCATCTCATGGGTTTGAGTAGACTGATCGTCTGAGGAATCAATTAGATGACGCGCTTCGGGGAGATTTTTCTGAAATGTCCGACCCCTGGGCCATTAATTGTGGTGTGTATAATGCAGCTGGAACTTTGGTTGATCTAAACCTTAAAACGAAACCAACTGCTTGCGTCAATACTCTCAGCACATTGTTGACCATCAAGCAGCATATTTCTGACATAATACGGGTGCTCAATCATAAGAGACCCTCCACTCACTGTCGACTACTCGCCCAAGACAGAGGAAGTCAAAATATTTTGAAGAGAAGTCTACGAAGTGCAGGATCCACTGAACGAAGGCACATTAAACATAAATAGCTTGAAGGAGCTGTAAAATTCCCTCATAACACCTGAGGAGAAATGCACACCTGTCATAACTGAAGAGTGGAAAAAAGTTTGAAGAGCCATGAAGAACTATTCCGCTCCGGGACCAGATGGTATGGAGAGCTTCTGGTGGTAGAAGTTTCCTTAAACCCGCCAGCATCAGGTCCGCATTTTCACCTCATATGTAAAGTCGGAAAAGCCTATTCCGGAGTGGTTGGTGGAAGGACGCGCAGTGCTCCTTCCGAAAATGGACAGCTTGTCTGACCCTAAGAATTACAGGTTAATAACTTAACTGTACACGCTGTATGACATCTCCAGAGCTGTCCTAAATGATGGGCATGTTTGAACAATCCGACGTGTGTGGCGAGAAATGTACGAATAACGCGACTCAAAGAAAGGCATAGCAGGATTTCAGTCAAACCTGCTTATATATAGATGCATCAGCACTGACGCAGCATCACACCAGCAGCGCTGCCTAACGATGGCATCACCAATCGTTCATTTTATAAACAAATGTACATTGCAGACAATTATGCACAGAAGGAAATTATTATTTTTTGAATTATTATTTTAATTATATTGACACTGATATCTCTACTATCGGCGCAAAAATTATAAGCATCTGCCTTTGAAGCTTAACAACTCAGTCAAAAAATATCCTAGAGTAATAAGTAAGTTGTCATTCGAAAGCTGGAAGTGTTCCACGCGAATAAGCTTAAAGAAGTTAATGTAAAAAATGGGCAATAGGAAATATTTGAAAAAATTCATGAATAAGAGGAAAACATTTGTGAACAAATGGCAGGTGACAAGTTTGAGAAATAATGAAAATTCTTGCTCAAAATTACAAAAATGTACAACTATACTATCTTCAGTTCAAATAAAGATATTAAAGCGATTCAAACTCTCAACTGTAACAAATGGGCTCTGTGGTCATTTACAATCTCCCAGAAGGATGTGATTGTTCTATTTTTGGTGGAAATCGCGATATTTTTAGGCGTTCTTTTTGTTGGAAAGCAAGTGTCAGAAAACATCGGGGGTGCCTTTTTTTGCTACCGGGCAGAAGATGCATGAGTGTCTGGGCATGAGTTCAGGAGCACGGTTCAAAGAGAGACACTAGCGGTTGGCACTCAAGTGAGGTGCCTTAAACGGCGACTCTGGGATATGGGGCGACCTCTTAGAGTATGCAGTCTCATCCTCGAATGCGTGGCTCCACAAGGATGGACGAAGCCTTTCCTTAGCTGTTGCTGGGAACAACAATGACGAACGCGCAGAGCACACGACAATGGGTCGGCAAGCAGTGCTGATCACCCTAGAGTTGGGAGTACTGGAAATAATTTATATGGAAATACGACGACGAACCGGCGAAACGCCTACATTGAGTGGAAGAGTCTACTCAAGGATGACTTGCTGCACTGCTACGATGCCAGCATTATCCTTGTTCATGGAGGCTGTATGGCGCGTATGCACACTCTGTGGTAACAGAATCACGCAGAGCTTCACCACGTTTCAATTCAATGCGAAATCAGCGTGCCTACTTCTGGAAGAATGGATATGTACGCGAAGCGTTTCCACAACCGCTGCTTGAACCTTTTTTTTTATAGGATTTGGGGACTCCTCTTAGCCGCGCACAACGTGCCTTTCACTATTATAATAACTTAGGAAAGAAGTCTGAAAATTTACTTCAAGTAGGGTGCCAGTCCTTTCCTGGGACAGATCCAAAGGAATTCTTGGAATTTCAAAATGCCCTTTAAACAGCAAGATAGCTCAAAGTTTATAATAGGCCACAAAGTAGCTCAAAACACGGCCTTTCGCAGGTCAGGAATATGGAACTCTTAATTTCAAACCCGACAATTCCCACTCTTGAAAGTTTCCAAATAAGCTACATGAACGATAATCGGTACGGAGAGAGAATATCGATGTAAAAAAAATAAAGTAAAATAAAATTGAAGAAAAACAATGGGGCACCAACAAGAACTCGAAAGGAAAGGTCAGCTCCGCTCCTAAAGGACGATAGATACTGGTAGAGGGATTGAGTTTTAATCAATTGGTAAAGCTGGATTTGAAAATCAGAATAAGGCTGATTTATTATTATATTCCAGGAACCACGTTGTACATGTCACAATATTCACTGTGGTTTCTATTAGGAATCTTTATCAGCATTACAAAATAAATTTCAATATTTCTTAAATTCCATAGCATTAATTACAAAGAACTTGTGGCGGGGGGGGGGGGGGAGTGTTCACTATTTATATAATTTTATGGGAACTGCTTAAAACTGGTAACAAATTGAAATATTTCAACGTAAAAACTATATGCGGGGCTCAGTTGACAGAAGAGGAAGGGGAGTGACCTCTTTTCATACAATTTCAGGCAAACTTCTAAAAACTGCCACCCTGGAAGTTATTTCAACGTCTAGGGGCTCTTCAGAAAGGATGAATTCTATCGCCTGCCCTGCATCGTTTTAAGTGTTGTTCGTGGGCATCAGACCACGGCCGCGTATAGGAGCCACGACAAACCTAAGGCTATTCTGCAAATTCAAAATGTCATGACAAACTTCCTGCATTGGGTCTCAAGATGCTTCGCCCAGTTCAGTTTGCTATCTAGGATTACCCTAAGATATTTATCCGAGTTTGAAAGCGTCAGTCGCCTACCACGAAATGCAGGGGCGTCAACTTTCGACACTTTGTACTTTCTCGTGGAAATAATCAGGCTGGTCTTTTCTGCATTTCCCGAGAGCCCTCATCTGTCGCATTAGATCTCCACGACGCGCTGCGTCGGCTTTGTAAGACCCATCAACGATTCCTGATAAGACCCCTTGACAGGGATCACAAAGTCATCCGCGTATACCTGGGTATAATAACCTTCTTTATTTAGCCTACGAAGAAGGCCCTCCACTGCAAAGCACCACCGGACGGGTGACAGGACACCTCCTGTGACCATCCCCGCGGCGCTATTCCCCTGACTATTTATCGCTATTTATCTGTTCTTTAAATGAATTTCTCTAAGATTTTTATACATTTAGTTGATTTAAAAATTTCTCCCACATTCCACTCACAAATAAAATAAATAGAGTGGCTGCTGAATCACAGATATTCTTCTCCTTATCGCTTTAGAACTTAAAATGAAGAATACCTGTTTAACTGTTCGACCTCTAGGAATATATTCGTGAGAACAATTTCCACCATGTAAAAAAAAACAATCAACATGACTTCAATATTGAAGCGTACCTGCACACCTTCTTTGAATCTTTTGAGCCATTTAAACACAAGTGCAAGACTCGCGAATTATTCACTAAAAGCAATATGTAGCATATTAAAAATCTCCATAGAAATTTTGACCAGTTTCACATTAAATTTATGAAAATGCTCGGCTTTATTCCTTTGGGAATTTTGGCTTTGAGGAGAATCCACCAAAAGTCAGGTGCACTAGGTCTTCCTTCGAGAGGTGCTCGCAAGGTACTGACAACGGTTTCAGGCAGGCCTTCTCACTATAATGAGTAGAAATTCAAGGTAAGACTTTCCTGTAGAGACAAATCTTCAGTGAAAAAATTAGGCGACTCACAGAACCAGTATTGATACTTTTTTATCAAACCTTACTTTGACAACCTTCTTCCATATACTAAGATGATCCTTTCATGCCTGATTATGAGTCGATATATTTTATTTAGAATGTTCCAAAAATAATAATATTGGCGAAACAAGATTGATAGAATTTTGACTTGTCGACAGTATCTAAGTAAGTGCGCTCCAAGACGTCTTTCAAAATATACTTCACGCTTTTTGAATCTTTTTAAACCTCTCCCCAAAATGAAATGCACCATAGATTTCACAAACCCCTCCTCAGTGTAGTACGTAACTTTTCCAGAAGAGCATGTGATTTGAATAGCAGAGAACTCTCCCTGAAAATGAAATCAATTTTCGATTCTTCAAGCATCAGTGCGCAGCAGATTTTGATTATTGATCTTTCCTTCAAAGAAATCAGAGTGAATTATATAGGATTTTTGTGTAGATTACGAATATGCTACAAAAAGTTCTCTAGTATTTGCAGTTTTTTTTCAAACATGAGCAAAAGGTAAAAAAATGAAGTTGAGATACTTTTTGAAGCACAAAAAACAATAATGCGACTTGCTAGAACCTACCAGATGAGGCTGAATGAGAGCTTCAACCTTTTATTTTTAATGTGTGTTCTTTCGCGAAGAAAGGGACCCAATGCGTGGTAGCCTAATTTTATAGGAAGAGCGATTGAAGAGGCTTTCCAATACAGGAGCTCCACAAAAGGACCTCACTTGGCAGTATATAGAATTCCTGAAAAGACAACAAGAATTCAAACGATTAAATTTGGACAAACACCACAAAATGCTCCTATTGCAATTCCAACGTTTCGGTGCTCACACAGGACCCTTGGCAGATTAATATCAATTCGAAATTTTCAGATATAGAAATAATATTTTCTATACATAATAAAAGAGCAAATAAAAAGCTATCGATTGCTATAAAAAACTAAAATTCTATGGTATTTCTTACGCTTTAGGTCCCTTTCTGTGCGGACGTTCACATATATATTATTTCTTGAACAAGCTGCTGGCAAACAATTTTTAATGAAGTCCGTGAGAGTTGTAGCGTTCGAGAGACAAGTGTTGCTGTATTATCGGCAATATCCCTTAGTTTTCGATATAGGTTTTAGGTTTCATTTGAGCATACGCATAGGCTTCCAGTACACCTTACAGCAGTTTTGTGGAATTCTCAAGTGTTTAACCCCTTTTTTATGACATTTTGGCCCTGTTTAACTCGGGGTTCTTTCAAGGAAAAAAATCACTCAGTCGTTCAATCAATATCGTTTCTATTATAATAATTCTTCAACAAAGTACGGATACATAGGCTTTATTAAGAATACAATACGAGGCCGCATGATGCAAAGGAAAAATATATATATTATGGACAGCGTAACAAAAAATATCTGTATATACCCCCCCCCCCCCTCCTTTGTAGCGCAGTGTGGTATTTTTCTGATCAGCTCCCTAAATGTATTCAATGGTGCGCTCCAAATGTTATTCTATGTGCTACTTATTGCATAATAAGGTAACTAATCGGGTGCATGTATCTGTTTCAGAAGATCAAAATTTTCAATCAAAATATTAATTACCTCAGAACAAAAATATTACATAATTTTTTTCGTCAAGAGGACCACATATAATATCGGATATATATGAGGTGAGTATTGTTAAATTCAATCTAAACATGGAAATGAACATCATGCATGGAGATAGGGCCGCAAACTGACTCAGGTGAAGGAAATATGATGAGTGTATATAGAAAATTCATGAATGTGTATAGAATGTTGCTATACAAATTATGAAGAAAATTGAAAATTTATAATTGCTACCATAAAACCTGGAAACCGACATGCAACATAGTCAAGGTGGATTTAAACTTCACGTGTAACTATTTGTTATGGTATTTGTAATAACATACAAAATAATAGTATGTAAGTTTATTAGATAACAAATTATACATAGAGTGGCAGCTGATCCGTCATCTTGGTTATGGCTGCTCGAGCCCCTACACATCTCTAGTTACTAACGTCATGTATGTTATACTATGAGAAACTATAATGAAAAATAGAGTTACAAACATCTCACGACCGTCAGATGGATGGTCACAGGGCACGATGAAATCACAACGACAGACCGGCTAAATCCTCCTGTGTCTTGAGGACACGAAGCGACCCAAGGATGATATCTTTCTGCATCTATCTCGCGCTTGTGCCTTGCATATTTTTGGCACGCAGGTATGGCTTTAAGGTTATGAACCAGTAATCGTTTCTCCATTTCGAGAGCACCAATCACAAGGACAATTACTTTAACCGAATATTTTTGGTACAGTCGTTGCAGCTCCCTTTTCGGTTCTTGATGCCTGTCCTCCTTTCCCTTCTTCTTGGCAGTGATGATGTAACACGGAAAGAAAAATTTCATTAAATGTTATGGAACTAGTCCTATAGTAAAGGATACGACGGGTAGTTTAGTAAAAGTTAAAATCTTCTTGGTTTTACATTGCATAGAACTATTCTACGAAATGTAATACAGAGTTCTATAAAATGTAAGGGATGAGGTGACGTATTCTCTGTTAGGAGGCAGGATGCGAAAAACGTAGAATAGTTCTAGAAAATGTAACAGTCCAGCTAATATACAGTCTACATCGGAGAAGTCTCGAAAGTGTAGAGAACTGTTCTATAAAATCATGGCCGATTTTTAGCCTAGAAAAAATAAACTTTTTCATTATCATTATTATTATCATTATGCTTCAATAGTTGTTCACATATTTAAGTACATAATTATTTACTATTACACAAACAATCATTACACTAATAATCGCACGCTATTAAAATTCTTATTCGCTGTGGGTTCGAACCCCCTACCTGCGCATTCGCAGGTCCTAACGAAGCCTCGCAGCTAACATAACTGGTAGTATAAAAAAAATCTAAAATATAAGCTACAGCTATGCAGGGCTGCATGACAAATTTTTGTGATTTGAAAATTGTAGTTTAATAATTTCGGAAATTTGAAATTTCTGGATTTTTATATTTATAGTGTCAGTAATTTCAAGAATATCATATTTCGAAAATTCACGTAATTACAAATTTCGCGATCTTTGACATTTTTAAAATTTTGGAAATTTTAAATTTCCAAACATTTTTTAATCGCAAATTCTTTCTCGGTTATAGGTTCTAGTAGGTTCAAGATTAATAAGATGTTATATAGCTATATAAAGTAAGTTTATATAAGTTATATAAAATTAAAGGCTTGCACTGAAAATAATTTTAAAAATTGAAATCCTAATTCTATATTTTTTGAATTGATTAAATAAGATATGACATGTGAGAAGTTAAATCCATTTCAATTTTTAACGTGTAAAATTAAAATCTTAAGTTTTCCAATAATCGACACATCTCTTAATGGTAAGTCCACTACCCGGGTGCACCGGGACGTACACCAGGTCGTTCAAGACATCATCTACGAGAACTTGTTTAGAATCTAAATTGTATCAATAGCCAAAATAACTAACAATGGTGAGTCGACGATCAGGATGCACCGGAACATGCACCAGGTCGCTTAGCACGTATTCTACAAGAACTTTTCGAAAATTTAAATTTTTTCAATAGCCAAAATAACTGCCAATGGTGAGTCTAAGGTAGTTAATTTGGTGGTTAAAACAATTCAAATTTTTAAAAATTTCTCGTAGAATACGTGCTAAACTACCTGGTGCGCGACTCGGTGTACCCGGATCGTCGACTCACCACTTTTAATTATTTTGGATGTTGACACCATTTTAATTATTAGAAAGTTCTTGTAGAATACGTGTTAAGCTTCCTGGTGCGCGATCCGGTTCACCCGGATCGTCGAATCACTATTGGTAGTTATTTTAGGGATTGAAACAATTAATATTCTTAAAAAGTTCTCGTAGATGACGACTTGAACGACCTGGTGCACGTTCCGGTGCACTCTGATCGTCGACTCACCAATGGTAGTTATTTCGGATGTTGACTCAATTTAAATTGTAAAAAAGTTCTCGTAGGATACTTGCTAAACTGCCTGGTGCGTGATATAGTGCATCCTGATCGTCAAATAACCATTGGTAGTTATTTTGGCTATTGAAACAATTTAAATTTTTAAAAAGTTCTCGTTAAATACGTGCTAAGCGACATGGTGCACGTTCCGGTGCACCCAGGTAGTGGACTTACCATTTAGAGATGTGTCGATTATTGTCAAACTTAATGTTTTAATTTGCAACGCGTGCAAATGTTCTCTAAGACTTGGATTCTTTTTTTTCACGCGGGAGTGATGCGGAAACCTCGCTGCCTGCGCACAGCAGCAACTACGCAGCTACATTTTAAAGAACTGAAGTCTATAGATCTTATATTGAAGTAGTTCACAAACACTCAATGCTTCGAATCGAGTTTCTATGAGATTTTTCAACATTTTTTGAAGAATTTTTCTATACATTTGACTGAATTGAGGTATTTACACCTTATAATGATGCGATTACAAACTTTCAATGCCTCAATTGTAATTTCTACGAAAGTTTACAGCATTCCTTTATGAATTTCTCTACATATTTTATTCATCTTTTTTAAATCAGAGTTCAATATAAAGTTTACGTAATTCTTGTAGAGTTATTCCAGGTTTATTCTAAATTGAATCCTGAAAGTTATACAGAGTATAGAAAATTTGTTCCAGGTTCGCTCTCATCCCCGACTCTTGGAATATTTCATGAAAGTTTAATGAAATTTTTTTTTCTGTGTAATCGGCCGGAGTCGAGAATTCTATCACGAATATAGTTCATTTCTCGAAGTCTCGGAGAATAATGGCAGGCCTCAAATGTGCAACGGAGACTGCTTCCCGAAAATCATCGTTCCAGAAAATGTTGCACTTCCCGTTTTGGACACATTGATAGTATGTGTTCTAGGCACTCTGCACTGGCATGCAAAAATAAAACCCTCTGTACATTAATTAAGTCCTGATGATCTGATGAAAGCAAAAGTTTGCTCCTCGGACAGCGACTTTGTTTCTACGTTTCTGTGAAAGTTTCCGTGCATTTTGTTGTTGAATAGCTGTTCACGGACTTTTTTAACCTCTGCTTTCTTTAATTCGGCTTCAAAAGTGAAGCATCTATATGGAGCAATGTACTTTCCTCACTTCTGATGTTAAAATTCAGGCCAAGGGTCTCAGCCGCCTTCTCCACGGCTTTGTGAAGGAGAACAGCTACGTCAATCATCTCGTGTTTCCTGACCATTTTTTGAAGAGGATCTCTGTTATATGCAAAGATGTAAGCTGTACTTAGAACAAATCGTTTATCGTGAAATCAGAGATTCAGAAGTTCACAAACGCCTTCACGGCGTGAGATGTATCGTCGCGGAATAGACGAATTTATACTTAAGTTCGTTCCGCGTCCATTGAACCACCCCAAACAAGTCGAGTAGAGCCGAGAAAGCAAGCATGCTAGTCGCAGATACCTTTTTCAACGCCCACAGATTTGAAGACCAAGTCTCTCAAAGAAAATGCTTGTACCTGCTTCGGACAGACTCCTTCACTGATGTTACATCCTGGATGCAGCTTTGAGGCACGCCCCGGAATATATAGGTCTCTCCAGTAATAGGATGGCTAACAACGCTTATATCCACAAGCTCAGGTTCATCGGAAAGGCCAATAATCTTTCCTTTATTCAGATGAATCTTGGCACACTTAACCAATCCAAACTCCATACCAATCACTTCTATGTACTTCTTGACGATAATAAGGACATGCTGATGTTTGCTTTCATCAGAAGCATAGACCTGCAGGTTATCCATACGAAATACATGAGTGACTTTATGCTCGCGGTGATGAGTTTCGCCGCAGCAATATCCAGGAGACTTTCATAGTGCGAGAAATAGAGTAAGAAGCCTGGAAGGTAACGTCGTTTGTTGTCACACGATAATTTCCAGATGAGGTAGTAATTTTAGTTTTCCACCAAGCTTCCCAACAGACAGGTGTCAACTCTATGAGAGGTTGAATTAAAACCTTTCCGGTAGTCAATCCAGACAATAAACAGGATGAGCTGATGGGTTTCTACGTCTTTGCCGACGCACCTGTCAATTAAAAACTTCACTTCGCAGCCTGCTACACTTTTTTACGATCAACGTTGTTCGTACATCTCTCTCCATACAGGCTCAGTTCTTTGAATAATACCGTTGCTTAGGACTGCTGTAAAGGTCTTATATAGCGTGACCAAACAATTCATTAGCCTCTAATTCTCTAGAGGCTGAGACACTCGGCCTTGAATTAAATACCTGGGGTGAGCAAAATGCATCAAATCTTATCCATCTTGAATACTCACTCCTGAAGGCCCGGATCAAGAAAGCACAGGACAAAAACTTCCACAAAGAGCTCCTCGACAAGAAGATACACGGCATCTTCCACAGAAATGTGGAGGATCAGTCGATGTCGTATGAGCTGACGTATGCTTTCCTTAAATCATCCGGATTGAAGTCGGGCACGGAGGGTTTCATTTTGGCATGTGAAGACGGTGTCATTTCCACTCTAGCATACCGTCGCCACATTTTTAGCCAAGATATTCCCGATGATAGCTGCAGAGCGTGTCATGCACACCATGAGCACCTAGGACACATGCTATCTAGTTGTCCAACTCATGCGGGAACGACCTACATCCAAAGGCACAATGCGGCACGTAGAGTGCTTTATTACCATCTCAGTCACTGTTGCGGAATTAGCTTCTTCTTTATATTGTCGACAATCTTTTCCGTTGCACACTCGAGGTCTGACATAGTTCTCCTTGACTTCGAGAAACGAACCATATTCGTTATCGAATTTTCGGCACCAGCTGACAAAAACGTCACAGACAAGGAGAAAGAAAAGAAAGAGAGGTATAAAAATATTATAAGGGAGTTGCGACGGTTATACCCGGAATATTCTGTTAAGCTAATCGTCATAATCATCGGCGCTCTTGCAGGTGCCACAGTTTCACTGGTTAATAGCCTGAGAAGCATCCCTGTGTGTCAACAAAATGCTGAGACACTTGCGGGGAGAATGCAGGAGGCGGTCGTCCTTGGGTCGCTCCGTGTCCTTAAAGTGCCCGAGACTTTGGCCGGATCATCGTATTGAATTCATCGCAGACTCTAACCGCCTATCTCACGGTCATCAGACGCAGTTACGGCTGCAATTCTCTCGCGATTTCGCTGGGAGGGAGTGCAATTTTTCAGAATAGCAACCGCTCCCGGCGAAATCCTGCGGTTGTCCTTATGACAAACTTTTATATATATATATATATATCCGCTTAACGCTCCTAGGGAAATAGAGTCAATTGTCAAAAACGAGAAGTGCCGTATATACTGGAAATTCATATTCTCAACAATTGTTTCTGTTACACAGTCGAGGCCTGACATAATTCCCCGTGACTTCGAGAAACGAACCATGTTCTTTATCGAATTTTCGGCACCAGCTGACAAAAACGTCACAGCCAAGGAAAAACAAAAGAAAGAGAGGTATAAAGATCTTATAAGGGAATTGCGATGGTAATTCCCCGAATATTCTGTTAACCTAATCGTCTTTATCATCGGCGCACTTGGAGGTGCCAAAGTTTCACTGGTTAATAGCCTGAAAAGCATCCCTGTGTGTCAACATAATGCTAAGACAATTGCGGGCAAAATGCAGAAGGCGGTCCTCCTTGGGTCGCTCCGTGTCCTCGGGGTGCACGAGACATTTGCCATATCATCCTATTGTATTCACCGCAGACTGTAACCACCTATCTCACGATCGTGAGACGTGGTTACAGCTGAAATTTTACCGCGATTTCGCTGGGAGGGGGTGCAATTTTTCAGATTAGCACCCGCTCCCGGCGAAATCCTGCGGTTGTCCGTATGACAAACTTTTAATTATATATATATATATTCGGTTTCGGTTTCCATTCCCTTGGGATAGAACCGTAGGTCTTATGACAAAGCCACCAAACGCGTCCTCGGGTTGCGGATAGAGGGTCCCCGTACCAAGGGTTTCTGCTGAATATGGTTACAATAATTAATAAGCAGTCGCGGACAACTGTCCAGGGATGGTTCCGAAGGAATAAGCCCTAAGCGAAGGTGTACGAACCGTGCCGAAAGCTGCATGGCATACTCTGTGGTGCCAGAAACACCCAGAGCTTCAGCAAGTTTCACATCAGTCTTTGTGAAATCAAGCCGACTACCTCTGGAAAAAAGGATATGTACGCGGAGCGCTTCCCCAACCGCTGCTTGATCAAGTTTCAGAACAAGATGAAGAGACATTAAGGCCAACCGCAGAGAGCAGGCACCTTCTCAAAGATGATTGCAATTTCAGTACAAGGAGGAACATCAACATGCAAGTTACTCGTAAGCCCCAAGATCTGGCTGAAATGGATGCCTCCCTTGATGGAGATATCTCGCTAAAGTCCGACCTCTGGACCATCAAATGCTCCGTTTATGGTGCTGCAAGAACTTTGGCTGATTGAAAGCGAAGGTAAAACCGACGATGGATCAAAAGACCAAAAGACGCTTGCACCAACTGAACAAGAAAATTGGATGGGCAAGACAGAATGCGTCCCGTGTTCAATGTGTGATTGACTACATAACATCTGGGAGGCCGTTCACGGAAAGGGTTCAAAAGTTTGCCCAAGAACTAAGGATCTTTAATCACACACTAAACAAGTCAAACCTGCTGACAATCAAGCAGCATATTGTTGACAAAATACGGCTGTTATCTGACGCGAGGAGAAGAATACAGAAGAGGGAGAGATGAATCAGGGAGAATCAGCAGTTTCTCGCTGACCCATCGCGCCTCTCCAGCAATCTCCCTGTTTCTGTAAAAAATCCACCCAAGCCCAAGAAGCTAGAGACTTTTTGGAGAAAGGTATGCAAACTCCCGAAAACACTGGAGTTGAAAGAAGGTACTGACAATATCATCCGCTTCAAGGAGTTTTGCGACAACCTCATAAAATCTGAGGAGGAATGTGCATCAGTCACTGCCGAAGAGGTGAAAAAAGCACTTAGAGGCACGAAGAACTTTTCCGCTCAAGGCCCTGGATGTCCCCACACGTAAAATCATGCATATGCATAAAAGCTTGCATATCAATTCGTCAGTTCCGCGACTGTACATTTCACGCCGTCAAGGCGGACGCGGACTTCTGAATCTCCAGTGTCTTCATAACCGGATTGTTCTAAGTACAGCTTACATCGTTGCTAATGGCAGAGATCTGATCCTAAAAATGATCAGGAATCACGAGATGATTGGCGAAGGAGCGTTCCTTTACAAAGCCGCGGAACAAGCGGCCGAGACCCTTGGCCTGAATTTTAACATCAGAAGTGAGGAAAGTGCATTACTCCATCTATATGCTTCACGTCTAAAAGCCGAAGTAAAGAAAGCAGATTTTGGAAAATTTCACCAATAGCTACTCGACAAGCATATGCACGGAAACTTTTACAGAAATGTAGAAAAGCAGACTTTGTCATATGAGCAAACTCTTGCATTCCTCAAATCATCAGGGCTCAATTCAGTCACAGAGGGTTTTATTTTTGCATGCCAGGACGGTGTCATTTCCACCTTAACATACCGTGCCCGCATTTTATGTCAAGGATTTCCCAGTAATAGGTTCAGAGCGTGTCATACACACGCTGAGTACCTAGAACACATACTATATGGGAACCTCGCAGGAACGACGTACATCTATAGACATAATGCGGCCCTAAGAGTACTTTATTACCATCTTTGTCACTCTTACGGTGTTGATCGCGACCCTGCCCTGCCGAACGCTCCAAGGGATATAGAGTCAATTGTCCGAAACAAGAAGAGCCAGATTTTCTGGAGCTACGATTTTCGGGCTGTCTCCGTTCCTCACTCGGGACCTGACATTGTTCTCCAAGACTTCGAAAAAAGAACTATATTCGTGATCGAATTCTCTGCTCTGTCCGAATACATCACTGCAATGGAGAAAGAAAAGGTGGAGAGGTATTAAGACCTTAAGAGTGAGCTGCAACGACTGTACCCAAAGTATTCGGTGCGAGTAATTGTCCTTGTGTTTGGTGCTCTCGGAGGTGCGAAACTATCACTGGTTCGTAACCTTGAGGCCATATGTGTGATTTACCACGGTTCACTGGGGGGCTATTGACAGTTTTAAGGTGGAAATTGCTCTTAATGGGACCCTCCAATGTTTGTTTAACTCTTTTTTTCAAATTATATATATATGATGAAAAAAGAGGTTAAACAACCACCGCAGGGTCCCACTGGGAGCAACTGCCATACAAAACTGACACCAGCTTCCAGCAGAACTGCGGTAAATTACACCTATGTCCACGTCTCACGGCCGTTGGGCAAAGTGGATTATATGTCTTTTGGGTCGCTGAAACCGAATCCGAAACCTGTTTTGCCCCATCACATCAGCTTTTTTTCCATCCTCAAGAAACAGCTTGAAACGATAATACCCAACAATATCAACCCTTGAGCCATTCAACCCTATTCCTTCAAAGCTCAATAACCTTGAGATCGATATAACCTATAACCCTAAAACCCATAACCTGAAAATTTATAACCACAAAACTTATAAGTCTCAAATCCCAATAAACTACAAACCCAAAATTCAGCAAAAAACCGAAAAAAATAGCACGCAAATTCCAAGCTCCAATCTCGGAGAGCTTTAGCTTCATAATTCCGTACGTCCCTCACTTTATAACTTTAAAAACCATAAGCTCCATAACCCTGAAGTTCCATAACGCTTAGGGCAAGATTGCAGTTCTAGCCACTTTGAGCAAGATCAGAGTTCTAGCTACTTAAGGCAAGATCTAGTGATCATTCAGCCACTCAAGGCAAGAGCTATTGTAAATCCAGCCTCTTAAGGCAAGATCTGAGTTCCAGCTACTTGAGGCAAGATCTGATGGTGATCCAGACACTTAGAGCAAGATCTAGTGGTGATCCAGCCACTTAAGGCAAGATCTAGTGCTGATCCAGATACTTAGGGCAAGATCTTGGCTCTCCAGCCAATTTGCCTTAAGTGGCTGGATATTCAATGTATCTTGCCTCAAGTCGCTGGAACTCAGACTGATCTTTATTTAAGGGTCTGGATCACCACCAGGTCTTGCCTGAAGTGGCTGGATCATCACTGGATCCTGCCTAAGTGGCTGGATCACCACGATACAGGATGCATAAAAGATATCCAATTTACTCTTAAGTTCTTTTTCACGAACGTATAACCAGCGGACTTCATCCGGAAAATGACTCATACGACGGCCGAAATTCTCAGTTGAAGGGACTATAGTTTACACATGAAACTCCGTACTATTTCAAAATGAATGCGAAAGGCACGCGAATTGTACAAGGCGGTTCTTCGCCGGGGAATATTTCACATTTTTTCAAAATAACGCGACTCAATCCAAACTGTTCGCACTTCAGTGTTTAAATTAACAGTATGACTGCTCGAAACGTAAAGACGATTAACAAGGGTAACTCTGGATTTTGTATAGTTCTTCTTCCCTGTACTTGTGCTGCATGCATTTGAGCACGTACGATTTCCGCATGTAGTTGATCGCGTACGATTTCTATTTATAGTGCATTGAGCACGTGCAATCTAAAGATTGAATTTTGAATGATTCATGCTAGTGAGTATTGAGTTACGCGAGCAACCAATATGTGAGTTCCCTCTACTGATTCTCTCGGTGAATGATGTATCGACTTTGAAACGTTACATTTCTAAAATACTTTTTTTTGTACACATAAGTATATGCTTATCACTCATATATCTATTATTAATTATATTTGGTCTATAAACATATTCGTATGTGTTGATTAAATGATAGGCTCTGATTATTTTATATCGGTCGTATCTATACATGATTCCTTTCATTTACCGTCCGTCATTAATCTTTTGGTATCCTCCGACCCAGCGGACACGTTCTGTAAGTGTTACATACAGAAAGGGAACATTTATACATAACATTGTTACAGTCGTGTGCCATAACAATTACAGGACATAAAGGTCACACTGTTCTGGATCGCCGTTACTGTAACGATACGTAACAGTTCTAGAATTCTGTGATGTAACTAATATAGAACAGATTGATAGAACTGCTATATCACTAGAATGTCACACGTGTTCCAAGAACGGAACATGGAGGTCACGTTGTTCTGTAACCGTGTTACTGTAAGGACATGTAACCGCTATAAAATTCTGTGATGTAACTAATATATATAAACAGAGTGATGGAAGTTTTATGTCATTAGAATATCACACGTGTTACAAGAACGGAACGCAAAGGTCAACTTGTTCTGTAACGCTGTTACTGTAAGGATATGTGACAGTTATAGAATTATGTAATGCAACTAATATAGAACAAGGTGATGAAACTGTTATGTCACTAGAATGTCACACGTGTTCCAAGAACGGATCATAAAGGTCACATTTTTTTGTAACACTGTTACTGTAAGGATACGTAACAGTTCTAGAATTCTGTGATGTAACTAATATAGAACAGGGTGATGGAACTGTTATGTCACTAGAATATCACACGTGTTCCAAGAACGGAACATATAGGTCACGTTGTTCTGTAAAGCTGTTATTGTAAGGATATGTAATAGATATAGAATTCTGTGATGTAACTAATATAGAAAAGAGTCATGGAACTGTTATGTCACTATAATGTCACACGTGTTCCAAGAACGGAACATAAAGGTCACATTGTTCTGTAACGCGGTTACTGTATGGATATGTAACAGTTCTGAAATTCGGTAATGTAACTAATATAGAACCGAGTGATAGAACTGCTACGTCACTAGAATGTCACACGTGTTACAGAAACGGAATATAAAGGGCATACAGTTCTGTAACGATCTTAGATCAGAGTTGTGCCGACGGTCGGGCGCAGTCAGTTACTTGAACTGGATAAGAATACGCCGACAATAGAGGACAATGTCTAAAATAAAAAAATAATGAATATATTCCTGAGATTACCCTGGCTTTTTCAGCGGAAAAGCATGGCCGAGATTTCTTCATGAAAATTCAAGCAGTTCGATAGCGCAATTGGCTAAAGCATGGGCTAGGTACATTCGAGTTTCGTAGTTTTGGTAGAGTTCGAATCCCCAGCGATTGCGATTTTTCATCGGGTTTAAGCATGTGATTATATTTATGAAGGACCGTGCGTTAAATTGTGTTATTTTAAATATACACTAAATGCAGCAATAATACAAAAATCATTTTTTCGTTACATATCCTTGTAACACTGTTATGGAGTTGTTACAGAACGATTACAGAACAAATTTACATCGTAACACTGCTACATATGTGTAACGGCATTATTACAGAACAATGTTCTTCTGTAACCCTGTTCCTAAACTGTTCTGAAAATACTTTTTGAAATATAACGCTGTTTCAGAATTGTTACAGAACAAATTTACATCGCAACACTGTTACATATGTGTGACGGCATTATTACAGAACAATTTTCCTCTGTAACCCTATTCCTAAATTGTTCTAAAAATACTTCTCGACATATAACGTGGTTTCAGAATTGTTACAGATCTCTGACAGAACATAGTTCTGTAACAGCGTTATAGAACTGCTACATCCATTGGTGGACGACATTACTCGAACTAGCGAAAGGCCGCCAGTGCCGTTTCGGTGACTGTTTTTGCTGATTTCGGCACCTAAACAGCACTGACAGTGATGCGACGGTCATATAATGGTTCTATTGTATTTGTCACGTACCGGACAGGCAGAGTGGTTCACAGTAGTTGGCTGCCACCAACCCGAATCCCTTTTTGAAATTTTCTTCAAATTATTAACACTTTTTTTAATTTATGAATTTTCTTAGGATATATATATTATATACTTCTAATTATATACTAATATACTATTCTGAAGTTGAATTAAAAAATGCTGTCTGTTTTGGCGTATCTCATTTAATTTACGAGATACATTATATTCATTCCAATTTTAAACTTTTCAAACAAAATCGTCTGATTAAATCCGAAATCTGTCCGATCTAAAACATCAACTCCAAAAATAGTCCTATTCTATCCGAAATTAATCCGCAGGTTTTAGTTGTCATTCGGTGAAATTG
>CAKNXH010001109.1:0-19468 GCA_932178445.1 Andricus quercusramuli
TCTCTTCACCTTTCTCTTCATCTTTTTACATTCCCTCTCCCACCACGGCTTCACCATTCCTTTCTTCTTCTTTCTAAATACTTTCTTTTGCACACAACCTTTCACCTTCTCTCTCAGATCCTTCCATATCTCTTCCACCGACTCCCCTTCAAAGCGTACCTTTCCTAGCTGCTTCTGATACTTCTCTAGCGCCTCCCTCGTCCAGGTCACCCTCTCCCCTATCGAGACTTCTTCCCTGCTTTGCCTTCCGCCACCCTCACCTCTTATCCACAGACTCAATGGCTGATGGTCTGATTCCACCCTCCCTTCTACTGCGAGTTTTTTCATCTCCTCCCATCCTTGCATATTCATTACCACATAATCTATCACCGATACCCCCACCTTACTTACATATTTGTATTCTCCCCCTTCGTCCCCATTTGCCATACCATTCGCCACTTCCCACCCTCTATCCTCCATCCAGTCCCTTAGAATTTCTCCCTCCTTATTTATTACATTATCCTTCGATTTCCTTTCTAAGCTCTCCCCGTCCCTCTAGAGTCCCCCTCCGCTCTCCATTCTCGCATTAAAGTTCCCACCCAGTACCACCATACCCTCTTCTCTTTCGCCCAGCAGGTCTTCCACTCTTTCTCTAATTCTTTCCATCCCATCACTGTTACACTGTCACAAACTTACACTTCATTCCTCCTATTTTTATTTCCCTCATTTGCACTCCCTCCCCCTGTTCCTTTCCATGAACTTTTTCCTCTAATCCATCTCTAACCCCGGTTATAATTCCCCCACTGACCCTTCCTTTCTTTTTCACTCTGACCGCCTCCTGAAGTCTCCACCCATACCCCCTTGTTAGCTTTGGCTCTCTTCTATCCCATTCCTTTCTTCCTACCCACGTCTCTACCAGTCCAACAACATCAAATTCCTGGATATACCGCCAGAACTCCTCGTCCTTCTTCCTTACCCCTGCTACGTTCCAGTACAGCACCTTCACTACTCCTCTACCGTGCGTTACCCCCACCCCCCTACTTCCTACGAAACAAATCCCCCTGCACTTTCTTCAACACCTCTCTCTCCTAATCCCACACCCACATCTTCGCGTCTACTCTTATTTTCCGGTATCCTACCTTCGCCGATCTCCCTTCTCTCCTCTCCCTCCTCGCCCTGTCATAAAGCATTCTCTGTACATCCCTTTCCTTTCTCGTCAAATCGTGATCTATGAAAACTCCCTCATCCTGTATCCTACTGTAATTCCGCATTACTCTCAACTTTTCTATTTCAACTCTCCAACTCCACAACCGCCACTTCCTTCTCTTTCCTCCCCTCCAACTAAATTTTCCCTACCCTGCCTTTAACCCATCCTATGCTCTGTAGCAGCTCTTCTACGCCCTTCCTTCCTTCTCCACTCTTTAGCTTCATCCCTCTTATCACAATATTATTTCTTCTGTCTGCCTTCCCTTTTCTCTCCATTCTCAACTCCATTGCTCTTATCCTCTCCCTATCCACCCTCTCCTCTTTTTCATTCCTACGTTCTCCTACTTTATCTTCTATCATACTCTCTACCCTCTCCCGAATACCTTTAATCTCACTTCCCCAACCTCCGTCACCCACTTCCATTTCCGTCCTGCCCTGCACCTTCTCAAGTCTCTTTTCCGTTCTTTCCTGCCACAGGCTGATCTCCTCTTCCATCTTCATCTCTTTCATCTCCTTTTCCCATTTCTCATCTCTAATTTTCAGTTGTTCCCTCATACTTTCCATCTGCTCTTTAGTCCCCCTCACGTCCTTCCTTAGCCCCCTGATCTCGCCTACCAGCATCCGATAGCCTCCTTCTCTGATAATTCCGCCTTGTCCCTCTCCCCGACGCGCTACACGACCCTGAGCCACGCGTTGTTGTCCGTCGTGGCACGTGGAAAAGTTCCTACCCGTCAACTTCACTAGCAGCACTGACAGCACTCTCACTGCTTACCTCCCGCTCTGCCGCCGGTAACTGGGACCCCTCCATGCAATACCCACCGCGGCCGACAGATGTCTCCGCAGATTTGCCGCCAAATTTTCCTTTTCTTTCCCTTGTTTTTTCCCTTTTCTATAACTCACGGCCCCTGCAGACACCCCCTTCTCTCCCTTAACATCCCCTAACTCTGCTATACCCACCCTTTAGCCCTGAAATGCCCAAGACTCCCTACCGCAAATTCCTCGGACTTCTTGCCAACCTAACCTCAATTTCTCTATCTGCCTGAATCTCACCTCACTTCCTCGCCAAAAACCACTTTTTATCTCCCCAATCCACCCCACACAACTCTACTCACCTCCTCGGCTACCACCCTCACACTCAACTTACACCTTCCACACAAATTCAGTAAAATCCTCTCACCACCTGTCACCAAACACGTTCTCACTTCCGCCACCAACATGCAAGTCCGGGAATTTAATTAATTCAATCAATAATTAACTTCATCAAATCCTGAACATAAAAAATTCCACGAATCTAAACAAATGAAAAATTGTTATAATAATAAATGTATAAGGAAGAGCAATATATAGATTCAATGCTTTCAAGATGATTCATTATAATAAATCTATTATTCAAAGCTTTTTCGGGTTTCAATCGCGTTTCGTTACGGTCTGTTACGTGTGTGGGGGAGGGGTATTTTTGAACCGATTACGTAACATTTTTGATTGCATGTCCTATCTGAAATAGTAATGTCACTAATATCTCGAAAAATCGAAAATATCTTAAAACTTGCAACCACACTATAATTTGTAAACTTTTTTTACATTTTCAAAGAGATCAGAAGAATTAAATTACGGGCAAAAACTTATTTTTAAGAATTCGAAAAAAATTGAGAACCTTTTTAATAATTTTGAAAGATTTGAGAAGATTAATTTATTTAAGATTTCTGGGAAAATTTTAAATGACTTAGGTTTTATTTGAAAACAATAATTTTAAGTTTTGAACATTTCGAACTGTCTGGCCAAAGAATCTGAAAGACTTAAATACAATTTTTATTCTTCATAATTTAAACAATTTGTAGGTGACCTGACGTTGGTAAGGTGTCAAGGGAACGAGGAAAATGTTCTAAGATTCCTGGGAACATTTCAAATGATTTTTTAAAATGAATTCTAAGAGAAAATTGGAAGAGATTATAAAATATTTTCAATTCTTTCCTAAAGTTTTCAAAAAAGAATCCGAAAGATTTTAAAGCAAAACGTTTCAATTTTACCATATTGCAGCCTTTTAGAAAAAATATGACAATGAGTAAGTTTAAGAGATTAGGTTTCTAAAAAGAATCAAAATGAATTTTTATTTCGAAAAATTAATTTGATGAGAATGTTCAAAAAGATTTCAAATTATTTCAAAGGATATCTAAAGTTGTAAAAGAAGAATCTGAAAGATTTTGAGGCAAAATTTTTTAATCTTGCAGAATTTAAAAGAAATTGAGAAAAATTCGAATAATTTCAAGAGATTAGAAGGTTCGGATATTCTGAAAAGACAAAAAAAAATATTTTCTTAAGATTCTTGGGGAAATTTTGAATGATGTTTCAATTTGAAATATAATGTTTTTAAAAAATTGAAAAACATTGCGAAACATTTCAAACGATATCTTAAGATTTCGGAAAGGAGTGAAGAATATCTTAAAGCAAAATGTTTCAATTTCGTAAGATTAAACAATATAAATAATCAAATTAATTCAAGAAATATTTTTGAGACCTAAAGAGATACATAAAAAATATTTTAAGGAGCTTAAGGAGTTTGTGATAGATCAAAAATATTTCAAAACTTGATAGCAATTCCGATAATTTATCAAATAGTTTTTAATTTCGGCCAAACTTCTAACAGTCCTAAATATATTTTAAAGAGGCCCGAATCTTTCCTAATATTTTGGAAGATCCTGTAAAATAAAAGAATATGTTTAAGATTAATTTAAAACTCAAAAAGATTTCGAGAAAAGAAAAAACTAAATTCAGTTTTTTTTTAGCTTCTGAAATAATACTTTGAAGCATCTTTATTGCTTTTTAAAGGTTTTGAGAAAATAAAGAAAATCTTAACTTTGCTGGAGAAACTTGAAATGATTTTTTATTCTAAAAAATTAATTTTATGAGAATATTTAAAATAATTTACAATTTGTTTGAATAATAAATAACAATTGAACAATTATTGATGTGGGAAAAAATCACGTAAATTCTAAATATATGTTTAGAAGTTGTGCAAAAATTCCAAAATTATATAAAACGTGAAAAGATTTAAAAACATTAAAAACACAGTGAAGATTTTGAAGATTGCAAACACAAAATATATAAGTTTTTAAGCATTTAAGAGGTTTTAAGTAATACAAATTTTGGTGTTAACATTTTGAGAAAAACTCAAATAGTTTTTCTTTGGAAAATCAATTTTAAAAGAATAGTTATTGAGATTCGTAGAATTTTCAAAAAAGAATCTGGATTATTTTAAGGTACTTTTTTACCCTTGCAAGATTTTCCAAAAATTTTTGGGACAGTTCGAGTTCCAATGTGATAAAATTTTAATTAGATTCCTGCAAAATTCTAAAATTATTTTTTTAAAGAAATTTTCAAGCAAATATTCAAAAATATTCCAAAACAAATTCCAATGTATAAATTAATTTTTCTAGCGTTAACATACTTAAAATTACATAATTTGGAAAATTTATACATTTTTTATTCTTTCTTTAATTTGTAACATTGCAAATGATAGCGTGGATTTCTTCATATATGATATATATTAGCATTACAATGAATAAAAGTTAAGAATTTCAATTTTTCAGTTTGAAGGCTTTTAGTTAAAAAAATTTCAAATGAAGAGTTTTCAAAGCTTTCTTTTTATACGCGAAAATAACTGAGCATTTGAATTAACATTTTCTGAAGCTTTAATTTTAAAAGATGAAAATTCAAAAGTATTTCACTTTGTGTGTTTTAATTTGCGGTTCAGTTTCTATAACTTTAAATGAAAAAAATTGTATTTTCAAGAGTTCTAATCTATTAGTTTCAATGACAGTGACCAATTCTGTCTTAATTGTTCAATTTTTATTTGTTCGTTTTTTTGTTGTTACAAATTCATTTTCTTTGCGGACAATTCAACCGTTATGTTGAAAATTTACATTTTTAATTGAAAAGTCATTATATAAAAAAAATCAATTTCTTGGTTTGAAAATGTAACAATCTCTTCAAAAATTCTTTGGTCTTTTGGTTGAAAATTGAATTGTTTTGTTGGAAATTCTTTTCTTTTTTGTTAGTGAGAATTTTACTTCTTGCATAAAATCAATTTCCCCAGTTAAAAATGTGTATTTTTAGTTAAAAATTTTACAATTTGGTCAAAGATTTATTTTTTCTAAGAATTATTATTTTAGTGGAACATACATTTCCCTGGTTGAAAATTCAACTATTTTGTTGAAAACTGTTGTTTTTTTGGTAAAAAATAAATTTTGTTACTAGCTGAAAGTTTAGCTATTCAAGTTTTGCTGAAAATGTTTTCCATTTTCATGGGAAAAGTTAATGTTGCTGACTGAAAAATGAAATGAACTTTTTTTGATTAAAAAAACAGATGAATTACCGTTTCAAAAGAAGAATTTGAATCTTGAAAATTAAACTGAAGATTCATCAATTCAGTTGTAAATTCATTACTTTGATTAAAAGTTTGTTCGTTTTATTTATATCTTTTTTGTTGAACATAAATTTTCAACTGAAAATTTCTCCACTGAATTTTGGTTGTGGATTTATATTTTACAGTCGAATATTAAACTGGTTAGAAACTAGGCTGCGATTAGTCGTACCGAAAATTCGAAAGGACTGACCAAGCTTATGAAATATGTTCGAATACTCATCCCGAATTTCGGGACGACAAGAAACTTCGTCGAAACTGATATACTTCACTAAGAATGTCTTTTCCGAAGAAAATTAATCTTCTTGTTAAAAAATTCTATTATTCAGTGAATGTTAATTTTCACAGTTTAAGATTCATAATTTCAGATAAAAATTCATTGTGTAACTGGAAAGTTAACTATTCCATTTTTGACTGAAAATTCACCTTTTCTGGTTGAAAAGAAAAATTGTTTCTTGCAAATTTCCAAAAAAATCTAAATTATGAGAAAAAATTATAATAGATATGATAATTATCATATTATCATAATATTCCAATAAAAATAAGATATTAATTATTATAATAATTACAATTGTCGAATAATTTGAAGTGATTAAAAATAACGAAAAGATGATAGTAGGCCATAAGAAATAATGTCACGTTCATTTTCGAAAAATATGTTGTTTTCAAAAATTTGGTGTTTATACACGAAAATGTTTTATCACCGAGACTGAATTACCTTGCATCAAGAGAATCTGGAACAAAAACTTTCCGTATTGAATATTTTTGTCAATGAAATAAATGAATAATTAAATATGGACTGATTCATTAAGTAAAAAATGCATTCATTTAATAGATGTATCATTGATTATATTTGGAGTAACTATTATTTTCATGGGACGACTGAAAAATCCTGAAAAATAAAATTTCGGCTCTGTAAAATTCCCGTAAAAGAAAATATTTAAAACAGAAAATGTCCAACGTTATAAAATCCCCGACACTAGGAAATTCCCAAATATTTTAAAGAATGGAGAAAAATGTTTTAAATTGTTATTTTTTCGAATACGGCAATTAAATGTTTTGATGTAATACGTTTTTTAATGCTCAATTTATTTTTTAAATTCAATCTTTGAATTAGAAACAATAATAATTATTAATAAAGAATATCTTAATTCAACCTTTTTTCTGAAAATGTGCACAGTAGTTTTTCTTAATTATTGCTCTTGTGATAAGAATTTTTCTCCTGCATTGTTCTTCTGCATTAAGGAACATTTTTCGGATTTTTGTTATTTCAAATTCGAAAAATAATTTTTTCAAATATATTTGATACCCGAGAATGCTCATTGAATCATTATCATCAGAATCATCATTAACTGTTACGGAAATAATTATTTATTACCTTATACACAGTTTCAGAAATCCTCTTAAATTATTTTCGGATAATTTCAGTAGAAATTTTTTTTTGTATCCTATAAATGAGTTTTTGACCAACTCTGTTAGTTAATCATTACTGATAAGGTAATTCTAATAATAACAAAAGAGAAAATAATTTTTTTTATACAAGGAAACTGACGATTGAGATACAGTTATAACTCTTTATTGAATGCTACATATACTTTTATTAACATAGTCCATTAGAATAAATTGACGCATTATCGCTTAGAAAACTCTAATGATTCAACACTCCAGCAACTGCGCCTGCCTTTAAACTATCTGTGCTAGTACTTATTTCCTAAATTTTTTTTTGTATTTTTTTTGTAGTACACAATGAATATTTTAGAAAATCCCGTGTTTAATACAGCGGACTTAAGTATGAGTATGGTCTATAGACGGGAATGCCATTTTTTTCAAATTTATTTAGTTATTTTTTGTTTTCCACCTTACACTAGACCACAGTGCCAGTTTATAATAATAATAGGTTATAATTAGATTGTAGAAAGATCAGAAGTCGTCATATGTGTATTATCCTTTGGTTCGCTTGCCATTCTCTTTGTCTGCTTTACGACTTAAACCGGCCGCTGTAAACAAAGCGATATTTAATTTAAACATTAGTATAATAAATTGTCAAAACCGATTTTAATCTTTACCACAATAACTTGAACCCTCAAGCATAAAAGAAAGTTGCTTCGAATCATAGGAAGGTATTTATGGGCTCTTAGTCCAATAAACGTTTCTTTAGTTCAAAGGAATTTCTGTTCATTCAAAGAAATTTCTTTGTTTGCAAAAGAATTCTTCGTTCCAATAGAAATTTGTATTGAATAGTAGGGTTAGTAGGATTACACGATTGGAGAGGGGATTGTAAGTAAGGAGAAGGCAAAGGAGAACTGGGGGAGGGACTGAAGCAGGAGGAAAGTTATGGATGGGGCAGTGAGGGGCAAGTCAGAGAATATGTAAAAGACTCTAGTGTTAGGGAAGTATGAGATGGGCAAGAAAATGAGGGATAGGCGGACGGAATGTTAGGGGAGAGACAGTATTGGATTGGAGCGGATGTAGGAGGAACGTGGCGGAAAGGAAGTAGGGCATGGGTAGTAGAGAAGGTATGGGGAGGACAGTAGGAGAGAGGGAAGGGCAAAAGACGGCTGGGTAAAGGAGAGCTAGGGAGAGGAAGTATGAAGTGTGAGTTGGGTGTGGGAGGATATGCGAGGAAGTAGGAGGAAGTATACAAAGGAATTTATGGTTAGGGGAGTATGAAAAACGTGGTAGGGGTTTTGAGGAAGCGTCAGTAGATAAGGGGAAGCAGTGAAGGGTACGGGAAAGCAGAAGAGGAGTGAAATGTGAGGGGTGGGATAGACATGTGGAAAGGCGGAAAACTTCATCTCAAAAAGTAGTGTGCAATTTTATATAAAAAATGAAACGAACTTACTGGTCCATATAGTACTTCACTTTTTCCTGTCTTTTTTCTGGCGTTGCGCATGGTAGCACTGCTAGGATATACACTGATGCTGCCTCTTTCAAATTGCGATCTGATAATGGTTTTGCTTTTTTTGCGGTTTCGACAGCATTATAAAGCGCTCTTTGCTTTAACTCACTCATTTTCAGACTACATGATGCTGTCGCCTCACTTTCATCTATATTAAAAAGATCTTTCATCGTTGATGGTGAATCACCAGAGCGTTTCTGGCCTTCTGAGTATCCTGAAAATTAAATAAAAATTATGTAAGTGAATAGGAGCGTTTGATACTCCATTAAGAAGAATGCTCTTGAATTCGGGATCATTCATAAATTATTAAAGAGGATTTGTTGAATCGGGAATTTCGTAAAATTATACTATTTTTGATGAGGAAGTGGGGAAAAACTAAAAAATGTTGCGTGAGTAAAATTTCTATTAAAAAGCAAACTTCAATATCATACAACAAAGGAAAATCCAGCAGAAATTCGATCGGTACAAGTAACAGTGAAATTATTGTGTAATAAAAATATATTTTGAACCGTAAATGAAATCGTGCCATATTCATTTGGAAAAATTCATTTCCAACCAAAACAGATAAAATTTTCGAAGAAACTAGTTAGATTTTGGGAAAAGAATATGGAGGTTTATGACAAGTATGAAAAATTTGATACCAAGAGGGCTGTTTTAGAAAAAAATGAATCAATTTTCAATCAAAAAGTTGAATTTTAAACTCCATTAAAGAATGGAATACTTCTTTAGTTGAACAATTCGTTTCCAACAAACAACCAAAAAATGATTTTTCAACAAAATAGTTGAATTTCCTAACAAAGACATTAACCCTCAAGCCAAAAGAGAGTTTTTCGAGAAAAAAATGGAATAATATGATTTTCATTTATGGACATTAATTTACAAAAAAAATTAGAATAAAAAAGCTCAATTTTCAACCGAAAGAGTCAACTTTCTGGCTGAAACACAAATTTTCAACTAGATACATAAATTTTGGAACAAATAGCTGAATTTTGAAACAACATAGTTGAATTTTTGATCAAAAGTTCTTCGTTAAAAACTTTATTTCCATACCACAATAATAAACGAATTTGAGTGAGAAAATCAAGTTTTAACCTTAATAAAGCGACTTTTAAACCAAAAATACAACACCTCTTCCACAAAATAGTTGAATGAATTTTGAACTAAAACGATGAATTCTCAGACAAAAAAATACAGTAGTTCAACTTTCATTCACGTAGTTGAATTTTCAATTGAAAAAAAAAAAATTGAAACTAAAATGGATTGATTTTTACCAAAAGAGAGGGAATGTACAATAACGAAGAATGATTCCTTACCAAAAAAGTGAATTTTTTGTTAAACAATTTTTAAACTTAAAATGAAACAGCTGAAATTCTAGTAATAAACATGTAATTATTAATATTCCACCAAACAAACAAATAAATTTACATAGAATTATTGATTATCTTGCGATAGTTGATATTTCAACCATTAAAATAATTTATTGTGCTTAGGCATCATTGATGTCAGAGAAACTTCTATTGCAACTTTTGAAATGCCCCAAAAAAGAAATTGTGTTTATTAATTTAATTTCTCCATTCATACTGACCGATAGAAATTGCCACCAAAGAAAGGATAACGACCTTCATCCTGGACGTAATTAAAAAATTACAACAAGAAAAAATCGCCGAGTGACACTTTTAGTAGAAACAGTAATTTCACTTCTTTCTATTCCTAATGATTTCGAGGTACTGAGTTTGTGCCACTTATCTGCTGAACATTTTCAAACAGTTACTTTGTCTCTCTTCAAAGTATGTTTAGCGCTGATAGGAAAATGCGAACGAAACGCATTCTTTCTTATCAAGGTTTTTTTTTTCACGAGACCTTAAACTCAGTCTGAATAACATGTTTTTCATCTAGAATCTAAAATTCGAAGCATTTTTTTATTAAATTGTTTGTCAGAGTTTTTCCCATTTTTTGGCTGGAAATTTATCCACTTTGCAGAAAACTCGTTCTTTTTCCTTGAAACTTTTACATTTTGGATCAATATATATTCTTCTTTATTGACTGAAGGATCGCCTTGAGTTCAGAATTCAATTTCATTGTTAAAGATTGATGGATTGAAAGGATTGAAAAAAGCATTGCATTTACAGCCAGAAAACAATTATGTTTAAATTAAAGAAATATTTTTTCAACTTTGTTTTCATGTGACACTGTTTTCTTTCTCCGTATTGAAAAAAATTTCTTGGTTCAAAATTTAATTAATTTTCTAAAAGGTCAACATTTGACATGAAATTTTACGCGATTAAAAATAATAATTTCTGACAAAATGGTTGAATTTCCAGCAAAAAAAGGTAATATTTACAATAAGAAGTTTAGTTTTAAAAAAAAATCCATCAAAATAGCAAAATTCTTAATTCAAGATATTAATTCTCGTCCAAAGCATGAATTTAGAAAGCTAAAAATTCAACTGAAGATTCACTACTTCAGTTGAAGATTCATTTCTTTCATTGGAAGTTCTTTTTTTTTAAATAAAATATTAACTGGAAATTTCTCTGTCTAATACTTTACTAAGAATTTGCCCTTTCAGTAAAAAATCAATCTTCTTGATTGAATAATCTGCTATTCAGAAAAGGCTAATTCTCTCAGTTGAAGCTTCATCATTTTATTTGAATTTTTTTTTCAACTGAAAATTCAAATATTCCATTTTTGATTGAAAATTCATGTTTTTTGGCCAAAAAGAAGAATTGTTTTTAGCACATTACCAGAAAATTGTAAATTATGAGAAAAAATTGTAATAGATGTAATTATCATATGATTATAATATTTGAATTACATTAATATATTTTTAATATAATAACAATTATAGTAATCACAATCGTGGATTAATTTGAAGTGATAAGAAATAAAAACGAAATAAAAGTAGGCCATAAGAAAGAATGTCACCTTGATTTTCTAAAAATATGTTGTTTTCGAAAATCTGTTTTTATTCATGACAATCTGTTATCGTCGAGACTGAATTACCTTGCATCAAGAGAATTTAGAGCAAACGGTTTCTGCATTGAATATTTTTGTTGATGGAATAAACAAATAACCATGTATGGAATAATACATAAAGTTAAAAATACCGTCATTTGATAAAATTGATTATTTTCAGATCTATAATTTAATGATTTTCCAATTGTTCATATTCGGGAATTTTATAATTCAAAAATTTGTCTGTGACGACAATTTTACTTCTGGAATTATTACATTCGGAATATTTTCTTTCACGGGAATTTAATTAATATTTCTTTTATTGTCTTTAATACACTCGAGTTTTGAGAAAGTTCACAGTGAATTGTTAAATATTTCATCAAATTTGTCTCAATTCCCTTATCTTTCTTTAAATCCACTTGCATTCTATAATTATTATTTTTTTTCAATCCTGTCTCACTCAATTTAATGATAATTTGTTGATTTTTCCAAGTTTGTTCAATGCACTACAATTCTTATTAATTTGATTAAATTTACCATAAATTCTCATGAATTAATCCTGAATTCATAGGAATTAACATGGAATTCTAATTAATGAGATCGAATCAATTTGCGAAAAACACATTTTAAATTACGACAGGAGTCTTCGAACTATGAACGTGTGCACTTTCAAATTTAAGATCTTTTCCTATCACTTGGTATGAATATTTTTACTTTTTTCATATTTTCTGAATTCATTTTCTATTGACTATTTTTTAAAATATTTTATAAGAAATCGTGTTAATATTTTTCCAGAGAAAAACATATTTAGGGGTTTATTTGATAAGTTGATTTTTTCAACCTCACTTTATACAAATTAAAAACAATCCATTTTATACGTGCTGGGCTCTACAGCCGTCTTGTAGATACATTAAATGATACATTAAAAATTGTAAAAGTAATATTCTCAAACATTTTTATTTTTCCAGCTCATCAATTTGTACAAAAATATAACAGAAGGAGGACAATTAACAACAAATTATTTTGAGACCTTCGTGTCTACTTATTATTTAGTTTTTTTGTTTTTAAGATTATATCTATATACAATTTTCCTAGGTTCCTTGAGAAAATTTAAACCGATCTTCGAAGATTTGAGATATACCGAAAACCGCAATTTTTAAAAACATTAAAAAATTTGCAAAATTACCGATAATTCCAAAAGTTTCAAAATTACAAAAATTTCCAAATTTTCATGAATTTCCAAAATAACTCAAATTTTTAAAAATCCACAAGAATGTCAAACTATATCAATGTTACCACAATTTCTGAATTCACAAAAAATTTCCAAAATTACTGAAATTTCAAAAATTACTAAACCTTCAAAAATTACCAAAATTAGAGTTCATTGTTGTTATGAAGAAAATTGTATAATATGTTATTTATTATTTTTTATTCTATAATTTAATCTTTTTTCAATTGTTCAGCATCGGGAATTTCATCATTCGAAAATATTCATGGGTCGACAATTTCATTTCCGGAATTTTCTATTATCGAGAACTTTTCAATCCGGCAATATTATAAACTTTGAGTATTTGATATTTCTCGAATCCTGCAATTCTAGAATTTTATAACTCCAAATGGAAATTGGGGAAGGTGATGAAGAAGCCTTCGCCCTCGAAAAGGTTCGCTTCACATGGGAAAACTAACAGTATTTCGGGAATTATTACGAAACATCCATCACCGTGAGTACCGTCGTGAATTTCACTCGTTTACTTTCTTTTGTCTCGTACCGCCAGTGATTACCGGAATTGTGCTGTTTTATTTATTCTCTTTTGGCTCAGTGTAAGTGTGTTGCAACTTTCCGAGTATAGTGTTAGTGGTGAATTTCTCGCGTTCCTATTAAATAAATTCCCGCGTTATATGGATTTAAAATCACGTTTCGTGTGCAAGTGGTCAGGCGTATGCCAACGTCCCTTGCGCTCGGATTCACGTTCGCGTAAAAACAACTAAATTCTCGCGTCGGCAAATTTAAATTCCAATCGTCCGCAGGCGGTCAGGCTCCGGCCAACGTCCCTTGCGCTCGCACTTGCGTTCCGCGACGATTAATTAAAAATGAAATAAAATTATAAAAGTTCGTGCGCAGGCAGTCAGGCATATGCTAACGTTCCTTTGCGCTCAAACTCGTGCTTCACGCTCTAATTAAAAATAAATTCCGTTCGTGCACAGGCGGTCAGGCTCCAGCCAACGTGCCGTGCTCTCGAGCTCGCGTTCCGCGGCGATAAATAAAAGTAATAATAATTAAAGTTCGTTAGCAGGCGATCAGGCGTATGCCAACGTCCCGTGCGCTCAAACTCGTGCTTCGTGTTTTAAATAAAACAAATTCCGTTCCTGCGAAGGCGGTCAGGCTCCGGCCAACGTCCCTTGCGCTCGAGCTCGCGATCAGCGGCGATTATTTTAAATCCAGGTCGTAATAATATCTTGTACCGTGCGCACGTGGTCAGGCCTAGTCCAAAGTCCCATGCTCTAGGTCCGTTCCCGTCTCGTGATCGACCGCGTTACGTCATATCGGATTAACGTCTCCATTTTACATTCAAGTCACGTTGAAGTTTCGCGTATGGCGAGGGGTGGCAAGAAGCTCAAGCGCGCTTTCAAGGACGCTTGCCTTCACCAGCGTCGACAGGAGGCGGAGGTCGTTGGATTTCCGGACGTCCCGGAACTTCAGGCCGTCCCTGCATTACCGGAATTCCCGGCACCCCCAGTTGTTCCCGCACTTTTGGTGGTTCCACCGAATATTGTAGTTCCGGTGCTGGCACCCGAAATACCCGTACCCGAACTACCGGCACCTGAGATACAGGCACCCCCTCCTCCGTTCGAGTGGGTGCTTCTCGAAGCCTTGCCCGGATTACCGGGTACTTCTGATCTGCGGCCAAAACCACACAAACGCGTAACATCTTCTCCTCGAGCATTCCGACTCCCACGATTATTCGGGGAACCCGGCATCCCATTTCCGTACCCTCTAGTAGATGTATTAAATGTAGGCGAGGTACCAACCGCTCCCCTTGTTGCATTAACCCCTCGTCATCCGGGGTATTTTTCATATAACAGAGCCAAGCCCGACCAAGGCAACTTTGCCATACGGTTTAGTTGTTCCTTCTTCGAACAACCACCTTATTCAGCTGAGCCCGTTTGGGGGCCCGTCGATTTCTCTGGGAAATAAGATCTCATCACGCCGATCAACCCCCGGGCGAAAGTACCGGTGCCCCCGGTAAAAAAGTTATCGGATTGATTTTGCGCTCGCAGTCACAGAACCCTGCCAATCCGGGTTCTGCAACGGCCTCTACCTATTCTCTCGCCGATCCTTCCACTCCTTTAAACTTCTCCGTGCCAGTCACACCAGAGGGACCACTTTCTCCCACGGCCGGTAAGAGGCTCTCGACTACCGCTCCTTCTGCCGCACCAGAAAACATTCCGAAGCCACCCAGTGTTAGTGACTCTGGGGATGGTACACTTTTTTTAGCGGCCGACGGTTCGCCAGAAACCATTTCACCTTCACTGTTTCCGTCGCCTAAGAAGGAAGCACGCGTTTCGAGAGACTCTTCCGAACCGTGTCATAAACTAAGATTTTAATTTCATGCAGTAATGAATTCAAGTTTTAATGACAACGCGAATTTCTCGTTGCTAACAAAAAAACAAAAAAAAATCGCACAACAGGCCGGTGCGATCCTCGCCGACCAACAATCAGCAATTCATCGACGGCTCAACGGCCTGGCGTCAGTTCCTTCAGCCACAAGGAGCAGACCGGAAACCCTCGTTCCCTGGTAAAATTCGTCCGCATTCCTCCTCCTCGTACCTCTTCCTCTTCATCGTCGGGCAGTTTGGATTTTCCCGAACGTTACGACGACCTAGAGCCTTTTAACCCACGGGTTGTCTTCGTCACTCACAAAAAAGGCGTAGAAAAACTCTTCGACTTCTTGGTCCCGCTCCTGCTCCTTCTCCTGCCTCTGACACCGACGTGCTCCTTCTGTACGCCGGCGACTTCCTTTTCTCACCCCCTTCTCCTCCGGCCAAACGACCCTTCCTCGCCGATACTCGCCCCTCTGTGCGGCCCCAGAAATTCACTAATCTTATCACCTAGACGAGCCTGTATAGCGCCCGGCTAATGCCCGACCAGCGACTCCAGGCAGCTACCACGATCTCCACCGATGGATGGACTACATACCTACAAGTATCTTATTTCATCACGAGTAACTACGAGCATCCACCAGTCTCTTCCGAGCAAACAAAGGAAGGAAGAGAAGTCCATTCCAAACCTCGAAGCCTTTCTAAGCCAGAATAACAGACATGTTCCTATTCACGGTGCTCCGACCTTCCAACTACACCCGGCCAGCGTTCGACCAGCCCTAAACCTACTCTACTATGGCCCAGACGGAGCCTCACTTCTTAACCAAACTGCGTTTTAGTGGTTAGGGCCACTTTGCCACTCACAAAGTAGTCCGTCATTTACTGTGTGATAGGTACGCCTGGCAACCTGAGGGGTATACTCTCAGAACACTGTAATAACGAAACTGACCGAGATCCAAAAACACTCGGTAAAGATGGCCGGATTCGGAGTAGTGCATTGAGAATAAACACGGGTGTGGCACAATACGCTTTATAGCTTGAGCGCCAAGGGTGAGACCTCATGGGGCCCCCGCCCACATTACTACTAAGTAACCATAAATTGCTGAACATTTATTTAAAAGATGTCTAAAAATTTCCTGGAATTTATGCAAATTTTCGGTCGTTTATGGTAATCTCACAGGTAGTTTATGCTCACTTCAGATAAATTACCCAAAATTTAATTTGAAAATTTATAAAGAGCTTATGCTCTTGTGGCAGACAAGATTTGTCATAACATTTGACAAAAGACAAGTGACTACAAGCTATATCACAATATCACATATAAGATGGGGGTCTTCCAAGGAGACTATCTGAGTCCAATACTTTTCCGCATCTTCCTGCTGCCTCTATCTATTATGCTCTGAGTCAAAAGCCCTGGATACCTCTGTGGCCCGCCGGGCAGAAAAGAATATAAGGTCAATCACCTTTTATATATGGACGACCTTAAACTCTCTGCTTCTTCAGAAGAGAACCTTAACATCCTTGTGGAGGCGGTAAATAGATACTCTAAAGCAATTGGCATGAGCTTTGGACTGGACAAGTGTGCCTGCGTCCACCTACACCAAGGAAGACTGGAAACTACATCATCGCGTGACGATGAGGATGTTCAGCTCATAGGCGGAAATACCATTCAAAATCATGGTATTGGAGAAACACATACATATCTTGGACTACCGCAAGCGGAAACCCAAAATGTGCGTGTGTTAAAAACGGCACCTAGAAAAAGGCATCGCCCAAATTCTCCGAAAAATGTGGGCTTCTGAATTATCTGGAAAGAATAAAATCCAAGCGACCAATATGCTGGCCGTTCCTATACTGCTCTATACGTTTGGTGCAGAAAAATGGAACGTCGATGAGTTGAAGCAACTTGACCGAAGCACACGCAAGATGCTGACAATTCATCGAAGTCATCATCCTAGATCTTCCGTACCTCGAATATATCTCCCTCGAGATAAAGGGGCAGAGGTTTGCTAAGCTTAGAGTGTCTTCATCGAAGAACGGTTCTGGCTACAGCCTGCTCAGTTCTAAAAATCACAGGTTCCCTTATGCGACTCGTACATCAACATGGAGTCGTCAATGCTGCGGCATTTCTATATTGTACCGCAGATAGGGCCGCCAAGGATCTTGGTCTCCCATTTGATTCCAGCGACACTACACATGGCCAAGCATCACTAACACCTTTGGTGCACAAAGATTGTGTACAGGAAGCAGAACATACGCTTCTACCAGAAGAATATGCTGACAAGTCCCTCCATGATAAATTCTACGGCATCATACGTAGAGAAGGGTCTGTCCGACATGTTTCTTAAGTCTGCTGGATTGAGATCGGAGACCGAGGGATTTCTTTTTGCCTGTCAAGACGGCGTCATAGACACCTTAGTTTACCGTGAGCGCATAATGAATGTACCTGTAGATGATACCATCTTAGGCAGTTCTATGGTGTTGATCTATTGCCCGTCTTGCCATACGCCCAGGGGAAATTCGAGTCCGTTGTGGAGAATGATCAGTGTAAGATCTACTGGAATTTCTTAATCCCCACCACTCAACGTATCAGTGCTGCGAAGCCTGATATTGTCTTCCAAGATCTGCAGACCAAAATCATTTACGTGATTTAATTCTCGGCACCAGCCGATGGTAATATCACGGTAAAGGAGGAAGAAAAACGGGCGAAATGTCAAGCACTTATTTTCAAACTGAGCAGGCTCTACCAAGGCTACCAAGGCCATCTTGTAGTTCTCATGGTCGGCTTTCTTGGAGGTATGAAATCTTTTTTTATTAGCCAACTCAACAAGATTCCGGGTTGTCAGCCTCAGGCTCATTCCATCGCGAACCGGATGCAGAGAGCTATTCTTCTGGGGTCACTTCATCTGGTCCGTCAACACTGTTCCTCATAACATTCTACAAAGATTGATAGCTCTAAAAAAATATCCGGAGGTGAACCCTTCAGCTCCAACTGTCATTTCTGACGCGTAAGGTCAACCGCGGCTAGAGACATGACTTCAAGGAACAGTGTTGCCCGATGTTATCTTGCGTAAATTTTCCGCTCTTGCTTGCCTTCTAGGACAGAATGAGCAGAAGCGGATTACGTGCACATTCCAGTTGCGTCGGGATTGGTTGCTTTGACGAACCACAATCTTAGCTCCTGGAGCTTACAAATTCTCATAATAAAAAATTCCTGTATACAACCAATAATTAAAAAAAAAAAAAGTTTTCTTAATACAATTCCTGCTTCACTCCTAACACACGCACACAACCATATTGCATCTCTCTACTTACAAATCAGCCCGTCAGCCCTTTCAGAAAGTCATGTTACATTTTACGATGCTCCTTGACAAGTCACTTGTACCTATTCCAGATTTCCTTCGAATTTATTCTGCTAAGTCACCATGACTCGTTTTAAGAAAATGCGTAAAACATTTTCACTACTTTTTTTCTCTAATTTCTTCCTCAGCACAAGATACAGCCTCCTAAAATTGGATGCTTTAGTCAGTTTCGTCTATCTCTCAAGGCATGACGGTTTCTAAAAAACGTAAACGAAAAAAGTAAATTTCTTCAATAGTGTTCAGTGATCTAATTACTTTTTTGAAAAGTGTTAAATGATCTCATTCACTAACCTCAACCTCCTTCTTATAAATTTGTAGGGCGAGTTTCTCCTCCTCTTTACAAGACCAATAAATTTAGATAACTTCTGTAAAATTTTTATTTATTTTTTTATATTTGTAATATTCTTAAGATTTAAACATGTCCGAATAACTTTATGTTTTGAATTATATATAAAAAAAATGTTGTTTCTATTTACATATCCCAAAAATTAAGTTTTGCTATTAAAAATTTTTCTACTATTGCTCGAGCCCTGGGCCGGTCTTATTAAGACCGTCTCAAGTCAAGCTTTCATCTTCGACACCTTCCCCTTGTTGCTTTTGAGCGTGGTTGTTGTTGCCCTACATTTTCCCTCTTCGGAGTCGAGGACGCCACAGTGGTAGTGCGGGTCCTCGGTTTCTTGGCCTTCTGCCTTGTGTCACTTGCCTGAAAAGGACTCACTGGAGGCTCCCTCTCACGCCTCCCAAGTTGAGGAGTGACAGCCTCCACAGCTTTGTCGTTTTGAGTCCCACTTTGGCTTCTGTCTTTGCTCACATTGGCCTTCCTCTTATATTTCTTAGCTACTTCCTTTCCCGTGTATTTTAATGCGTCCTGCTAAGAACAACACAGGGATCCGGAACATCCTTCAGCTCGTCTACATGTTTTTGGCACTTCTCCATGTCTATTGTCGCTCACATTTTATCTTGCTTGGCATACGACCCCTGTTTGGCGGGGCTAAGGTCCGCATAGTCTAGAAGGTGACCTGGTATCCTAGAGACACCGTTTACGACACC
>CAKNXH010001110.1:0-26849 GCA_932178445.1 Andricus quercusramuli
CACCCTTCATCTTACTTCCTTTTCCCTACTTCAATTCTGCCCACTTCTCCCCCTCATTTCCTAACATTTCCCCTACTTTCCCCCTTTCCCTCCATTAATTTCCCCTTATTCCATCTACTTTCCCTTCCCTTATTTCCTTTCATTTACCCTATTGCCTCTCCCCTTACTTTCCCTCACTCACACAACTTCACCATCCCGAATCTCCTCTCTCATCAAATTTTCAAATTTCTTACTTCCCCTTAGTTCGCATACTCTACCCACCCTCATTTTCGCTTATTTCTCCTACTTCGCCTTTCATAGTTTCCCCTCACCTCCACCCCCACCACATCAGAAAAAAGTACGACGGATGGACACTTGACCGAAATAATAAGGTTTCTGCTTGGTTCTCTGAAACTCTCTCTCCCAGACTTTCAATTTCCTCACTTTACCGTTCGCCTTTTTTCGCAACCTCTTTATCCTCTACTTCTCTTCCCTTTGCTTCCTTTACGATACTCATCCTATTTTATAATAGTTTCCCCTACTTATCCGCATTTCCTCTCACTATACCTACTTTACAACATCTCATTTTCCCTAACTTGGCGTACGCCTCCACCTCTCATCTTTCCTCATTTGCCCTCCTTTACCTTCCCTTCTTTACCTCTACATTCCCTACTTCCTCTCCTATAATTTATACATTCTCACCCTACTTCCCCTAGCCAACTTTTTCGCCACCTCATTATCCTCTACTTCTCTTCCCTTCGCTTCCCCTACGATACTCACCCTATTTTATAATCGTTTCCCCTACTTACCCACATTTCCTCAGACTATACCTACTTTACCACCTCTCATTTCCCCTAACTTGTCGTACGCCTCCACCCCTCATCTTTCCTCATTTGGCCTCCTTTATCTTCCCTTATTTACCTCTACTTTCCCTACTTCTTCTCCTATAATTTACACCTTCTCATTTTACTTACCATAGCCAACTTTTCCATGCCTTTTCCAACTTCCACCCCCACAAATTCCCATCCTTTCCCCTGATTTTCCACCCTTCATCTTACTTCCTTTTCCCTACTTCAATTCTGCCCACTTCCTTTCTAATTTTCTTCTCATTTCTCCTCACTTCCGCTTCTTTCTAGTCTCTTATTTCTCATCATTTCCTCTACAGCCCTGTCCTCATTTCATCTCACTCTTCCTATAACTTCCCCTCCTATAATTTCCCCTCATTTCAAGTTCTTGAGAAAAAGTAGGTCGGATAGAATATTTGTAATCTCTTAAAAATTTCCAAAATTCCTATACATCTTTTAAACTGACTCGAATCTTGAAAAAATTATTTTATTATCATGCTATCTACTCTTGCTGTCAATTCAATTTTTTAATTATTTCTGGAATTCTTAATAAATATTTTTTGAAATGATTCGAATTTTTCCTAAAATTTTCAAAAAAAAATTAACAAAAATTGCCTTGAAATATTCCAGATTCTTTTTTTGGGAATCTTTAGGAAATTTCTCAATATTTCTTAAACGTATTTGAGTTTTTTATAAAATTTTGTAATCTTGCAAAATAGAAAAAAATTGCTTTAAAACTTTCTACGTTAATTTCTGAAATTTCAGAGAATCATGAAACTTTTTTAAATCTTCTTTAATATTAACTCAAAATTAATTTTTCAATAGAAAAATCAACTATGAAAAGTTTTCCCGAGTTTGAAGAAAAATATTTATCTTAAAATATTTCATAATTCTTGAAAAGCTGCAAAATTTTATTTCAAAATCTTCAAAAATTCACATCTTGTTTCAAGTTTCTTGAGATCATTTCAAATTTTTAAAGAATATTTTTTCAAATGATTCGAATTTTTCCTCAAATTTTCGAAAGATATTTGAATAAAAAAAAATTTTCTTCAAATATTCCGGATCCTTCTCTTAGAATTTTGGAAATATTTTGGAATGTTTTGAAACATTTTTAATATTCTTTCAAAATAAATTTTGTAAAATGAAAAACTATTTATAATTTTTCCAGAAATCTTAAGAAATTTTCCGAAATAAACTCTTGAAGCGTTTCAAAATTCTTAAAAAATGCTTTTAAATTTTTCGTCCGATGTCTTCAAAAATTTAAACTTTGTTTTAAATTTTCTAAAATATTTTCGAGTTCAAAATTATTTTTGTATTTTTAAATAACTTCTGAATATTTCTCAAACGTATGTGAATTTTTTATAAAATGTTGTAATCTTGCAAAATAAAAACATTTTGCTTTAAAACTTTCTACATTAATTTCGGAAATTTCAGAGAATTATATGGAAAGTTTAAAAATCTTTTTTAATATTAACTTAAAATTAATTTTCCAACGGAAAAATCAATTGAAAGTTTCCCTGGAATTTTAAGAAAAATATTTATTATCTTGAAATATTTCAAAATTCTTAAAAAACTGCAAAATTTGATTTCAAAATCTTCAAAAATGTATTTTTTTTAAATATTCATTGAAACCTTTTCAAATTTTGAATTATTATTGAATCTTATTTAAGCTCTGAAATATATTTTGCAATAATTTAAAGCTTTTTTTAATTTTGCAATAATTTTGCAATAATTTAAAGAGATCGAGAGATCAAACTTTTTTTAGAAAATACAAGCATTATTTTGCCAGGTTGTACAAATAAAATTTTTCAAGGAATCTGTATTATCATCAGAGAATAACAAAAATGTTTTGTTAACGTCTTTTCAGACTAGGTGAGGTTATGAACTAAAAATTATTTTCATTAATTTTTTTTCTGAAAAAAGTTTTTCTCCATTCGCTCCGCTGGGAATCGAACCACAGAACTTCCGATTGCCGGCCAGGTGCTTTTCTATTAAGCTACTAGAGAGATCGAAAGAAGAAACTTTTTTCCGAAGAAACAGGCATTATTTATTTATTTTTCTCCATCCAGTCTGAAAAGACGTTAACAAAAAATTATGTTATTCTTTGATGATAATACAAAGTCCTTGAAATATTTTGTTTAAAAAGTGTGTTTTTCAGCAAAAAATTCATCTTCTTGGTTGAAAATTCATATTTTTGGCTAAGGATTAAACTATTTTGTTACATTTTTCAATGAATTCAACTGCTTTTGATTGAAAATAAAAAAAAAATTTGTTAACACATTTTTTTTGAAAATTCATCTTTGTTGGTTGAAGATACAACTACTTGGTTAAAGTTAATCTAGTTTGTTGAAAATTCATTCTTTTGGTTAAAGATTCATGGTTTTTGTTGGAAGTTTATCATTTTGATTGATTTTTTTTCAATATTCAAATAATTTATTATTTTTCAATTCAAAATTCATTTCTTTGGTTGAAAATATAGCTTTTTTGATTGAAATTATAACTATTGAATTTTTTGTTGAAATATTATGTTTTTGATCGAAAATTCAACTACTTGGTTGAAATTTGAGGTATTTTTTTGAAAATTCATCTCCTTGTTAAAAATTTTGTCTTTTTTGGTAGAAAATTTATCTTCTGGGTTGAAAATTCATTTTTTGATGGACAATTTTTCTACTTGGTTGAAAATGTAACTGGCTTTTAAAAAAATTGTCATTTTAGTTGTGAAAATTATCTCCTAGATTGAAAATTCAACTATTTGGTCAAATGTTAGAGAAGTTTATTAAAAATTCATTTTTTTTATCAAAGATTCATACATTTATTAAAAAATTTATCTGCTTGATTGAAAATGTGTTTCTTTTAGTAAAAAATTAATTTTCTTGTTTGAAGTTTCATCTTTGTGCTTAAATATTCAACTACTTTTTGGTAGAAAATTAATCTTCCGGGTTACAAATTTTTCCTTTTGATTGAAAATTGAACGAATTGGTTGAAAATTGAAGTAGTTTTTTTGAAAAATCTATTTTTTTATAAGGATTCAATATTTTATTTTTAATACTTTGTTGAAAATTTATTTTATTGATTGAAGATTTATTGAAAAATTCGTTTTTTCCTGGTAAAAAAAAATTAGTCTTCTGGGTTGAAAATTTGTCCTTTTGATTGAAAATTGAAGTAGTTTTTTTTAAATCTATTTTTTTCCAGATTTATTATTTAAGTTTAAAATTCATCACCTTGATTGAAAATTCATTTTTGTTTTTGAAAATTCGTTATTTTTGGTAAAAAACTGATCTTCCTGGTCGAGGAGTCATTTTTTTCATTTATAACTTTACTACTCGGTTGAAAATGAAACTGGTTTTTTGAAAATGTATCATTTAACTTATAAAAATTATCTCCTAGATTGAAAATTCAACTACGCAGTTAGAAGTTGAACTAGCTTGTTATGAATTCTTTTTTTTAGTTAAAGATTTACAATTGTAATTGAAAATTTATCAACATACTGAAAATTTGGTCTATTTGGTAGAAAATTATTCTTCCGATTTGAAAATTCATCTTTCTGATGGAAAATGGAACTACTTGGTTGGAAATGAAAGTAGTTTGATAAAAAAAAAATTTTTTTTAGTGGATAGTTCATCATTTTTGTTAGAAATTCATCTCCCAGATAGAGAATTCACTTATTTCTTGAAAATTTGAAATTTGTCGTAGAAAATTAATCTTCTTTGATGAATCTTATTCTTTTTGGTTGAACCTTTTCCTTTTTGTTTGAAAATTCATCTTCTTGTTTAAAAGTTCTTTCATTTATTAAGAATTAATTTTTTCGTTAAAGATTCATCATTGCTGTTGAAAGTTTATATTTTCGGGTTGAAAAATGAAATTTTCTTGTAGAAAATTCGTTTCTTTTTAAAAATATTAACTGTTATTTGTTAAAATTTAAACTGGATACAAATTATTATTTTTTGATTCAGAATTTGAGTATTTTATTATAGATTTTTTTTTTTATGAATTCAACTTTTTTTTATTTTTCATGAAAATCTGTTTTGATCGAAATTTCAACAATGAATTCAATGATAACCTTGATTTTGATCTTGACGATGACCTTCAAGATTTTTTCAATGTCAAGTTAAAAAAAATGTAATACCCCTTTCTCACATCGGTAATCGATACAGCGAGCAAATTTACGTTTAGATATGTACCCAGGTCATACATAGTCACCTTATATATAATATATAACCTTGAAGGTAACCCCAAGGTCATTTAAACTTGAACAAGGTCTGTATACCTCTTGGAATCAAAGCTTTTCAATTTTTTTCTCGTAACAAGAATTGTTCAACAGACCTTCAACAAGGCGTATTCAGTAATGACCTTGAGCCTGACCTTGACGATGACCTTCAAAGTTTTTCAGTGTCATATTTTTTAAAAATGGAATCCCCCTTTCTTACATCAGTAATCGATACAGCGGGCAAATTTTACGTCCAAATATGTACCCACGTCATGCATAGTTATATTATAACCTTGAAGGTCACTCTAAGGTCATATAATCTTAAACAAAGTCTTCCTACCTCTGGGAATAGAAGCTTTCCAATTTTTTTCCTAATAATTAAATTTACTAACTTTAACAAGGCGTAGTCAGTGGTAACCTCAAGCATGACCTTGACGACATCCTTCAAGGTCATTTCGAAGTCAATTTTTTCCAGTCCCGTGACCTTTGTGACACCCAGTGGATAGAAAAAACGTCAGGTGTTATTTTTGCAGCGAGATTTACATTAAGAGGCGATCAGCTGTCACTTGTTCTTCTTGGTAGCAGCTTCTTCTTTATAGTTGAAAACTCAACTTCTTGTTCAAAAGTTGAACTTATTTTTAAAAAATTAATTTTTGTCGTTAAAAATTCACCACTGTAGTTGAAAATTTATATTTTCTGGTTCGAAAATGAAATTTTCTTCTAGAAAATTAATCTTTTTTGGCAAATATTTTTTTTTTTTTTAACAATTCAACTGGATACAAGTTATTATTTTCTGATTTAGGATTCGAGTATGTTATTATAAATTTGTCTTTTTTCGATGAATTCAACTGGTTTTTATTTTACATGAAATTCTGTTTTTATCAAAATTTCAACAATGAATTCAATGATGACCTTGATTTTGATCTTGACTATGACCTTCAAGGTTTTTTCAATGTCAAATTAAAAAAAAAATGGAATCCCCCTTTCTTAGATCGGTATTCGATACAGCGGGCAAATTTACGTTTAGATATATACCCAGGTCATACATAGCTACATTATAACCTTGAAGGTCACCTTAAGGTCATTGAAACTTGAACAAGGTCTGTATTCCTCTTGGAATAAAAGCTTTCCAATTTTTTTCGTAACAAGCAAAGGTAGTAACTTCAGAATACGTCAGTAGTGACCTCAAGCATGACCTTGACGATGACCTTCAAAGTTTTTCAATGTCAAATTTTTAAAGAATGGATTCCCCCTTTCTTAAATCGTGAATCGATAAAGCGGGCGAGTTTTACGTCAAAATATGTATCTAGGTCATGGATAGTTACATTATAACCTTGAAGGGCACTCTAAGGTCATATAAGCTTAAAAAAAGTCTGCCTACCTCCGGGAATAAAAGCTTTTCAATTTTGTTTCCTCACGAGCGAATTTACTAACTTTAACAAGGCGTATTCAGTGGTAACCTCAAGAATGACCTTGCCGACGACCTTCAAGGTCATTTCAAGGTCATTTCAAGGTCAAATTTTTTCCGCGACTTTTGTGACACCCAGTGGATAGAAAAATGGTCAGATGTTATTTTTGCAGCGAGATCTACATTGAAAGGCGATCGGCTGTCACTTGTTCCACAACAATTAACCCATTTCTCGTTTAAAAGCGTTTCTATTTCTCTTTGTCAGCCGCACTTCTCAACAATTTACTCCTTTTGCGATGGATAACTAACTAAATAGATTCTTGCTTTAATAGCCAAGTTTCACTCAATTAAACGTCAAAATTAAATATACATCTTCTTCACGGACGATCACACTTTGGCTTCCGATTCATTAAATTCCGAAATGCTATAAATCACGCTCCGCTGACCCGATGAAAGATGCATAAAGCCATCATCGAAGTAGTTCAATAACGCCTCATAAAAAATCGAATTTATTTTATTGGAAGAAATTTTTATCCAGAGTTATTTACCGTTTGTGAGTCATTAGTGATTTATGATCCAATGAGCAACTAATTAAGACCTGAGTAGAAATTTCCTGAGTGAGCCTACGATTTTTGACGTTGGAAGGAAAATTCAAACTGAGTATTGGAAAATAATTTTTGAACTTAAAAATACAAATTTTCAAGTTGAACGGTGAATATTTAACGAAGAAATTAATTTTTAATGAAAAAGTTCAAATTTTGAACCAGAAGTAGAATTTTAAACCAAAAAGAAGAAGATTCAACCAAAAAGAAGAAGTAATAGCTGATCGCTTTTTATTATAAATCTCGATGCAAAAATAACACCTGATCATTTTTTTATCTATATATACGATTCACTATTAATTTATCTTTTCTTTGATTTTTTTTTTTTTCGTTAGAAAATTATCTACTTGATTGAAAAGTTGTGAATTTTGTTTAAAAAATCATTTTTTCAAATAAAAAATTAATCTTGCTGAGTGAAAATTCAACTAATTTGTGGAAAATTGAACTACGTTGTCGAAAATTGTTTTTTAAAATTGAAAAATTCTTAATTTAGTTTTAAATATTACCTCTCAAAAAATGTGGTTGAAAGTTCGTCCATTTCATATAAAATTAATTTTTGTTGTTAAGAATTTGACCAATTCGTTGAAAGTTGAGCAGCTTTTGAAAAAATTAATTATTGAAGGTGAATATTCCACATTTTGGTTGAAAATTTATCTCCTTGATTAAAAATTTCAAAATTTGGTTAACAAATCGTTTTTTCATAAAAAATTAATATCGCTGGTTGAAAATTCCACAATTTTGTTTAAAAAATTTTAATATTTCGTTGGAAATCGAACTAATTTGTTGAAAATTAATTTTTTTGGAAAAAATTAATCATTTTAATAGAAAATTCGTCTCCTTGATTATAAATTTCTCTATTTTGTCATAAGAAAAATATTCTTCGTTGAAATTTGATCCTTTATTTGAAAATTCAAATATTTCGTTAACAGTTGAACTAGTTTGTTGAAAATTAATTTTTATTTGTAAAAAAAATAATAATTTTAGTAAAAAATTCGTCTCCTTGATTGAAAATTTTTCTTTTCTAATAAACAAATCTTCTTGGTTGAGATATCTTCCTTTTGGTTGAAAATTTAAACATTCTGTTTGGAGTTGAATTAGTTTGTTAAAAATTAATTCTGTTGGAAAAAATTAATCATTTCAGTAGCAAATTCGTCTCCTTGATTGAAAATTCTTTCCTTTTTCTAAAAAAAGTAATCTTCTTGGCTAAAAAGTTTTTTTTTTGGTTTAAAATTCCAATATTTTCTGGAATGTGGAATTAGTTTGTTAAAAATTATTTTTGTTCTAAAGAAAGTAATCATTTTAGTAAAAAATTCGTCTCCTTGATTGAGAATTCGTCTTTTTGATTAAAAAAATAAAATTCTTCATTGAAACGTCATTTTATAGGTTGAAAATTCAAATTTTTTGTAGAGAGTTGAACTAATTTATTGAAAATTATTTTTTTATGTGAAAAATTGATCATTTTTGTAGAAAATTCATCTCCTTGATTGCAAATTTTTCTTTTTTCATAAAAAAATTTGTGTTGGTTGAAACGTCATCTTTCATTAAAAAATTCAAATACTTCGTTCACAGTTGAATTGAATGGTTAAAAATGATTTTTGTTGTTGTAGAAAATTAATCATTTTGGTAGAAAATTCGTCTCCTTGATTGAAAATTCTTTTATTTTTATTTTTTTTTGTTTATTAAAAGAAATCTTCTTGGTTGAAACGTCATCTTTTTCGTTGAATATTCAAACATTTTGTTTAAAGTTGAACTAGTTTGTTGAAAATTAATTTGTTTGGAAAAAATCAATCATTTTATTGAAAAATCTTCTTTTTCCATTATAAAAATCTTTTTGCTTGAAAATTCAAATATTTCGTTGAAAGTTGAATTAGTTCGTTAAAAATAAATTTTTCTCTAGCGAAAATAATCATTCTAGTAATAAATTCGTTCATATTTTAGGTTGAACATTCAAATATTTCTATGAAAGTTGAATCAGTTTGTCAGAAATTAATTTTTCTGTAAAAAATTAATCAATTTATTGAAAAATCTTCTTTTTCCATTGAAAAAATATTTTTGGTTCAAAATTCAAATATTTCGTTGGAAATTAAACTAGTTTGTTGATAACTAATTGTTTTGTGTAAGAAACTAATAATTTTAGTAGAAAATTCGTCTCCTTGATTGAAAATTCTTCTTTTTTAATAAAAAAAATTCTTCTTGGATGAAACTTCATCTTTTAGGTTGAAATTTCAAATATTTTGTTAAAAGTTGAACTAGTTTGATGAAAATTGATTTTCTTCACAAAAAATTTATCATTCCATTAAAAAATCTTGTTTTTTTTTTCATTTAAAAAATCTTGTTGGTTGAAAATTCAAATATTCCGTTAAAAGTTTAACTAGTTTGTTGAAAATTAATTTTTTTGATCCAAAGAATAATCATTTTAGTGGAAAATTTGTCTCCTGGATTGAAAATTCTTCTTTTTTGATGAAAAAATAAACTTCTTGGTTGAAATCATTTTAATGAAAAAATCTTTTTTTCTATAGAAAATAATCTTTTTGGACGAAAATTCAAATAGTTTGTTGAAAGTTGAACAAATTTGTTGAAATTTTTTTTGTGTAAAAAATAAATAATTTCAGTAGAAAATTCGTCTCCTTGACTGAAAAATCTTCTTTTTTAATAAAAAAATCATTTTTTCATATCATTTTGTTTTAGAAAATTAATCTTGCTAGGTGAAAATCCATTCATTCTTCGAAAAGTTTTTTAATTTTAAATTAAGTATATTATTTAAGAAAATCAAGAAATTATTTTATAATTTCATTTCTACCAGAACATTGATATAATCTTGTTACTTCAGAGTATATTTTCATCACGAATTATGGTATTGACTTACTGATGACGTGAAATTTTTTATTACGCAGCTGAAATAAAAAAGCTTCTTTTATTTCACTTGCTCAACATGGTAGAGATATTATAAAATTTTTAAGAGCCTGTGGATTTCACAAGAATATCAAATTAATTTCTGAAGTAAAGATAAGAAATGTTAAAGCCTATCACTCCGTTATGTAAATATGTGCTATAGATTTTCATAGACATCTATTCATATAGAAGCGATTTTTTCAACAGTTATTATTAATTTTAGTGAAACCGTGGAAGAATCATTGAGAAAATGAGGTTCTTTGATATTGGTCTCCTCATTGTCACTGTAGTCTTTGGCATATATCTTGGTAATTATAAAATTCTGAGTTATATTTTCTTGAAACAAAATTGTCAAAAGAAATATTATATATATTTTTTTATTCATAATTTGCCCCCTTATTTTTATTATACGCATATTTCTTTCATCAAATATGTCCTGCAAAATAAATCTGGGCCAAATCTGGCCCAGATCTGGAAAACGGACCTGGGCCCGATCGCTGATAAAACACGCGGCCCGATCGGAGCCAGATCTGGCGCCCGATCCGTACCCGACCTGGCCCCGGACAATTTCCCGTTAAGAGTCATTTTTGAAATTTATAATTTCTTGAGTTGAGTTTTCAACAAATTTGATTTGACAAAAAAGAGATTAATTTTCTACCAAAATCTGAATTTTCAATTCAAAAATACCAATTTTCTATCCAAAACAACAAATTTTCAACGAAAAAATGGAATTTTCTACCAAAAAAGACTGAATTACAACAAAATATATCAATTTCCAACCCAAAGTTATTCTCCATTCAGTCTACATGCAACAAAGTAGTTGAATTTTCAATCAAGAAGATTAATTCTTTACCAAAAAATACAAATTTATAAGAAAATTCATCATAGTATTTTTCATATTTTGAATTTTCCCGCTCTAATGTTTGAAAGTTAAGTGTTGGAAGAAAGTCCTAGCCTCAAAATTCGATTTTCTCATTTTAATAGTACTTCTTTAAAAAATAGAAATGTGTCTATAGAGCGAAAAAAAATTCAGTTTGAACGTTTTTTCCTCAAAATAAGGAATTCTAAATCTAACCTCAAAATGCAATTTCTTCATTTCAAGAAATCCTTTGTGTTTCAAATCAAATCGTTTCAAATAATTCAAATAAATAAGTCACGTGGTAATTGGTAATAACACGTAATTTTTTCAAATATTTTAGAAATTTGAAAATTGGTTTCAAAAATAAAAATAAATTCCGTATTTAATACCGTATGAACAATGTAATGGTTGATGTGATTTCCTATTTTCCAGACGTAGAAGCTCAAGATGCCGCAAATTCAGATTCATCGGAAGGCTTAGAGGACTCAGACTTATTAGTTGCAGGAGCAATTGGATTAGCAGGAGCAGCAGGAGCAGCAGCACTATATATGCATAAGAGAGGAAAAAAAAACTTACAAAAAATTAATGAACATCAAAACTATCTACATGGTGGACTTGGACATGATGGATACGCGCACAATGGATATGTACATGATGAATATGGTACATACCCCGAACATGATGTATATGAACATCGTGGATATGGTCCACATCCGGAACATGATGCATATGAGCATCGTGGATATGGTCCACATTCTGAACCTGATGTATATGGACATGCTGCATTCGGTCCACATACTGAACATGTTGTATATGACCATCGTGACTATGGTTCAGGCTCAGAACACGGTGGATATATTCCACATTATGAACATGCTGCAAATATTGCACATTCTACCCATGGATGAGAATTACTGTGCATAATGAATAACATCATGTGCACCTGAACATGAATATCAACATGAAAATGGACATCATCAAGATCAGAAAATTATTCACAAAAAAACTGATTCAAAAATTGTTCTGGACTGAAAATACGAAGCATAAATGTTTTGTCTCACACTCACTCCTATCCTGTATTTGAATTCAAAGCTGTATATTTTTCTGAAAAATAAATCAATGTTGTACTAAAATTGTCTTTTATTTGTGTTTCGATCTACTTATTTATTTAATATATCGGCTATTATAATATTAACATGATAATGTGTTATACGCGGCTCGCATAGAGCGAGAATCTTTTATTGGTAGATTTAGAATACTCTCGCAGACGACGTTTATTCATTCAGTAGGCAACCATTTTTAAGTTATAATAACTAGTAATTAGACCTGCGAGTAAGAGAGAGAGAAATAGGTACTCCATGAAGTGACGTCAGCACTGACGTCAGCAAGGCGGCAGGGCGAGTAGAGACGAGAGTCGCGAGTAGAGCGCCCTCGAAACTCGACGCGCGCATCTCCCTCCAACGATTTTCTACCCTCTCCGCTCGACTCGTACGCAACGCCCATGCAGCCTACCCGTTAAAAGGGCGCGCACGGGCCCAGAACGGCAGAAGTGTTTGGAAGCTGGTAGCCAGAGCCGTCACACTTAAACCCTACAGTTGGAAGCCAGCACTAGGTCTTCACAAGCAAACCATTGCCGTGACCAAGCAAGTACGTTCTCTTCAAGTTTCTTTCAAGTTTCTTCTTCAAGTTCTCTTACGACCGCCAAAAAGCCTCCAGCTTGAAGCCAACCAGAAGCCAATTGACATCGCATCTCATTCACCCTCCTGCGAGGAAGAACGCTACGATTCAGAACACCGACTTTCTCTGTAAAATCATAGTAAAGTATAGATCGAAAATAAAAATCAAACAAAACCTAATTTTTTCTAGTTACTTCAATTCTCTCTCCTCCCTTTTGTTCCGCTAAAGGGTTAGCTGACATACCAGCCTGCCCGTTTCCACTGAGACAGCTGGCATACCAGCCATTTCAGCCGACACACTGACTAACTTTATCCCTTCCCCACTTACTTTTGAATTGAATTTCCGCTAATCAAATTCTTTACAAAAGAAAATCGAAATCAAAAACACCTGCTCAAATCGCTATCTCTTCCTATCTTACGAGATAGAATCATCACTCCCCCTTTTCACCTCCCTCGACATTTATCCTCTCGCCTCTTGTACTCTCCAGATCACTCTTTCACCTCCTTCGATATCTATCAACCATACAAACTAAAAGAGTATTTTTCCTGGGAAACAAAGTTTGAGATTTTGTCTTTAACAGTAATCTTTGCAGAATAAGATGTGATTCAGAAGTACGTTCACAACAAGATAAAATCAATGATTTTTTAAAACATCCGATTTTCCTTAATCAGAGACGATCAATACGAACAAAGATTTTCCAATTAAATAGTTCAAAATTCAACCAAGTATTAGAATTTTTGACTAAAAAGACTCATTTTCAAACAATATTGCAATAGTTAATATTTTAACCAAATAAAATTTTAATTTTTGTAACAAAACAGTTGAATTTCTCAAAAAAAGATGAATTTTATTGGAAAACATGAATTTTCATCAAAGTAGTTCAATATGCGACAAAGCAGTGAAATTTCTACCTGAAAATTTGAACCACAAAGAATTAAATTCAACAAAAAAATACGACTTTCCTGAAAAATGGTACAGTTTTTAATTAAAATCATGAATCTTAATTTAGAAAGATTTTAACAAATTTAGAACAGAGTGTAGATTTTTAAAGATTTGGAAGTGATATTTGGAAACTTTTTTAAGACTTTTAAAAGTGTCAATATATTAAAAAAATTTTCTTGTGATTCCTGGAGAAATTTCCACTGATTTTTGCTTTCATTTTTAAAAAATATTTTTAAAGATTTCAAACATTTTTCAAAATTGTCGAAAAAAACATCTAGAAGATTTTGAGGCAATTTATTCTATTATTTTTATCGTTTTATTTGTATATGTTATTGTTTTATTTAGCAGATTTGTTAGAACAGGTACAGGAAAAATGAAAATGATTCGAAATAATATAAATAAATCATAAATTGTAAAGGTTTTAACAATTAAAAAAGGGATGTAGATTTTTCAAGTTTTCAAAATAAAATTTTGAAGTTTCCAATGAAGAAAATTAATTCTCCATAAAAAGACGAATTTTCATTCAAGGAGATGAATTTTCAACTAAATTGATGAAACTTCAACAACAAAAAAAAAGAATTTTCAACAAAAAAGTTTAATTTTCGAATAACAAGAATAATTTTCTACAAAAAAAATGAATTTTAGCCAAATTCCTCGATTTTGCACTGAGGTAATAAATTGTTTTCTAAAATAATCATTCTTCCACCTAAATAATGCATTTTGAACAAAGTAATTAAATTTTCAACAAAGCAGTTGGATTTTCAATTAAGGAGATTTATTTTCTGTCAAAAAAGATAAACTTTCAACAAAATTGACAAATTTTAAATCAGAGAGATCATTTTTACACCGGGAAAATTTTAGGGCCATTTTTTTAATTATCCAAAATTTGTTAAATATGTTAGGAAAAGTTTGAGTTATTTTGAAAATATTTCATAGGTTTGGAAGTTTCAAAAAGATTTCAAAATAATAACAAATTTAAAAATATTTGAAACCAGATGTAAGTTTTCAAATATTTTGAAATTAAATGTAGAACTTTTTAAAAATTTTTGCAAAGAATAGAAAAATGTCTTAAATTTGTCTTAAAATTTGGTGAAATCCTGTAAAATAACCAAATTACAAAAAAATATTATTTATCGACGTACACTCAAACCCCGATATAAGAACCCCCGGTTTACGATATTCCTAGAATCACAACTGCACTGCGCATGCGTGGTATCAGCAGTTTTATTGACTGTAAATGGCGCGCTTTTTTGAAACTATTACAAGTGGAATTAACAACACTTAATTTCTAGATCAGAAAGTAGTCTTCCAGAGTGCAAGGTGAAATAATTATTTCATTGTTCTCTTGACAGATAAATTATTGATTTTAAATTCAAAGAAAGGAATACCTGTTTTTACCAATGTATATTTTAAATCATTCATAATATTTTTGTGAACTTTATGATGATTAAGTATTGTGAAAAATTGATTTGCACATTCAATTATTTCAAATAAGCGCGCGATGAACATCCAATGAGGCCGCTGGTGCGACGCATGAGCAGTGAAGTAGTGAAGCGAAATTGGAAGCACTGGTTATAAAAAGCCACTGTGTCGAAAGAGAGGATTTGCTCACTCAAGCCTGATCAACAGCTCGAGGGCCGCACTCTCAGCGCGTTAGTTGCATCAAGTTGCGTCATGCGTCCAAATACAACAGAAATTCTTGCATTTTTGCCTCTTTAGGTTTGGATTCCCGTGATTTATGATAAAAATAGGTTCTAAAAATGTTTATTTTAAATAAAAAAATTATTATTCTGATAAAAAAATCTATTTTAAAAAAGATTAATTTTCTTCAAAAAAATGCAAATTTTCAATCGAGGAGATAATTTTTACAACTAAATTAATGAATCTTCAATTTGAAAAAAATCAATTTTCAATGAAGTAGTTCAATTTCCCATTAAGTAGTTGAATTTGTATTCAAAAAGATTAATTTTCTATGAAAAAGACATTTTTTAAAACAAAATTCCCGAATTTTTGATCAAGGAGATAAATTTTTTACTCAAATAATGAATACGCAAAAAAGTAGTTGAATTTTCAATCAAGAAAACTCCTTTTCTATAAAAAACACGAATTTTTAACTAAGAAGATGATTTTTCAACTAAAGTGATAATAATTGAATTCAAAAATAAATGTTGAACAAACATTTCTACTTTTAAAAAACTAGTCTAATTTCAATCTAAAAAATTTATTTTCTGTAGAAAAAATGAAATTTCAATTAAGGATACGAATTCTTAACTAAATGATGAAAATTTACCCAAAAAGATAAATTTTTAACAAAATTGACGAATTTTCAATCAAGGAGATAATTTCTACATAATTATGAATTCATAAAAATCAACCCAAAAAGTGAATTTTTACAAATGGTTCATCTTTGAGAAAACTAGTCGATTGTTTAATCCTGAAAATTAATTTTCTATAAAAAACGAACATTCAATGAAGGATATGAATTTTTAACTAAGTGATAAAAATTTAAGCAGAAAATGATCTTTTAACGAAATTAACAAATTTTCAATCAAGTTGATAATTTTTTAATCTAAATTGATAAAAATTAACCCAAAAAATACATTTTTGATAAATAGTTCAACTTTTGAACGACTAGTCGATTCTTTAAGTCAGAAAATGAATTTTCTATCAAAAATACTTAGATTGATGAAAATTAACCCAAAAAAAAAATGCAACAAATTGTTCAACTTTAAACAAAACTAATTAATTTTTTTATTCATAAAATTAGTTTTCTTCAAAAAATACGAACTTTCCATTGAGGATTTGAATTTTTAACTAATTGATAAAAATTTACCCTAATAAATGAATTTTTAACAAATTACAATCAAATTTCGTCCAAGTAGTTGAATTTTTAATCGAGAGGATTAATTTTCTATAAAAAAAACTAATTTTTAATTCAGGAGATGAATTTTCAGCTAAACTGATGAAACTTCAACCAAAGAAATTAATATTTAACAAAATATTTTAATTTTCAAGCAAGTGGTTGAATTTTTGATCCAGAAGATTAATTTTCTGCCCGAAAGACAAAATTTAACCAAATTCACTAATTAAAATAAAAAAATTGTAGTATTTGGTTAACAATTTTATTATTTTTTTGAAAATACAATTATTTTGTCCAAAACTAATCACTTTTGGTCAGAAATTCAGCTAATTGGTTGAAACTTGAACTACCTTGTTAAAATTTTTGTTTTGTTTGAAAATTCATTTCCTTGGTTGAAAATTTAACTATTCCATTTCTAGAAATATATTTTATTTTTAAAATTGAGAATTAATTTTTTCAACTAACAATTTAACTATTCCATTTATGGTTGGCAATTAATCTTTTTTATTGAAAACTGATCTCTTCTAGTTGAAAATTCATTTATTTTGTTAAAAAATGCAACAAATTGGGCAAAACTTTTTGGCATCAAAATTCAACAATTTTGTTAAAAATTAAAGTATTTGGTCGGAAATTCTTTTTTTTTTGTGAGAAAATTAACCTTTTTCTTCGAAAATTAATCTTTTTGTTTGAAAATTAATCTTTTTTAGTTGAAAATTCAACTTCTTGGTTGAAAGTTGAAATAGTTTATTGAAAATTCATATTAAAAATATTAAAAATTATCTTTTGTTGAAAAATCTTCGGAAAATTCTTTTTTTTTGTTGAGATTCATCATTTTAGTTGAAAATTCATCTCTCATAATGAAAATGTAATTATTTTGTAGAAAATTTATTGCTTTTTCCGGTTGATAATGAATTTTTTTGACCAACAATGTAACTTTTCCTTTTTTGGTTTAAAGTTAATATTTTTATTGATTTTTGGATAAAAATTGATTTGAAATTTTTATTTAGATTGAATATTTTTCGTTTAAGTTGAACTCTTTGATTAAAAAGTGAACTATTTTGATGAAATTCATCTTTTCGGTAGAAAATGAACTATTTGTTAAAAAAATTATATTTGTGGGTTGAAAATTTACCTGTTTTTTTAGGTGATTCGTCCTTTCGACATTAACTTTCAGAAATTTTAACAAAAATGAATGTATTTCGTTATAAGTTCTTGTTTTTTTGTAGAAAATTAATCTTTTTGTTGAAAGATTCATCTTTTCGGTTGAAAATTCAATTAATTATTTAAAAATTAATCTTTTACAGATAACAATTAATCTACTTGAACAAAATTTGAACTATTTCAATAAAAATCTATGTTCTTCGAAAATTCACCTTTTTGATTTGAAATTTAATTTTTGTTGAAAATTCGTATCTTGGTTTCTTAAAAATTAATTCTTTTATCTGGAAATTGCACTATTCCATTTATTAGGGCACAGTGGTCCTAAATCGGGACATTGGTCCTAAGTCGGCACTGTGTCCAAAGTCGGCCCTGTGGCCTAAGTCGGCACCCTCGAGTTTCTCAGAGATAGCGAACGTGTCGCCTCATCCATTTTCTCATATGACAGGTTTGTATACATGGACATAATTCACATCGACGATTGTCACTTTAGTTTCCGTTTGACAGCGAGGGCGTGGTATAGATATTTCGTGTAAACAGAATTTCATTTTCTTTTATTCTTGTGAAGCAAATATGGCTATTCGGACTTGTTTCGTCTGCGTAATAGCATAAAATGTGTAAACATTCGTGGTGGTCCTAAGTCGGCACCAGACAGATGTTCCTGAGTCGGCACCTTTTTTCTTGTTGCTTTTTATTTTATTTGTGTTCTATTTCATTTCGTTGTGTTTCAATTATATATCTCTTGTCTTTTGTTGGTTTTTTTAGTTTGGTTGTGTTTTCACTGCATGTTGCTTGCCCCTGGTAGGCGTCCATCCTATAAATCAAGGTTGACAATATTCTTCATGTTTTTTCATTGTAAATGGTTTTAATTTGTCCATTTCCTCCTGAAACTTACATAACCTGCCCTTTTTCTTGAACTTGAGCGGGAAAAATCATGTACCGACTCAGGACCACGGGGTGCCGGCTTAGGACCACTATCTTGTGGAACAGAAAATATTGACTATCGACATTGAAGCACCATTGAAACCGTTTTACCGTCCGTTTTCGACCAAAAACCCTTACTGTGCCGACTTAGGACCACTATCCCCTAAATATTATTATAAATTTACATTTAAGTTTTCCGAAGAACGAGGAAGGCGCATATTTCATCAGTTTCTTCAAAAAAATTACTAGTCCGAAGAAATCTCAACATTTTGAAATTTTTATAATTGTTATAAAAAAAAATATTGGATGAAAAGTTAACAAAAATCAAATTAATAGAGCGTTTTAAAAAAAAGGTAGAAAAATATTAAAGTAAAGAAAAGAACATTTGCATTCTCGATTGTGTGTGATCAATAAATAAGATCATTACAAGAGTTAACTCCTCGTTCAAGAACCTTATATTAAATATAGGTATCCTGATCTCAGAATAATCTCGAGATGGAAGTCTTTATCTCTCGACGGTTATTGCATGTAGATGTGAATCTTAATGATGTTTATAATTAAAAAAAAAAAAAAAAAAAAAGTTTACATGAACAAACATCAGACTTTACAATCTCTGGATCAATACAATTATTTCAATAAGCTTACTCATAATTATTTAAACTTCGATTTATAATTTTCTTTTTCCGAAACCTTTTCTAAAATTGTATTTTTTAAATTGAAAAAACAATATTAAAAAAAAATGTAGTTGAAACTCAAAATTTCTTTTCAAAATTATTCATGGAATTATTTTTATTTGAGACGTGACAAGTTTTCAAGTATTTTCTGAACAATTTGCAGTTGTTTAAACAATTATTATTCGTCCAATAAATTTTTCGTCTTTTATAAATCTGGAAAAGTTATTATTTTTGGATATAATTATTAAATTTTATACTAAACAAATTTTGGGTGTAATATATGATTTCAAAAACATTTGGCAATTATTTAAACAATTTATATTTGTTTAAAAAATGTTCGCTCTTAAATTTTTTGAAAAGTTCCTTTTTTCTGGTAATAATGACGCAGTTAATGAATGTTAAAATTTATATTCTTGATAAAAATTGTTTGCAATTTTAATAATTTTGATTTGTTGAAAAAAATGTTTTCCGATTGAATCTTGAAAATTGAATATTTTCTTGAATGAGGGATATTCTTCGTGAAATATATTAAAAAGAAGATATTTAGGAATCATATTTTCTTGAGAAAGAAAGATATTTTCTCTTTCAGAACTTATACACTAATTATTTAAACAATAATAATTTCTTACTCAATTTTGTTCAGTCATCTTATGGTTAATTTTTTCAGACTGATTTCGTTGAGAAAAGAAAATACTGAGTGAGAAGTGCAATTTGAAAAAAATTTTCTTGAACAATTGTTTAAATAATTGCCAAATTTCCATGTCAGAAAATATTACTCTTTACATTCGTTAATTGTTACATTAATTTCAGAAAATTTTCTAGTTTTCACTTTTGGAAAAATTTTTGGGAAACTTTTCACGATTTGATGAAAAAAATTATACAAATGAAAATTGTTTAAATAATTTTCAATCATGATGAAGAACAAAATATTGCTCTTGACATTCGTAAACTGTATAAGTTATCCCGAAAAATAATAACTTTTCACACTCTGCGAAAAAAAAAATTGTTATGAATTTTCGACCGAAAAAGATTATTCCAACCAAATAGTTGAATTTTTAACAAAATAATTGAATTATCGACAAGATAGTTGAATTTTCTTTTAAATATCTGAATTATCAGCCGGAAGAATATGTTTTGCCAAAACGCGAATTTTCAACAAAATACTAGAATTTTCGCTAAATAGTTGAATTTTTAGCTAAAAAGTTAAGTTTTTAATTGGGAACGGTATAGTTAAATTTTCAGCGAAAACAAATTATTGGTCAAGAAAAAAAACAATTACCTATACAAATTAATTTTCAACTAAGTAGTTGCATTGTTAATAAAAAAGGATGAATTAAAAAAAAAGATTAATTTTCTGCGAAAAAATTGAATTTTCAACAAAATACAAAAATTTTCAACTAAAAAATATTAATTTTTAGTTTAAAATATCTATTTTGAAGTTTCAAGTAAAAAAGATAAATTTTCAACAAAAAGTGGAATAGTTAAATTAGCGGTTGAGAGAATAATTTCCAATCAAAAATAAAACGAATTTTCGACAAAATAGTTCAATTGTCAATCAAGGATATGAATCTTCAACCAAGCAAATAAATTTTCATTTGTTATCAAAGTAGTTCAACTTTCAACCAAATAGTTGGATTTTTGACCAAAAAATATTACTTTTGAATAAAATAGTTGCATTTTCAACAAAATAATTGCATTTTCGAATAAATAATTCATTTTTAAAACATTTTTTTACATTTTTTAAACATTTTTTAAAGTCGAATTTTTAATCAATCGTGGTGAATTCCAAACCAAGAATATAATGTTGTACTTTTAAACAAAACAAATTATTTTTTAATCAAGAAGGAAAAATGTTACGCTGGAACCCGACGTACAATTTTGCACGACGCGTTGCCCCACACAGGATGTTACGAATAATTAATTATAAGATTTTGGAAGTCAACACTGTGAACTGAATGATTGCATATTTGAAAACGCTAAAAATTGACTTTTCGTCAATTCTTTTAATATTTTGAGAACATTAAAGCATTTATTGATCCCGCTGAATTTTTAAATAGATTTTTTTTTCTTCTAATTTTTAATTTCATTCGTTTTAGTACTTATTTAAGTCATTTCTATACTATTTACTATTCTGGAATGGAGAGGAATTGAAGTTGTATCATTTCTAAATAAAAGCGTTCAGAATTGATAATTCTGGATTTAAACACATTTTTTTAAAGACAAGCTTCCAAAACTCAAAACTTTTGAATAAAAACTTTTCAATTTCGACTGTTTCTGTAGGGAGAAGTTCAAACTGTTCCTTCCAAGCGTTATTCAGAATTGATCAATTTTATTTTATTTATTTAAAATTCAGAGGAATGAAAATATTATTATATTTTTAATTAAAAACATTCAAAATTAAATAATTTAAAAGTGAAAACTTTTGAATTTTAGTAAATTTAAATTCAAAACGATTAAAATTTGACAGATTGAGATGTAGAACTAAATCTTAAATTAAACTAAATTTTAAACTAAAAAAACTTCACGCTGTAACCCGACGCGCAACATGGCACGTCGCGTTGCTGCACACAGAATGTTACGAATGATTAATTAGAAGATTTTAGAAGTAAGCGCTGTCAACTGAATGATTGCATATTTCAAAAAGCTAAAAATTGACCCTATTGTTAAAAAAAGTTGAAATCAAACTTTATTTAATTTGCATTTATATCATGTGAAATGAAATTTTTGATGGGATTGCAAATGATTGAATTTATTTTTCTTCTTAAATTTTTTCGAATTCTCGGCCTATTCTTTTAATATTTTTAGGAACTTTATAGAATTTATTTATCCTGTTAAATTTTCAATCGGAAGTATTTTTTCCTCAAACTTTTCTTTTCATTCGTGTTAGTACTTATTTGAAAAATTTTCATACTATTTGCCACTCTGATATGAAAAAGAATTGAACTTGTATCATTTCTGAATGAAAGCGTTTAGAATTGAAAGATTTGAAATTTTTAAAATTTCAAAAGAGAAGCTTTCAAAACTCAAAACTTTTGAATCAAAACATTTCAATTCCGACTATGTCTGTAAGAAGAAGTTTAAACTGTTCCTTCCAAGCGTTATTCAGAATTAAACAATTTTCATTTGAATTAAACAATCTGAAAATTGAATGATTTCAGAGTAAAATTTCGAGAAAGTGCAATTCCAAAATTTTCAAAATGGAATGTTTTCCTACTAGAAATTTCAAAGATAGTTCATTTAAAATTCAGAGGAATGAAAATTTGATTATATTTTGAATCAAAAGCATTCAAAATTAAATAATTTGAAAGTGAAAACTTTAGAATTTTAGTGAATATAAATTCGAAACGTTTTAAATTTGATAGTTTGAAATTTATATATAAATTTTTAACTAAACTAAATTTAGAACTGAAAAAACTTTGCGCTGCGACCCGACGCGCAACATGGCACGTCGCGTTGTCGCACACAGAATGTTACGAAAGAGTAATTAGAAGATTTTAGAAGAAAGCACTGTAAACTGAATGATTGCATATTTCAAAGCATTTATTTATACAATTAAATTTTTATTTGGAAGTTTTTTTTCTTCAAATTTTACGTTTCATTCGTGCTTAGTACTCATTTGAATAATATTAATATTATTTACTAAGCTGAAATGGAAAGGAATTGAGCTCGTATCAATTCTAAATAAAAGCGTTTAGAATTGAATAATATTGAATTAAAAAACAATTTTCAACAGAAGCTTTCAAAATTGAAATCCTTTAAACTAACGCTTTTAAGCTCGGACTATTTCTTTGGGAAGAAGTTGGTATTCTTTCTTCCAATTATTCAGAATTGAAGCAGTATTTGGCTGTTTATTTAAAATAAGCAATTATAAATCAAATATTCAAAAGTAAACAATTTTCAAGTAAATTGGTTCAAATAGGAAGTTTTGAATCGTTAAAATTTCAGGGTTCAAATTTTAAACTTTTAAGGTAAGAATTTAAATCGTTTCAGTTTGTTGAATTTTCAAATTGCAAGTGAAATTTTTTAATAAAAATTTCTAAATAACAATATTTCTATATAATTTAATGAATTGAAATGGATTCAAGAACTTATTTTAAGGAAATTGAATAGAAGTTTAATTATATTATTATGATTGAAATTATTAAAAATATAATTCGAAGGATTTTAAGATATTTGCTATTATTATAATGAACTGGAAGAGATCTTAAGTAACTTAAATAATACAAAAATTAAGTTATAATACAATTTTATATTTATTAAAATATTTCAAGTAATTCAAGAAAGTTCAAAAGGATATTATACAATTTTTGAAAATTTGAAGTATTTGCAATAACTTCAATATAATTCTACGAATTAAAAGGGATTTGCCATTAATTCGATCAAATTAACTTAAAATGTAATATAACAATATAAATAATTTATTTCCATTTTTTTAAGTCTGTGAATTCTCTAACATTTAAAATTTTTGTGAAACACTCAAATAGTATTAAAATAGTTTGATTTTTATTTTAGTTCTTTCATGTCATTTAAGATAAATTTCAATATTTCAATATAATTAAATGATTTTTAAGTGACCTTGAGGTATTTAAGAAATTTTAAGGGTTTATAAGTTATTTTTTCATTGTTGAGAAAATTTTAAGATATTTCGATTATAATTTCAAAATTTTAAATCAATTACAATTGAATTTCAATCATTCAAAAATATTCTATGGAATTTGAAAGAAAATTTAAAAGGTTTTAAAACCTTCCATATCATGATAGGAAATTTAAATTAATTTCATGAGATTTGAACGATTTTAAAATGATTTTTAACGGTAGGGTCAATTTTTAGCTTTTTGAAATATGCAATCATTCAGTTTACAGCGCTTACTTCTAAAATCTTCTAATTAATCATTCGTAACATTCTGTGTGCGGCAACGCGGCGTGCCATGTTGCGCATCGGGTTGCAGCGTGAAGTTTTTTTAGTTTAAAATTTAGTTTAATTTAAAATTTAGTTCTACATCTCAAACTGTCAACTTTAATTGTTTTTAAATTTTAATTTACTGAAATTCAAAAGTTTTCTCTTTTAAATTATTCAATTTTGAATGTTTTTAATTAAAAATATAATAAAATTTTCATTCCTCTGAATTTCAGATGAACTATCTTTGATTAAACATTTTGAAATTGTACTTTCTCGAAATTTTACTCTGAAATCATTCAGTTTTCAGATTGTTTGATTCAAAATAAAATTGTTCCATTCTGAATAACGCTTGGAAGGAACAGTTTCAACTTCTCCCTACAGAAATAGTCGAAATTGAAAAATTTTTATTCAAAAGTTTTGAGTTTTGGAAGCTTCCCTTTCGAAATTTTTGAAATTTTAAATCATTCAATTCTAAACGCTTTCATTCAGAAATGATACAGGTTCAATCCTTTTCCATATAAGAGTGGTAAATATTATGCAAATTTTTTAAATAAGTACTAGCACGAATGAGAAGAAAAATTTGAGGAAGGAAAACTTCCAATTAAAAATTAAACGGGATAAATAAATTCTATAAAGTTTCTAAAAATATTAAAAGAATAGGCCGAGAATTTGACAAAATTTAAGAAGAAAAATAAATTCAATCATTTGCAATCCCATCAAAAATTTCATTTCACATGATATAAATGCAAATTAAATAAAGTTCGATTTCAACTTTTTTTAACGGAAGGATAGATTTTTAGCGTTTTCAAACATGCAATCATTCAGTTTACAGTGTTTACTTCTAAAATCTTCTTATTAATAATTCGTAAAATTCTGTGTGCGACAACGCGACGTGCCATGTTGCGCGTCGGGTTGCAGCGTGAAATTTTTGTAGTTTCAAATTTAGTTTAATTTAAAATTTAGTTCTACATCTCAAACTGTCAAATTTTAATTGTCTTGAATTTGAATTTACTAAAATTCAAAAGTTTTCGCTTTCAAATTATTCAATTTTGAATGTTTTTAATTAAAAAATATAATAAAAATTTCATTCCCCTGAATTTTAAACGATCTATCTTCAAAAATTCTATTAGGAAAACATTCCATTTTAAACATTTTGAAATTGTACTTTCTCGAAATTTTACTCTGAAGTCATTTAATTTGCAGATTGTTTAATTCAAAATAAAATTGTTCAATTCTGAATAACTCTTGGAAGGAACAGTTTTAAATTCTTCCTATAGAAATAGTCGAAATTGAAAAGTTTTGATTCAAAATTTTGAGCTTTGGAAGCTTCTCTTTCAAAATTTTTTTTCAATCCAGAATTATCAATTCTGAACGCTCGTATTCAGAAATGATACAAGTTCAATTCCTCCCTATTCCAGAGTAGTAAATAGTATAAAAATGACTCAAATAAGTACTAACAGGAATGAAATTCAAAATTAGAAGCAAAAAATCTATTTAAAAATTCAACGCGATCAATAAATGCTTTAATGTTCTCAAAATATTAAAAGAATTGACGGAAAATTTTACAGAATTTTAGAAGAAAAACGAATTTAATTATTTGTAATACCATCAAAAATTTCATGTCACATGATATAAATGCAAACTAAATAAAGTTTGATTTCAACTTTTTTCAATGGTAAGGTCAATTTTTGGCGTTATCAAATATGTAATTATTCAGCTCACAGTGCTGACTTCTAAAATCTTATAATGAATTATTCGTAACATCCAGTGTGCGGCAACGCGACGTGCAACATTGTACATCGGGTTTCAGTGTAACATTGCCGTTCTTGATTGAAAAATAATTTTTTTTGTTAAAAAGTACAGCATTATATTCTTCGTTCGGAATTCAGCACGATTGATTAAAAATTAAACTTCAATCAATGTTTAAAAAATGTTAAAAAAAGCTTTTAAAAATGAATTATTCATTCGAAAATGCAATTATTTTGTTGAAAATGCAACTATTTTATTCAAAAGTAATATTTTTTGGTAAAAAATGCAACTATTTAGTTGAAAGTTGAAATACTTTGATAAGAAATAAAAATGTATTTGCTTGGTTGAAGATTATTATCCTTGATTGACAATTGAACTATTTTGTCGAAAATTCGTTTTATTTTTGGTTGGAAATCATTCTCTCAACCGTTAATTTAACTATTCCATTTTATGTTGAAAATCTATCCTCTCAAGAGACTGGGGTCTATTAATGATAGTAAAATTTTATTATAGACAAGTATAATAACTGATATTGAAGTAAATGGAATAAAAATAGAACATGAATACATTTTTCAAATAAGATTCATACTACTTGATTGGAGTAATGTGTAATTATTTATTTATTCACATTAATTGCCTATAGAATAATGACTTATATTTTTATAACGTAATTCATCCTGATACAAAAGGTTTTTCAAATATTATAAAAAATTATAATATGTACAATAATGAAGAAAATTAATTTATTTTCATAATTCATTCACGTTTATTGAAGAAAAAAGAAGAAACAAAGACGCGCGCCTTGGCGCGCGTAAGGCCTCTAGTATCCATAAAAAACTCAAGCGGATCAATTGATCTTATCTTACCAGGAATAATTGCCGAGGACTCTCTCAGATCTTCCCTATATTCGACCTAGTCATTCGCTCTTGAGTTTCCTATATCTGATCGAATCAGACTCGCCAGCTGTCAGTGAATAGTATAGATGCCTGTGATCTGATAGAGATTTCTCAGGCGGTACGTGCCAGTCCCTGAATGTTTTGCTAATAGATATTGATCATATGGTTCAGTCGATAACATGTAGATATGTACTTGTCAAAAAGTTTGGTGCGGTACGTGCCAGTTCCTGAATGTTTTGCTCATGGATATTGAGCATATGGTTCAGTCGATAACATC
>CAKNXH010001110.1:26859-107614 GCA_932178445.1 Andricus quercusramuli
GCGGTACGTGCCAGTCCCTTAATGTTTTGCTCATGGATATTGAGCATGTGGTTCAGTCGATAACATCTTGATATGTACTTGTCACAAAGTTTGGTGTATTGCAGTTTCAAATGTAGTTCCCATTGGGAAAAAGGATGTTTTTGTAAACTCGTGATAAAATCGCTAAAGCTAGGTTTATCGGATTGGAACGGCAAGTTTCTCTCCGGAATTGATCAAAGAATAGGAATAAATAATTACTTTTTGAATTCAACCTCAACAAACAAATACCAGACATTGCTAACTTTTTGATCCTACTTTTGGATACTTTTTTATTTCACTGTTACATTTGCTAAACGCTAGATATCCGTTATGTGTGTAATATTGTTTTGAAATTAGTTGAGATCAAGCGACGCACGCCTAAGGGAGTTTCTCGGGCTTCTGTTGGGGTCATATCTTTAACCAAGCCAGTGACCATGTTTATTTTCACCCGTTTAGCAGCCCGAAATCCAGCTCGATCTCTCAATGTATAAGTGTATATTCCACGTAATTTTTTATCATCCTGCACTATTGCATATACGTCACCATTGGATGATAATACACTCTGTTGTTCGGTTGGCATGGGCAGAGGGGTATTACGTTCTCCTTTCAAATAAATTGGTTTATTGGAAGGGAACGTGTATCTCCGAACTTCGAATTGCCGGTTTGGATTTGTGTTGGGAATAAGCCGAACATATCTGAGTTGTTCAAGTTCAAATCCAAGTACGCGTAAAGAAGACTGCCTGGCAGGAGGAGACCTCGTCCTGGCACGAAGATTAGGCTCGGCTGGAGAAGAAGACCTGACCAAAGAATGAGGTCTGGCAAGATAGAATATTATTTATAATTATGATCAATATTTAAATATCAAAATTTCATCCATTTTATAACAAACAATAATTAAATGTCTTATTATTCGAAAATAACTATGTATAGAATTGATATATTATTATAGTAAACTTTTATAACTAAATTAATGAATTAAAGAAACCTTTCCGAAGACTGATGTCTTTCAGGAGACTGATGTCTTTCACGAGAAAAAGAAGGTCTGGAACGAGGAACGCACGGAATAGGGGTGCTAGTAGGTAAACAGTCAAACTCAGAACTCATCTCTGTAACAAAAAACAAACGATTGCATTCAAAAAATTCAAAATGAAGTGTAGGTCTTTTAAACTTTAAAAAAAAATCGAAACTTTTGAAGAATTTTGAAAATTATCAAGGAAATAAAACAACTTTCATTAAGATTTCCGGTGAAATGTTACACAATTTTTCATTTGAACAGATTTTCCTAAATTTCTTACATAGTTTGAGTTAGTTTAAAGAATGTTCTGAAATTCATATCTTTTGGTAAAAATGTAATCTTTGTTGGTTAAAAATGTAACTTTTTGATCGGAAATTAATTCGTTTTGATAGACGGTTAAACTATAGTGTTAAAAATTTTCCTTTTTGGATGAGTTGCACTATTTTATTAATTCACAACCTTCAAGTCTAAATTAATTTTTGTAAGTAAAAATAATACTCAAATTCCGTTTTTACTGATATCTCGTTTCTTTCGATTAGAAAAATCTACTCGGTCACTTTAAATGTCACTTGATACTACATTATGTAATACACACCTAGTAATAGAATGTTTCATCTTTAAAACATGCATCATTTTAATTTCGGATTACAGTTTTAAATCCAACATTCAAAAATATTTGAATTTTTGAGGTCTTGAAAATGAATTGCAAACGTCATGAAAAACCATCTCGACACTGTAGTACATACTTTTTCTGGTAATAACAGATTTTTAAATCAGCAAATTACTTTTCATCTGAATGAGAACAAAAATTCATCGAACATGCTTTTTAAACGAAAGAAAATCCTTTTCTTTTCTGCGAACCCTTACGAGATATGTAAGAAAAAAATATTGAGAAGCCAAATTGTTCATCTGAAGAGGATCTACAAAATTTGTTCCAACAATTTTTTGATATGGCTGAAAAGTCATTTTTTTGACGAAGATACTTCGTTTTGATTGGAAATTTATCTCTTTGGTTTGAAATTTGACTAACTTATTGAAAAGTCGTTGCTTTCTTGGTGGAACATTCATTAATCAATTTGAAATATAACTAATCCTGCTGAAACTCTGAACCTGTTAGCGGTTACGAAGCCTAACACTGTTTTAGGCTCGAGACCCTCGCGCTCTTAGACGAGGCGCGGACGAAAAACCTGAAACTTTCACTTTGAAACGCGTATACACATCGCATCGTCATAATGTGCAAATGAAACTCACGTTATGAATTTAGGTATAGTTTTTGTTTCTACACTATAGCATAGCATCTCAAGCTGAAACATCCAGCGCGAAGAACACCGCACGAGGCAAGCGGTAGTAGGACCCCTCTCCATCGAGCAGAGTGGGGATTTCCAACGAATAGCGGCATAGCACGCTCGACGCGCACTGAGAGCCAGTTCACTGGGACACGGGTCCCAGATCGTTCGTCACTTCGGTCTCGACGCTCGTTCGGACGAGGTCGTCTTTGCGTAGACGCTCCATAGGAGAGTGTTCTTATATTAGGAATTGAGGTACCTGTCACGCGATGGATTCATTTGTTTAAAATCAACTTCTTTTCTTCATCAATTGAGAATTTAGTGCAGTGAAGTGCTCCTAGTGTTTTAAACTGCTTCGACATTCTTGATGAGTGCACTATATAGTGGTATTTTGCAAATTACTCTATAATTTATAATAAATTGAGAAATAATGGTAGCTAGGTGCTTTGTAATCAAATAAGAAGCTTTCCGTGTGATTGGTTCGCCCGTCATTGAGCTCGCCTAAAATTTCGATACAAAACTGAATTTACATCGTCCTTACTTTCCGCAATGTTCGTTTGCGCGCATTGTGGCTCGTAAGGTGATATGAATGAGGGTGATACTTGTTTTTCTAAATGCACAGTTGTAGCTGGGTATTTAATAATTAAATTGTAAGCTTTCTTTGAGATTGGTTTGCCCGTCTCCTGGCTTGCCGAACATTTTTTTTGTTCAATATTTCGGAATTACTGGAATCCATTTTATTCATCCTTTCTACAATGTTCGTTCGCGCGCATTGTGGCTCGTAAGTGCAAATGGATGAAAGTACAATTGTGCTTTTACACTCTTTAATAAAATGAATGTATGAAATTCAAACCTTGAAGGATCAATATTAAAATAAAGCCAAAGTGCTCAACCACCAGTTGAAAGCATCCTCATTCAACAATTCATGAAATAACAATAAAATCTTATATAATGCACTTCAAAGCCAATCAAAGGTTTGGAGCACCGATTTCTCTGGCCGATGCAATGAATGAAAGATTAAGCATGGTCAGAAGAATCAATTAAATTTCTTCCTTGAGTAAAAAAATTGTCAAATATCAATTAATTCAACTTGAGATAATTAAATCAGAAAATACGAAATGTCATAACTCAACCTAGAAGTGAAATCTGTCGGCTAGTTAGCCTCGGAAAGAGACAGCTATCAGGTGAGCACTCAACCTCAACTTAGTGCTGGAGTCAGCAATTGGCCTTGGCCTTACTGATATTTTGAAGAAAGAAAAAGAAAACAATTCGAAACTTTCTAATCTGATTCCTTTTTTAGAAGACTCCGCAAGACTTCTCAAAGACATGCATCATAGGATGTCTTGTACGAGGGGCGCATTCGTCGTCCCTTAATGAAACCGGATCGTGGAAACAATTGCAGAAGATTTCAAGGTACCTCGCTCTTCGGAGATGACTTCGCTAAGCGCGTTCAGGCAGCCAAGGTCGCGGAAAAATCTGACAAAGAATTACTGAGGCCTAACCCAACCCCTCATTGCGCTAACACTGGAATTAAGAAAGGATCGAATTTGAAAAGAATGGGGGCAAATGGATGGAACTTTGATAATTTAAACTTCGTAGCCATCTAGCCAAGGATGAAGAGAGAATTACTCTCGGAGCCAAAACTACTCGAAGAAACGATTATGAACCAGATAAGAAAATCTCCAGGTAGGCCTAAATAGTTTTCTGCGAAATACGCAAACATTACAAATGATCCTCTAATTCAAGAGTATCTGAAGAGTTCTAGAATCCTATTTATACCTATACCTCGGAAAAAACATTTGCCAAAAGAGGCTAGGATATCAGATCAGGAGCTGATGGATTGCAACCAAGCAATCAAGAAGCTACACGAAAAAGATGCGATCTCAATGTGTAAATCACAATAAGTCACTTTCTTTCAACCTGTTTCTTTAGAAACAAATGAAGTGGCAAAAAAAGATTCATGTTGAACCTTAAAGGCCTAAATAAATTCATTATAACCCCCCGCTTCAAACTCAAATATAGGAAGACAGTTGCAGTTATTCTTTCTAAAGATGACTTTTTGGCTACTTCTGACTTGAAAGATGCTTAACTGAAAATTCCAGTAGCAAAACCATTCAGGAAGTATTTTGGTTTCAAATTTAAGGAAACACTGTGAATTTACTTCTATTCGTTTTGGGTTATGAACAGTCCCTTTTGTTTTTACGAAAATTCTAAAACCTGTAGTATTATTTAATACTTCTCGTATCTTTTTTTATTTGTACTAGGTCTACCTTGATGATTCGCCTGTTCGCTACTTGTGCCAAAATTTTTCAGGAAGTCTCTTGTTTTGGGCAGCATACCTGATGACTTTTCTGTGGAAAAATGAAAAAAGTTAATTAATTTTTAATTTAAAAAATGTAATAAGAATACTAGAATTGGAATTTGATCATCATATTCTTCTTCTTATAAGTCAGTTACAGCCTGTCATAAAATTCTCTGTGTAGCGATTGTGCAACATTTTTAATTTCATCGGAACAACAATAGAAAGGTATTGTGAAATTTGCAAATAGGTTTCGTCATCTCCACCAACATAAGTATATGAATTTCATACCTCTTGTGCCCAATTGTTTTCTACCTAAATTCGACAGAGAGCAAAAAAAAATTTAATCTCGCGAGGTATAACGTTTCAATTGCAAAAAAAAAAAAACTGATTCAAATGGGTAGGTCCTAAAAATCTCTCTGATTACCATACGTCAGTAAGGAAGAAATGAAATCAATAATATCTGTTTATTGTCAATGAGTTTACATAGTATTTTGCACCAATTGATATATAATACATGTTCCGACGTACTGAATATAAAAAAATTATATGGATTTATTCTTCACTTACCAATAGAATTAAAAATAACATTCAAGGTTAATACGAGCGTATGAAGGGTTCTCATTTTTCAAAATGTGCGAACAACTGATCAACGCAGAAATTTTAGAGCAGCGTAACTAATGAATATTCTGATGTTTTGTGCGATGAAAAATTTCAATTAGTATCACCTTATCAATTGAGTAGCATATAAACTCTCGCACACATAATTAATTTACCTTGAGAAATCCAGATAACTTTAAACTGACGACATTGAAATATGATTTCATTAAGAAATGGTAATGAAATTTTATTAAATTGGTTTGTGGTATTGTTTTTTCACAATAAATTTCAATATAGTACAGCAGTGTGATTTTTTTCAAATTTGTAATTCCTGTAAAATTTGGTAAAATTGTCCGAATTCTAGCAAAAACTTTCAATGTCTGAGTGGAATTATTTCTATAATTTTCCATTGTTTTTTTAAAAAAACGTTGGAATGGTACGAAATGGCCAAAATTATTCTACTAGAAACTACAAGTCTTTGCTACAATTTGGACACTTTCATAACATTTTTAGGATTGAGAATCCGGAACAGAAAGTCGACCATTCTGGATCCGGAAGCGTTTCTTTTTAGCAATGTTTCTACTGAATATTTAACCATTCTGATTGAAGATTTCTTCGTTTTAGTTGAAGATTCATTCCTTCGGTTAAAAATGTCAATATGTACTTGAACATTTTATTCTTTGGGTTGAAATTTTATTTTCTAACTAAAAATTTAACGTTTACACTTTTTGTGGAGAATTTGTCTTTCTTGGGTCGAAAATCCAACTGTTGGGCTGAAAATCTAACTGTATGGTTGCAATTTTATTTTAGTTAAAAGTTCAACTGCTTTGTTAAACATTCATTTATTTGACCTGTCGGGTAATGCGACGCACATTGTCTTTTTCACATATATTTGTTCCTTTAAGCGGCAGTGTGCCGTGAGCATTTCTGCCACTATTCCCACCTGCTTTCTTTTCTCATACAGGAGTTTTTTAGATTTTCCTAAGCATAGTTCTTTAAAAAATTTTCAAAACTGTATCATCACTTTATCCATCTTCCAATACTTCGCCTGTTCCTCCAAGAGCTACTTTTCAATGGCACGCTAAGCCGAAGTTTACGAGACTCTGCAGTATAGTTTAGGCCCATTAAGGGCTTTTGCTGTCCAGGTTGACCCAGTTCTTATTAAATACTTCAAGAACTTCTTGTAGGCTACTCCAGAGAATTCTGGACGTGAATTTCTTCGATTGGAGAGCTTTCAAAGCAGCTTAACTGTCGAAGCATATGTAAATATGGTCTTTAACAAACCCACGATCACGTATCATCTGTAGGCAGGCCTTGATGGCCACGACTTTAGCTCTGAATACTGTCGGAAATTCGCCTAGTGTGATTATTACTTTCGCACTTTCATCACAAGTACTCTAGCTCCAGAGCCAAGCGAGTCACCAGAGCCTCCTGTATATGAGCAGAGTCCTCCTGTTGTAAATAATTTGCTTCTCCTCTGCTCATCATGCAAATCCTCTCTTTTCGGGAAGATCACCTTGAACGGCTTCATGAAATAGCATGCTTTTAGCATTTCATGAGAGTTCATCAGTTCATCAGTTTCCTTCGTCTCGTCAAAACCAGAAGTTTTGTTTTGTCTAGGTTGATAGATAGGATATGGTAATTGGAACAGTCCTCCAAGGTCATCTACATAACCTTGGGTATGAAAATCTGATCTATTTAACCAATGAATTGAAATATTTATGGCGGATTCGGTATAAAGATCGCTTTGACCTCCTTCCATGCCACAGGGTTACATCCCATAGCTATGCAAGCCCTAATAATGTTATACTTCGTTCCAATCAAAACATCGAAGCCTTCTTGAATCAACGCCGGGAATATACCGTCTTCCTCAAGAGCCTTGAATGAGTCTAAACGCCGGATGAGTCATATAATTTTTCATTGCGTTATTATCTGGCTTGTCATTCTCCAGTTATCCCAAATGGCTCTATCATCCGGACACCCTATGACCTTTATTCAAAGCCTGAAGTCTAGAATCACATCCAGGAGCATCCTTGTCTGGTTTTCTTATACAAAGAGGACAATTATCGTTATAAGATTTATGTACGGCTCTGTTCACTACATCCACAGAAAACTTCTGCGGATCAATTGATCTTATTCTACCAGGAGTATTTGCCAAGGACTCTCGAAGACCTTCTCTGTTCTTCCTAGTCAGTCGCCCCTGGGTTCCTATACCTGATCGGATAACAGTCGTCAACTGTCAGTGCAAAGCATAAATGCCAGTGATCTAATAGGCAATTCTCAGGCTATAAATTCCAATCACTGAATGCTTCGCTGATCAAAGAATAGGAAATAGTAATTAGTTTTTTAATTTAACCTCCACAAATAATTACCAGTTACTTCTAACATTTTGTTCCTACTTTGAAACACAAACAATATTTTATATTAGTTTTACATTTTTTGATACAGTAGAAGAACGTCATGCGTGCAGTAACATTTTAAAACTCCTCGAGATTAGGTGGCGGAAGTCTAAGGAATATTCCTGGATTTCTGTTGGGGTCTTATCTTCAACAGTTCCGCTGATCATGTTTATTTTCACCCGTTTTAAAATCGGAAAGTCAGCTTAATCTCTCAATGTATGGGTGTACATTTCACGAAGTTTTTCATCATCCTGCATTATTGCAAATACGTCACCATTGAATGATGATAACACACTCTGTTGTTCCGTTGGCATGGGCAGAGGGACATTCCGTTCTCCTTTTAAATAAATTAGCTTATTGGAAGGAAACGTGTATCTGCAAACTTCGAATTGTCGGTTAGGATTCATGTTGGGAATAAGACAAACTGTAATATTGCCTTTATCAGCATTCCTGCAAATTATATTAGCGTTGTTCAAAAAAAAAACCTTTCGTTATTATGAAACCATCAGAAATTTTCCAATCGATACTACTAATGTACAAACGATTCTCATCAACAAAGCTCTTTGACAAGTGTAAAACCTTGTTTCGGAAATCTTGCAGATCTAGTATTGCAATTTTGTGTATACTTGCCTACCTTCGACTATTGCCATCATTCGTTTCGACTTACGTCTCATCACGTGGTTACCAAAACCTTCAACTGATCTGAGAATATCTGTAACTGAATCAGGAATTTGAACATCTGCGAAATTTACAAACCAAGTATCTCTATCATCTTCTTCGAAAATCTTGTGTAAATTGAAATTTTGTTCTTTGAACGTTAGTTTCCTGATCGATCAAAATAGGAGATTTGTTCTCATGTTTTGTATTATTGCTTAAAAATCTTTGATTGAGGAAAATATGATGTTTTAACACTAGAAGGAAAGGGGTCTGGAGCCCTCCTAGAAGGAAGGTCGGTTTCCTCAGGACACCGGGACTTTTATTGACCAAATCGTGACGGAATATGTGGATTTCGGGGTTTCGCTCATGGTATTGATACCTTCTCGTTCTCCGAAATTTTTACTCAAATCTAAACCATGGTGTTTTAAAACCGCAAGGTGTCCTGAGGACACCGCCGTCCTTCTAGTGTTAAAAGATTAATGATTTTATGTTGTTGTAAACATACTTCTAATTCACTTCTAATTCTGAAAATTTTTACTTTAAAAAAATTGACGTGATTCGAAACGTCCTTGATCAGTAAATTCAGCATTTACAGTTTGATATCCTCCAAATTCTTTTTAGTTAAAATATCACGTCTTCGTCATTCAATCAAAAACTTTTCTTGAGGGATAATGCCTCTTAATTTTATGTTAATATAACACCATAAATCAACCTTTCTGAAGGCTTTAGGACCATGGATAACTTTGATATGATTAGAAAACATAATGTTTGAGAAAAGGGGTTGGGGGGTTAGAACAAAAGAATTCAACTTTGAACTACGGACCTAACTCTGTTTTTTTTTTTTATTTTCAAAAATTACTATAGGAGCATTTTGTGCTGGTTGAACAAATGATTTGGATTCTTGTTTTATTTTCAGAAATGCTGTACATTAACTTGGGTATTGGACATTAATTAACAAACAATTAGTCAGAGAATTAATTAATCAGAACCTTTCGGGAGAATAATGTTTTTCAGGAGAATAAGAAGTTTTGGAACGAGGAACCCACGGACACAAAGACCAACCGCGGAAAGCAGACACCTTCTGAAAGATAATCGCGATGTCAGGACAAGGAGGAAAATTGACATGCAGGTTCCTCCTGAGCCCCAAAATCTGATGGAAATGAATGCCTTCCTTCGTGAGGATATCTCGGAAGAGTCAGACCTCTGGACCATCAACTGTTCAGTTTATGGTGCTGCGAGAGCATTGGCTGATTCGAATCGAAGGCTAAAACCGGCGATGGATCAAAAGACGCTTGCATCGACTGAACAAGAAGATTGGATGGGCAAGATATGATAGAATACATCCCGTGTTTAATGTATTACTGACTACATAGCATCTAGTAGGCCGTTCACGAGAAGAGTTTAAAAGTTTGCCAAAGAACTGAACATCTACCATCACACACTAAACCATTCAAAGTTTCTGACAATCAAGCAGCACATTTTTGACAAAATATGGATATTATCTGTCTCACGAAGGAGAACACATAAGACGGAGGGATCGGCGAGGGAAATTAACAGTTTTTCGCTGACCCTTCGCGCCTTCTCATCGAACCCGAAAACATTGGAATTGAAGGAAAATAATGGAAATATCATCTGCTTCAGAGAGCATTGCGATAACCTCATAACAGAACATCAACATTCCCGTTGCAGGACCAGATAGTATCAAGAACTTCTGGTGGAAGAAGTTTACTTCTGCACACAAACGTCTGGTCCGCATAAGCATTTCATATTTGGAGTCGGAAATTCCCATTCCGCTGTGGCTGGTGTTAGGATGCACTATACTTCAACCGAAAAAAGGCAACTTGCTCAACCCAGAGAATTACACACCAATAACTTGTTTGAAAACGCTGTGTAAGATCTTTACATCTATCCAAAACACTATGATTTTTTAAAGAATTGAGTCTGTGTGGAGAGAGATGTACTAACAACCTGGCTCGAAAAAGGTGTAGCAGGCTGTTAAGAGAACCTATCAATTGGCAGGTGCGTCTGCAAAGACGCACTCGCCTATCAGCGCGTTGTGTCAATGACCTGCTTCGACTACCGGAAAGCTTTCAATTCAATCACTCATTGAGTTATCATCTGTGGCGAAACATGAAGGTGCTAATCCTAATCATGAAGAAGACTCAGATAATGCCAAAAACTTTTCAAAAAATCCTAATGAGGGAGAAGACTCAGATAATGCCAAAGACGTGTAAGGAATCCGGTGCAAATATTACATGTTGCCGGATAGAAACCAGTTAGGCGCCAGTTACAACCTGGTGTCAAAATATAGTTAGCGACCAGTTAGGACCGGTTAAGAACCGGGTAGGAATATTATGAGGACCCAGTTACAAACCGATTAGGTGACGATTACAAACCGGGGATGAAATCCGTATGGGGACCAACTAAGAACCGGTTAGGAATCAGGTACAAATATTTCATGATGCCGAATAAAAACCGGTAAGGTGCCGTTTTCAACACTTGGCCAGAATCCGATTAGAGATCGGTTAGGGTCGGTTTAGAAACAAGGAGCAATATTATGAAGACCTAAGCAGTTTAGATGACAAGCTGGTTTACAAGCCGGTTAGGTGACGGTCACAATTTTGGGACGAAAAACAGATAGGGGCCAATTGAGAACCGGTTAGGTATCGGGTATAAATAAGGCAGGATGCTGGTTAGAAACCGCATAGGTGCCGGTTACAACCCGAAGATAAAATTCAGATAGAGACCGGTTAGGGCCAGTTACGAACCTGGATTCACCCGGAATAAATTCGGACAAACTCAAATAGAGTTCCGTGAAAAATACCAATTAGGATAGAATTTACCTTATATCGTACAAATTCTGGTTGTCGTATAGCTTAAAAGAGTGTACTTCAAATTAAAAATATATTATCATACTCTCAAATAGTATCAAGGATAACTGCCAAAAATGAGACGAGAGTATAGCCAATTCTCATATTTCTTATTAGATGAAAAACTAAATAATGTATTAATAAATATCATAGGCATCATTAGATCATCACTAGATTTAGTTTCAAGGAATAAAATACATTTACTTAACTCGTTAAAAGTGATATTAAAATTTACATAATCTTTTACGTATTGTCGCGAGCGCCTTCGTTTACATGGAAAATTTATCTGGTGTCTTCTAAAACACATTGAAAAGATTCCAAAGATTAGATCAAATTTGGAAAATATGAATTATAATTCTGAATTTGAACAGAAGTGAATTTTTGTTGCGTGTAATTTTCATGTAGATATAGTTGAATTTGTTCGCATTAAAAAAAATTAATAGATTTGACATGGTAGTCACTCCCTTTGGGGTCGGTCAATCTTAACACGTGAAGGTAGTTTTTACTGTAGGTCAAGATTACTCTGAAATCGCTTAAAGATTACATTTTGTTTTTTTCTGTGATATAGTGATATAGTAAATTTCCACCAATTCGGAAATAGAAAGTTTAAAATTTTAACGAATTCTAAATTGGAACACCTTTGATGATATTTTTATGCTCTTATGACCCAGATTTCTCAGGTTCCCAAAAAATTGAACACTTATTTGTTTTTTTTAAGTCAATTTATATTTAATTTTTGCTCAAAGACTATAAAGATTTACATATATTTTTCATTAAAAAATATGTTTTTTTCTAAATTTTCAACATAATTGTTGATAGTTGCTCGGTGTATCAGAATATAAGTGCAACTCATGCAAGAATAGAAATTTGTAATTACATTTTGAATTCAACCCCCGTACATAATTACCACTTACTTCTAACATTTTATTTCTAATTCGAAGCACAAACAATATTTTTTTTTTTTACTTTTTCTTAAACATAAAAAGTATGTTTAGGGTGAAAATCATTGTACGAAATCATCAGGGCAGACTTGCGTTCAGCTAGGATGCTGGTCAGCCTTACCGAACTCAATAATATTCCCCACACTTCTCAGCATCTTTCTTGCATATTCGAAAAATAGTTTTGACCTCATCTCTATCTTGATACTTGTCACTCACAGTAGAAGATGCAAATTTTAGCATCATGCCCTTGCAAAATGTTCTTCCATTTCTTAATTGTCAGAAAGTTATGCTTTCTATATATGAACGCTTTTGAACAAGTTTGATTTAAAATACATTTTTTCGTTACCAGAATGCCAGTTTGACTTATGTGATTGGCGCCAGATCAGTTCGCCCAGACTGATGGTCAGCTCGGTCCCGACTAGTCGGCTGACAATTTTCTACGCGAGATACAAATATTATTTTAAAATTTTTTGAGACTGGACGACGCTTGCCTAAAGGAGCTTCCTGAATTTCTGTTTGAATCATAACTTCAACCGCGCCGCTGACCATGTTTATTTTCACCCGTTTTTCAATGTCAAATTGCATATCCTTCTTTAATGCAAATATTCCACGAAGATTCGTATTATTCTCCATTAATGCGAAGACGTAACTATTGGACGTTGATAAGACACTTTGTTCTTCAGTTGGCATTGGCAGACGGGCTTTACCTGCTCCTATCAAGTGAATTTGTTTATCGGAAGGAAATGTGTATCTTCGAACTTCGAATCGCCTGTTCGGATTTGCGTTAGGAATAAGCCGCAAAAATCTCAGTTGTTCAGTGCTTAATGCACGTAGACCGAAAGAAGGACACCTCGGAGAAGGAGACCTGGACCTGGCACGAAGAGAAGTTTCCTCAGGAGGAGAAGACCTAACGGAAGCACAAGGCCTGACAGGAGAAAATATTATTGACAACTATGATAATATTCAGAAATTTAAATAATTGAATAGATAAATTGAAGGAACCTTTCAGGAGAATGCTGTATATCTGAAGAATCAGAACGTCTGGCACGAGGAGTGAACGGAATAGGAGCACCATTAGGTAAGCAGTCAAACTCTGAACTTAAATCTGTAACAAAAAACATACTATTACATTTTTCTAAAACTGCAATCGATTTTCGTATAGCTTAAAAAATGTACTCAAATTTATAAATATATTATATTATTATATTCACCAATAGAATTAAGGATGACCGCCAAAGGTAAGACCAGCATAACACGAAGCATCATCTTTTTAAATAGAGCAAATACTGATTAATGAACTAACGAAGAATTTGGTTAATAATGTAACTAGCATTTATCTTAAAACTCAAAGGCGTCAAGCATGTAACACTGAGATATTGACATTTCATTAGAATCAGTTTCGAGGAGAAAAAAATATTTACCTAATTCTCAAAACCTAATATCATAATTTGCGTTATATTTTAAGTTTCATGAAGATCTGTAGTTTATAGAGAAAATGTGCATACTATCTATAGTAAGACATTGAAAAGAACAAACAGATTTATGACTTGGAACACTGAATTGTTGAAACAAAATCATAATTTGGAACCATCAGATCATTTCTAGTCATATGAATTACAATTCTGACTTGGGATAGAGAATTTTTTGAAACAATTATAGTTCTGTATTTGAGCAAGGAAAACACTAAAACTTGGGGTATCAAGTTGTTGCAGATATTTTAATCTAAGATTTCAACTTAATATGATTCGCTTTAGAGGATCAATGAAATTCATGAGCACAACTTCAGGGCGTACCAGCATCACTATGCAAAACAGAATGGCTAAAGTGGGTTCATGAAAGTAGGCGATGAAGGGAAGCGATTTTTTTAAATGTCAATCTGATTTTTGATCGGATTAAACAGAAAATATATTTATTCAGTACCCTTTATAACAATTTATGAGTATTGAGGTTGTGAATGTGTTTGCAAATGTCAATAAATCTTGATCCACGATCCTTTATCGATTTGCAAATAGCAATGAATCATCAAACTATTCTCATACTTTTCTCAGGAAAAATCGCAGAAGGTTTTAATGTTTTCAAAGATTTTTAAGATTTCAAGGGATCTAGGTAATTTGAAAGAAATTGCAGGAAACATTATGAAATCAATGAAATGGGAAGATGTAGCAGGCCTTGCTACTTTCTTATTGTCACAAAAAATCTTTTTTTTTTCATTGCCATTTGTAGCTGACCTATTCGTACTTATTTCGGACAAATCCATACAGAGTTTAAAAGAAAATAGTGACTGGAATAGAATATACAAACAGTGATTTGCGTATAGCTAAAAAATATACTAAAAGTTGAAGACATTATATTGCTGTATTTACCAATGGAATTGATGATCACCAGTAAGGATAAGACAAGAGTAAAAACCATAGTCATTGTTTCTAATTAGATGAAAATCTGACTATTGATGAAGAATTTGAATAACAATGTAACTTATGAATACTCATGTGCTTCACTAGATTATAATGTACATTCTAGAATTCTTATCTATTAGATTATAGGCGCCAACGTTGGCCTTATCAGGTGTATACATTCCATTGGAGCCACTTCATAGGTGGAAAGATACTCGCTAAATTTGTTGAAACAGATATCACAATTCATATAATCTTTTTTGTTTTAGCATTTCGGATTTACAACAGTGAATTTTTGAAACATAAACATTATTCTGATTTGGAAAAAAGAATTTTGTGAAAGAATCATGATTCTGAATTTAAACAGGGATTTTCTATTATCATTCGGCAATTTAGTAACCTTGTTTATCCCAAATTTGAAAGGAGGAAGTTTCAAATTGTTACGAATTATTACTTGGAAAATTTTTTTTTTTTACATTACCATTTTCTAAATAACAATCAAAACTCTTTTCCAAAATACATAGGAATACTTAAATTTCAAGATAATTTACGGGATTTGTAAGATTTAAGGGTATTTCACGAGATATCAAGAAATTTAAGGATGTTCCATAGACTTGAAGGTGTTTAAAGAAATTAGAGTCTTTCGTAGATTTCAGAGGATTCAAACAACATTGAAAAGGTTTTTTCAAAGAAAAATATCTATTTGTTCTATCTGAAACATTACTTTATTTCCATTATTTTCTAGATGTTATGCTACTATTGACAGTATTTTTAACATATACAACGAGCCATGCAATCTACTAATGACTGATCAATTCATCATCAGGGTGGTACACATTTTTGTTGTTGGAATTTCTATATTCTAAACACTCAGATTTCTGAGTTTCCTGAAAAAATGAAAATGCAATCGTTTCTTTAAACCAATTGGTATTTAGCACTTGTTCAAAAACTATAACGGTTTGCAGTCATTTCCCGTGGAGACGTCTGTCTTATCAAGACAACCTTTTCAGTTCCAGATCGAGTACTAGTCCACCTTATTCGAATTGATATCATTTTGCACACTTCTGAGCATTTCTGTTGCACATTTTTAAAACAGAAATATGTACGTCAGAAACGTAAAGATGCGAAAATTGGTATTTAACTTCTACTCAGAGTAAGTTTCTACAAGGTTACAACTATTAGTTTGAAAAACTTCGAGATTGGACGATGCTTGGATAAGGGAGTTTCCTTGATTTCTGTTTCGGTCATATCTTCAACCGCTCCGCTGCACATGTTCATTTTCACCCGCTTTTCAACCGGAAATTGCATGTGTTTCCTCCATGTAAATAGTCCACGAAGATATTTATCATCCTCCACTAATGCAAGGACGTAACCATTGGATGTTGATAATACACTTTGTTCGTCGGTTGGCATGGGCAGACGGACTTGACGTAATCCTTTCAGATGAATTGGTTTATCAGGAGTGAACGTGTATCTTCGAATTTCAAATCGCCGGTTTGGATTTGCGTTAGGAATAAGTCGAATGAATCTTTGTTGTTGAAGGTCAAAATTACGTAGGCTTAAAGTGTAATGACTGGCAGGAGGAGACTTGGACCTGGCACGAAGATGTAGCTCGGCAGGAGGTGAAGACCTTACGGAAGAATGAGGTCTGGACGAAGAAAATAATATTTATTAGTTTCATAAAATAGGTACGACTTTAAAATGAATTTTTGAATTTGAATATATGAATTGGAGAAACCTTTCAGGAGAATGCTGTCTTTCCGGCCAATTAGAAGGTCTGGAACGTGGAACACATGGAATAGGGGCGCCATTAGGTAAGCAGTCAAATTCTGAACTTAACTCTGCAACCAGAAGCAGAGGATTACATTTTTCTCAAAGTACACAATAGTGTATTGCAGTACCTTTTCATATATTTTTCCTATTTACTTATACTATCGAAGCTTAAAATAATTGCTAGATTTCTGAAGATATCAGAATAAAATTTCAGGATTTTTCCATTATTTCAAAGCTTATGAAGATAATAATCAATTCAGACAAACTTGAATAGAGTTTGAGAGAAAATATGCAATGTACTTGAAATTATAAATATATTATATTATTATATTCACCAATAGAATCAAGAATAACCACCAAGGAGAAGACGAAAGTAGAAAGAGTCTTCATGATTTCTTATCCAAAGAAAAACTGATAATTATTTCAGGAAATTATTTGATCACCAATTTAAGTAATTAATATTTTAGTGCCTTATTTGATTATCTAATACACGCATCATCCGAGATTTTTATGTTACATTAGAGTCCGTTTCGAGAAGAAAAATATATTTATTCAATTCTTTAAAACTGACATCACAATTCACGTACTTTCTTACGTTTTAGCGAGATTTATGGTTTGGAAGAGAGTCTTGTAAAAGATTTATAATCCTTTATTTAAAGAGAGATTATTTTCTATATTCACTTCTAGATAAGAATTAGAATTATTCTTTAGACTTTTCGTTCCGTATTAGAAGTCCTCTGTTTCGAGTCAAAATTATAGTTATTTACCAAATGTTTCATTATTATCATTCAGAAATATACTCACTAATATTGATAATAACTAACAAATCCAGAACTGTAAATGTATAACTTTTCGTTCTTGCTGTTGGATTTTATATTACATTCTCATCATAATGAGAAGGTATTGGTTTTATGGAAAATTTGACGAAGTCGGTTCTCACAAAATCTTCGCCTTTCATCTCCTTTTCTCCAAAAGCAAATTCACTTTTGGTATAACAAATCCAATTTCTGCTGAAGTTTTCTATAAGCTGTAATATAATTGGATTTATTTTCTTTTTTTTTTCTTTTGTTGTAAAAATATTTCTGACATAATATTTTTCCGTCTCCCCTTAAACGGAACTGTAAAATTTTACCAAACTTCCCAGACCTCAAATCGTCTATCCTAATTTGGAGATAAACTATTTGGAGAGTACCATACGTGCACCTGCACATATGGTGCGAATTTCGTATCAATAATGAAACTTCTCAAATTCCACATTTTTAATGCACACATTTGAAATTGGCTTTGAATGAATTCAAACAAACTCAAATAGAGTTTGATAGAAAATATCAAATGAACTTTAAATTATAGATATATTATGTTATTATATTTAACAATGGAATCAAGGATAACTGCCAAGGATAAGACGAAAGCAGGAGCAATCTTCATCTTTTTGAATCCAGAGAAAACTTAATAATATTTTAATTAAGAATTTGATTACAAATATAACCAATGAATATTTTAGTGCTTCATTGAATTATATAATACATACATCCTATAGGCCCAATTCTGTAAGAGTGATAGTGATGGTCCCACTTGGAGCAAATGTCATCTAAAAATGACACGTCACAGGACACGATGAAATCACAACGACAGGCTGGCGAAACTCTCGTATGTCTTAAGGACACGAAGCGACCCAAGGATGACAGCTTTCCGCATCCATCTCGCAAGTGCCTCGACATATTTTTGGCTCGCGGGTATGGCTTCAAGGTTACAAATCAGTGATAGTTTCAAACCTCCGAGAGTTCGCATCACGAGGACAATTACTGTATCCAAATATTTTGTGTACAGCCGTTGCAGCTCCCTTTTAAGGTCCCGATACTCTCCTCTTCTTCCTTCTTCTTGTCAATGATGTTAGATTCAAATGGAGCTCAGAATTCAATCACGAATATAGTTCGTTTCTCGAAGTCTCGGAGAAAGATTTCAGGCCTCGAGTGTGCAACGGAGACTGCCGTCCGAAAATCGCAGATCCAGAAAATTTGACTTTTCTCGTTTCGGACAATTGACAATTGACTCTTTCGGTGCGATCGGCACGTCAGGATCATGGCCAACACCGTAAGAACGACAAAGATGGTAATAAAGTATTCTAAGTCAGTAAATAATGCCATAATTGGAATAGAATCTTATGGTATAATGCAACATATTATTTCAGAAAATTGAATACATAAATTCATATACACTAATAAATGTTTGTTAACAGAATTTTCACAATACCGACTGACTTGCGCCACATTAGCTCATACATACTAGTTTTTATAGATACAAGAACGTTTCACTTCCACTCAGCGTCAGACTAGACCCTCTTGACAAGGACACAATAGAGGTCAAGATGGTCTATTCGTGTACTCATTAGTTACCTGGCGGATTCTACGCGGGTACAACTATTGTTTTAAAATTCATTGCGATTGAGCGACGAACGCCTACGGGAGATTCCTTGATTTCTGCTTGGGTCATATCTTCCACCACGCCGCTAAACATGTTTACTTTTACCCGTCTTTCAATCGGAAGGTCTTTCTTCTCTCTTAATGTGAATATTCCACGAAGTATTTTATTATCCTCCACTATTGCAAAGACGTCACCATCGGACGTTGATAATACACTTTGCTCCTCATATGGCATAGGCCTCGGGTTCTTACCGTCTTCTCTCACATGAATTGGCTTATCGTGAGGGAAAGTATATCTTCGGATTTGGAATCGCTGATTTGGATTCGTGTTGGGAATGAGCCAGACAAATCTAAGTTGTTCGAGGTCAAGTCCACTTAACCGCGAATAGGAATCCCCGGAAGAAGGACACCTGTGCCTGGCAGAAGGAGACATGGGCCTGGCAGGAGGAGATCTAGACCTGGCATGCGGAGGAGGCTCGCTAGATGGTGATGGCCTGTCGGAAGATATAGGTCTGACAAGAGAAAATGTTATTATTAATTTTAATGAATATTGAAATAATAGACGTTTATAAATTTCATAATGAACTTGTGTTACGAATCAATTGAATAAATGGAAGGAACCTTGCAGAAGAAGGAAGTTTGTCAGATGAACTAGTAGGTTTGTCAGGACGATCACGTGGAATAGGAGCACCATTAGGTAAACAGTCAAACGCTCTACTCAACTCTGCAACAGGAAACAGAGGATTAAATTTTCATTAAAGTATATATCATATAATCAAATGTCCTGTGTAAACGTCGATACGCAATATGAAATAATTTTTGCTCTCAATTTTTCTTCAATCATCTTGCCAGTGATGCCATGCAACATTGTTTCCGAAAACCTGACTGGTTATGATATTGCGTGAGTATGACATTGAGTGGGTTCTTTTTAAAATTAGTTCTTCTATTCATAAAAATTAGTGAACCTCTCCAAGCCCTCAAATCGTCTCACGTAAGTAGTCGATGACTCATTCGGTAAGTACCATATGTGCACGCGCACATATGGTACGAGTTTCATATGAATAAGGACACTTCTTGAATTCAATTTTTTCAGTACACATATTATAGAGTTGACCGAAATAAATTCGCAAATAAATTGAATGAAGTTTGAAAGAAAATAGAAATTGAGATATAAAGTACATTATATTCTACTTATTACTCTACAATATTCACCAATAGAATAAAAGATAAACGCCAAAGAAGAGAAGAGAGTATAAGCAGTCATCATCTCTTCTGATTAGAATGAAACTGATTCACGCAATGATAAAAAAGTGTGACTAATAATTCACCTATTGAATAGTACAGTGCTTTATTCGTGTATGTAATACATATATCCTATAGCCTATATCTTAGAGATTAGAGGCCTTAATTTCATTCTCCTCAGATTATTTACATCTCATTAATGTCAGTATTAGAGAAAGAAATATACTTATTTAATTTGTTAAAATAACTGATATCGCAATTTATATATTAATTTACAGTTGAGCGAAACGCGACATTTTGAATGTCACTTGAGACTATACGATATGATAGATACTTAATAATAATTTTCATTATCTCTGAAACTTTCATAATTCCGATAAAATAGAGTGAAATATTAAGCGACTTCATGAGATTATGGAGGGTCTTAGAGGATATTTAACATTTTTTCAAGAAATTAAAAAAAATATTAGAGGTCTTACGATTCTGTATCAAATTTTAAAAGATACCCAGCTACGGAAAACCTGCGGAAAAATGGATATGTACGCGGAGCGCTGTCTCAACCGCTGCTTGAACAAGCTGCAGACGAAGATGAAACGACATTAAGACCAACCGTAGAAAGCAGGCACCTTCTGTAAGATGATCGCAATTTCAGTACAAGGAGGAACATCAACATGCAAGTTCCTCTTGAGCCCCAAGATCTGGCTGAAATGGATGTCTCCCTTCGTGGAGATATCTCGCAATAGTCCGACCTCTGGACCATCAATTGCTCAGTTTATGGTGCTGCGAGAGCTTTGGCTGATTCAAATCGAAGGCTGAAACCGATGATGGATCAAAAGACAAGAAGACGTTTGCATCAACTGAACAAGAAAATTGGATGGGCAAGACAGTATGCGTCCCGTGTTCAATGTGTGATTGACTACATAACATCTGGTAGACCGTTCACGAAAAGGGCGCGAAAGTTCGCGCAAGAACTAAGGACCTGGAATCACACACTAAACAAGTCAAAGCTGCTGACAATCAAGCAGCATATTGTTGAGAAAATAAGGCTGTCATCTGACGCAATGAGGAGGATACAGAAGAGGGAGAGATGGATCAGGGAGAATCAACAGTTTCTCGCTGACCCATCACGCCTCTTCAGTGATCCCCCTGTTTTTGTAAAAAATCCACCCAAGCCCAAGGAGGTAGAGACTTTTTGGAGAGAGGTGTACAAGATCCCGAAAACACTAGAGTTGAAAGAAGATACTGACAACCAGATTGTATCAAGAACTTTTGGTGGAAGAAGTTTACTTCTATACACCAATATTTGGCCAGCATATTCACCTCATATTCAAAGTTGGAGACGCCTATTCCGCAGTGACTGGTGTTAGAACGCACTATACTCCTACCGAAAAAAGGCAACTTGTCCAAACCAGAGAATTATAGGCCAATAACTTGTTTTAACAGACTGTATAAGATCTTTACAGCTGTCCTAAACAACAGGATTGTTCGACGAATTGAGCCTGTTTGGCGAGAGATTTACGAACAACGTGGCTCGAAAAAAGGTGTAGCAGGCTGTCGAGAGAACCTGCTGATTGACAGGTGTGTCTGTGAAGACGCTACAGTCCATCAGCGCGTCCTGTCAATGGCCTGCATTGACTACCGGAAAGCTTTCGATTCAACCTCTCATAGACTTATCATCTGTCTGTTGGAAAGCTTGAAGGTACATCCACACATAGTGAGATGCATAGAGAGATTGATGCCTATTTGGAAAACTGGATTTACCATCTCAGCTAGGAATTATCGTCTGACGACGAACAACGTCACCTTCCAGAGGGGCGTCTTTCAAGGGGATAGTATGAGCCCTTTGCTTTTTTGCATCACACTTCTGCCTCTATCTCTCGCACTACGAAATTCTCCTGGATACCTCTGTGGCGACACTAATCAGCGTGAGCATAAGGTCACTCATGTATTTTATACGGATGACCTGAAGATCTATGCCGCTGGTAAAACCAAACTTCAAACTGCTATAAATATCGTCAAGAACTACACAGGAGAGATTGGGATGGGCTTTGGTTTGGACAAGTGTGCCAAAATTCATTTGAAGAAAAAAAAGATTACTGGCGTTCCCAAGGACCCTGAGCTTGTGGATATAAGTGTTATTAGACATCTTAACACTGGAGAGACCTATAAATACATGAGCGTGCCTTAAAGCCGCATTCAGGACGTAACATCAGTGAAGGAGTCTCTCCGAAGCAGATACAAGCATCTTCTTCGACAGATTTGGTCTTTCAATCTGTCGGCGATGAACAAGGTATCTGCGACTAACATGCTTGCCGTTCTGGTTCTACTCTACTCGTTTGGGGTGGTTCAATGGACGAAGAACGCGCTTAAGGCCCTTGATGTCACCACGCGTAAGATCATGCATATGCATAAAAGCTTGCACATCAATTCGTCAGTTCCAAGAGTATACATTTCACACCGTCAAGGCGGACGCGGACTTCTGAATCTCCAGTGTCTTCATAACCAAATTGTTTTAAGTACAGCTTACATCGTTGCGAATGGCAGAGATCCTCTCCTAAAGATGGTCAGAAACCACGAGATGATTGACGAAGGAGCGTTCCTGCCGAGACCCTTGGCCTGAATTTTAACATCAGAAGTGAGGAAAGTGCATTGCTCCATCTAGATGCTTCACGTCTAAAAGCCGAAGTAAAGAAAGCAGAGTTTGGACAATTTCACCAAGAGCTACTCGACAAGCCTATGCACGGAAACTTTCACAGAAATGTAGAAAAACAGTCCTTGTCGAAGGATCAAACTTTTCCTTTCCTCAAATCATCAGGGCTCAATTCAGGTACAGAGGTCTTTATTTTCGCATGCCAGGATGGTGTAATCTGCACCTTAGCATACCGTCACCGCATTTTATGTCGAGAAGTTCCCAGTGATAGGTGTAGAGCGTGTCATGCACACGCTGAGTACCTAGAACATATACTATCGGGGTGTCCGACCCACGCAGGAACAACGTATACCTATAGACGTAATGCGTCCCTAAGAGTACTTTATTACCACCTTTGTCGCTCTTACGGTGTTGGTCGCGACCCTGCTCTGCCGAACGCTCCAAGGGATATAGAGTCAATTGTCCGAAACGAGAAGTGTTAGATTTTCTGGAACTACGATTTTCGGGTAGCAGTCTCCGTCACGCACTCGAGGCCTGACATTGTTCTCCAAGACTTCGAGGAACGAACTATATTCGTGATCGAATTCTCGGCTCCGTCCGAATACAACATCACTGCAAAGGAGAAAGAAAAAGAGGAGAGGTATCAAGACCTTAAAAGAGAGCTGCAACGACTGTACCCAAAATATTCGGTACGAGTAATTGTCCTTGTGATAGGTGCTCCCGGAGGTGCGAAATTATCACTGGTTCGTAACCTTAAAGCCATACCCGCGTGCGAAAAATATGCCGAAGCACTTGCGAGATGGATGCAGAAAGCTGTCATCCTTGGGTTGCTTCGTGTCCTCAAGACAAACGAGGGTTTCTCCGGCCTGTCGTTGTGATTTCGTCGTGCCCTGTGACCACCCATCTCACGGATGTACGACGTGGCCATAGGTGTATTTTACCGCGGTTCTACTCGGGGCTATTGACATTTTTTTTTAGATGGCAGTTGACAGTGATTGGTAGACATTCCTCCTCAGATGTTATGAGGTTGTCGCAAAACTTCTTGAAGCGGATGATATTGCCAGTATCTTCTTTTAACTCCAGTGTTATCGGGATCTTGTATACCTCTCTCCTCCTCTGAATTCTCCTCCTCGCGGCAGGTAGCACACTTATTTTGTCAACAATATGCTGCTTGCTTTTTAGCAGCTCAGACTTGCTCAGTGTGTGGCTGTAGATCCTCAGTTCCTGGGCGAAGTTTCGAACCCTTTTCGTGAACGGTCCACTAGATTTTATGCAATCAATCACACACTGAACACGGGACGCATTCTGACTTGCACATCCAGCTTATTGTTTAGTTGATGCAAGCGTCGTTTGGTCTCTTGATCCAATTACTCATATTGCAGTTCCTAAAAAAAAAAGTTCGTTTCTTTGGACCAAAGTATGAAAGAGGAAAGAAAACTGATATGGCAGTCAACCAAATCCCCTTTCTTCTCTGTTTTATTTCTTTCGTCTCTTATATTTTTATTATCATCAAATCACAACATGGAAGAATTTATAACATATTTGTGAATATTATAAATGCTTCCATATTTAGACAAAATTTGCGAAAAACTTCGTCTTGGTAGCCAACAATAAAAAAAGGAAAAAACTTGAGCAATGAAGCTTTGAAAAAGAACGTAGAAGATTTTAAAACAAAATTTCAGCAAAAATTCGACCAAGATGAAGAGATATTTAAAAGTTTTCAAACCATTCAAAAATAAGTTAGGTATTTTTCAAATTGCAATTTTTTAAAAACATTTTCACAATGAAAGAAAAACAATCTGTAAGATTTTAAAGCATTTTTTAATTCAGCAAAATATTTTTATTTCATGAATTCATCCAACTTTAATAACGGAAAATTAAAAATTAAAAGCTCTTCAAAGAATGGGGCATTATTTCCTAACAACTATCTATATACTGATTCATAAACTTTGAGAATACAAATTTTTGCAGAATTTCTTCTCCAGTTTCGATAGGATTGTCTATATTTTTTTTAATGATCTCGAATTGATTGATTTCAAATTGTCCATATTTAAAAAGAAAATTTGAACTGTTTATTGTTTTCAAAATTATTGAATTTGAGCTTGAAGCATTGAACACTCAACAATTTCTGACTTTGTTTCAAAGGTGAGCATTCCTAAGCTAGGAAATTTGCCATACAAGCTGCAGATTCCGCTGAAATTAACTCTAATGTAATGTAAATATCTGACAAGGGCAAGCGTGACGTATATAATAACAGAGATAACGACTGTACGGTATATGCATTATAAAACCTACGAAACATCTAAAATATTCATTAGCTACATTTCCAATAAAATACTTCTTTACTACATTAATCAGTTTTCACTATAATTAGAAAAGATGAGGATTGGTTATACTTTTGTCTCATCCTTGGCAGTTATCCTCAATACTGTTTGTGAATATAATTATATGTCTATGATTTTAGGTACATTTTTCCAAGCTATAGGCAAATTATAATTTTTACGATTTATATATCTTCCAAAGTTTATTTAATAGTACTTGAATTTATTTCAAACGAATCCAGAATGTATTTGTTAAAAAAAGGAACTCGCAGAGTGTTCGTAAAATTTCACTGTTCCTTATGAGGAAGGATTGTAAAATCTTGAATCAGAAATATTGTCACTAAAGAACTCATTATTCCAGAGTTATTACAGCTTACAAAGAAGTCGAACAATAATTTAATCTCTTAGAGTAAAAGCGAGTATTTTCTTATGAAAAAGGCTAAACATATTGCGTTCAGTGTGCAAAATATGTGCTAGAAATTCAGCAGATAAAATATTTCCCATGTTAGACTTCACAACGCATGTATTTCGGCCCCTTTACTTATAAGGAGGAGCCACACAAACATTTTTGAACTGCTTCGATAAGATGCTTCACAGGCCAAAATGTTTTAAAACCGGAGGATATAAGGCTATTTCTCATGAGGAGAACGAAATAAAGTAACAAAAAAATACATAAAAAGGAATAACAACATACGTTCGTGTGTTCCTCGTTCTGGACTTTCTTATTCTGCTGACGGGCATCATTCTCCTGACAGGTATCTCCTATTTATTTATTTATCAATCAAACTTCAAATATTTATTATAATTATAGAAAATATTTCTTTCTGTCAGACAACATTCTTCGGTCAGATATTGTCCTTCTGTCGAACCTTCTCCTCCTGCCAGATCTAAGTCTCCTCCTGCCAGACGTTCTTCATTACGCCTACTTTCATTTGACTTGGCAGAACTTAGATTTGTTCGACTTGTTCCTAACACAAATCCGAAACGGCAATTCAAAATTTGGAAGGTGAAGGTTTAATCCTGAAAAACCAATTCATTTGAGAGGAGGACTTCAATATCGTTTGCCCATGCCAAACGGAGAGCAAAGTGTCTTATCAACCTCCTGTGGTTACATCTTTGCATTAGTGGAAGATAATAAACATCTTCGTGGAATATTTACTTTCAGGAATCACATGCCAATTCCGATTGAAAAGCGGGTGGAAATGAAAATATTGAGCGGCGCGTTTGATGATATAAACGCAACAGAAATACAGGAATCCCCCCTAGGCGTTCGTTTCAGAAATTCAAGATAGTTTCAATAGTGGCATAATATCCAAACAATAGTAGAAAAAGTGTTATCCAATTTCGTTAATATCAAATCGAAGGATTAATTATTTCTAAACGATACCCAATAACATATTGCGTGACGTGGATCGAAAGGCAACGATTGCATGAGCTTGAAGTTAGCTACCCGAGTGAAGCGAGGGCTGATATCACACGAGTGAAATCGTTGCCTCGGCGCTAGCCATTCATACAATTTTTCATGATATCAATAGTCGAAAATTCGCCTTGAGATGCCTGTGCAGCGGGTGGACAATCAAATTTTCAACCCTAGGGAAGCTTAAACTTAAAACTTAATCGTTAAAGCCTTTTTCTTTTTCAAGGTTGGCCAACAACGAAAACTTACAGATTCACAGTTAAAGATTCGATTTAATAACTGATAATTATTAATCTTAAACTATTTTAACATCTAAATAATCCTAGTTTAACTATCCAAACCTCTCGTGTTTGCTTTTCCGCAACCTCAGTTTCGTATTTTTGTAATGAAATGTTTATGAAAAAAAAAGAGGAACAGTTAACAAAATTATGGGTAAAAGATTGGACGACGTGGGTGAAATCGTGCTTCTGAATGTTTAAAACTAACAGCTAAATTGGAAAAGTTAATTACGGATCATCGTTACAGTAAACCTGATCGAAAATCACATTATGATGATACCTCTTCAAATTACTTTTCCTTTTTTTAAGGATGAAAACTAAGACGGAGTTTATGGAAAATGCTGGTAGTTCCATGCTGTTTCAACTAATTTAAAAAATATATAATCGAGCATTATATTGTGTCATAGGAGACACTGTATAAATTGTCCATGCAACCTACGGATCTCGCTAAAACGTGAAAGATTACGTAAATTGTGATATCAGTTTTAAAGAATTGAATATTCTTCTTCGAAATGGCACTAATGAAATGTAAACATCCCAGAAGAATAAGTTTGCCACCCGTAATCTCTAAGATAAACACTGTAGGATGTATGTATTATATAATCCAATAAAGCACTAAAATATTCATTAGTTACATTGGCAATCAAATTCTTAATGAAATTATTGTTCAGTTTTTATCTGGATTTAAAAAGATGAAGATTGTTTCTACTTTCGTCTTATATTTGGCAGTTATCCTTGATTCAATTGGTGAATATAATAATATAATATATCTATTATTTTAGGTTTATTTTGTTCTCTACCCCAGCTATTGAGCCTGTGTGGGGGAGGGGGGGGGGTAGATCACTGTGCGTGGGGTTCTCATGTGTAGAACGATGGGTGGGGAGCAGAGGTTGCGGCAGCAACTATGCCCTTTGCGCGACTGGCGCGGTCCCTTGTACGAGAGGGAGAGAGAGAGGAACAATGACGTGAATTCAAGCGGGCTTCTGGAGCTGGGCGGCGGCATGTTCTCTGGCGCGTTCGACTAACCAGGCGTCGAAGGCTCGCATGTTCCGGGGAACGTCCTTTTGACTGGTCGGCCGCGGGAGATATACCCGTTTGATATCGCCCTTTACGAGCTTTCGCCAGGCCGTTAGTCCGTCCATGAAAAAAGGGAAACGGCGCGTCCGCGACCGCATGGTGAGTACACCGATTTATGGCTGTGTTTTTTTGATGCTTTCGGTGTGGGGGGAAAGACGGGTAGAAGGAGAGGTGGTTGGAGAAGGAAGGTGGGCGAAACCCGACGGGGAATGCCCAAAGTGTTCTCACCAACCCGGATGGAGGAGTTGGTGAGAGGTCACTTGACGATGACCCTTTTTCATTCAAATTCACATTCAAATTCACAAGGTAATGTCCTCACGGGCCGTCGTTATGAAGCTAATTTACAAGGTTAAGTCCTCACGGACCGTCGTTATAAAGCTAATTTACAAGGTTAATCCTACAATCTACTGCCCCGAAAAGCGGTCGACCAGGTTCCGACGGGAAGCGTCCGGAACCTGTGGGAGGCTGTTCCTGGGTGGTGAGCCGAGGAGCGACGGAGAGGAAATCTGCGGGGTCCTGTCGGCACACAACAATAACACCTCGGGATCCGGTGTTCCTTCCTCTATCCCGGGTCTCAGCGTGTCCGCGTCGTATCTCCAACAGCTGCCACTTTCCCTGCCGGAACAAAGCCGGGGCCTCAGGATCGTACCCCTGAGGGGCGGCGCAAATTGCGGGTGACGCTACCTCTTGCACGGTAGCACGCTGATATTCGGCGGCTCGCTATAATTGCGCCGCTTCTTCCTGAGCGGCGCAGTGGAGTTCTTCGTGGTGGTGCCGCGCCCCGGCTCGTTCGGCGGCGCGTTGGAACTCGTCCTCTCGCCGCTTCTAATTCGGCGGCGCGGAGGGCTCCTGCCCGATGTTGCTGTCGCACCGCTCCTCGTTCGGCGGCGTGTCTCGATGCGGCGGCCCTCCTGGCCTGCTCTTGATGATTGAGGGCGGCATCCTGTCGCTCGCGCTCCTCGGTCCCTCGTTAGCGGCGCTTCTCCGGCCTCTGGTGGCGGCGGCGCGTCGCTTGATTTCTTCCTCCTCGGGGATGAACACCAGGAGCTGCCCGCTGAAGGCGGCGGCGTCGGGTGCGTGAAATGGGGGAAGTGCTGCGAGAAACTCCAGGCACGAAGGTTCTTATCTTCTGTCACACTTTCCCAAATTCCCGGGAAAAAAATACAGGAAGAAAATTACAGTGGCGAGCTGGAAGCTCACTACTTTCCGAATAATTGAAAAGCGGTATTAACTGCTCTTGTGCCATGGATGATATCTGTTAATTCACCGAAGCGAATCAATTATTCGGATAAAGCACCTGTAACTTACTTGTGTATGTTGCACTGCTCCTGTCTGCCAACGATGAGGGTGACTGGCGTCCTGAAAGGTGCGAGTGACCGACCTGTCACTTATTTTTCCACTGATGCTACTTGCTGGGATCCTCCTGTCATGAAGCTGAATCAGTAACTAAAACTCCGGGAAAACACTGAACTAAAATCACGAGAAGCAATACTTAATGACACTAAAAGGAAGCTAATATTCAAGTGAAGGAATATCAAAAAATAAGATGCGCGGTTTGTTTGGTAATGTGTTGTTTATTCCGAAAATGGTGGATCCAAACTTTGAGTAATGCAAGAGCCCACAGTGAAGTAGGTTTATGTACATCATTTGAGTATAAAAGATGCAAAAAGAAAAATTCTAACTAAATCCCAAAAACGGTTGCCAGTTCGGTCGGTATTCGCGATGAGCACAAAAATGCTGGACACAACTTTTGAAAAATATTATTGTAAAAACACCGTCTCATCAATCTTTGACAGCGTTGACCCCATACTTCAGATGTACACGAGCCAGCTGATAGAGCCCCCAATAGTGGCAGCCAGACTTCGCATTGTCGTGCCCATCGCAAAAATACCGACCGAACTGGCGAACGGAACCGGAGTTGGCATTCAGTTGGAATTTCTCTTTTCGCATCTTTCATACTCAAATAATGTACATGAACGTACTTTACTGTCAGAACTTGCATTTCTCAAAGTTTGAAGCCGATATTTTACTCATAAAAAAAGTTCTTAGGTTCAAAAAATGCACCCAGTTTTAATTTCTTCGAAAATAATTTTGTGCGAAATTCCGCATCGAATAAAGTACGTAAACGTAGTTTATTGTCTTCTCATACATTTTCCCAAGTTTCAGCCCGATATTTTATTTACAAAAAAAGTTCTTAGATTAAAAAAAAAATTCGGAAAATTGAAAAAGTGAGGTCGGTAATTTAGGTATTTGACTGTGTCACATGCCCTCAACCGAGAAAATTTTCCGGCTATTACCGGCCCATCAAGGACAAAGCGGAAGGACTCTAACAAAAGGAGGGTAGGCAAACTCGTTGCTTTGAATCTCGGGAATCAGCAATTTGTCACGTAGGACCTTCACTCAGGTTTTCCTATAGAAAACTTGTGTGAAAGATCACGTAGACCAAGTGCTTGGATTTCCGAGGTTCTCAATTGGTATGCTTGACATACAACAATTTGATATTTTCTATTAAACTCTATTTGAGTTCATCTGAATCTGTGCGGAGAGAGTTTAAAATGTGTGCGTTAAAAAAATGGAATTTGAAAAGCGTCATTATTGCTACAAAATTCGCACCATATGTGCGCGTGCACATACTTCAAAAAACAAAGGGTTTTATTAAAACAAATCATATCCGGAATTTTTTCCAGGAATCTTAAGAAAATTCTTTTATCATCTTCGAAATAAATAAAAGGTTTCAAAATTTTAACTTGGGAATCTCTAGAAATCTACACATTGTTTTAAATTTCAGTAATTCAAATGAATAGAAAATATACACATAAAAATATATGAAAAGGCACTGCAACATTCGATTTTGCACTTTAAGAAAAATATAATCCTCTGCTTCTGGTTGCAGAGTTGAGTTCAGAATTCGATTGTTTACCCAATGGTGCCCCGATTCCGTGTGTTCCACGTTCCAGACCTTCTAGTTTTCCGGAAAGACATCATTCTCTCAAAAGGTTCCTTCAATTTATTTATTCAAATTTAAAATTTTATATTTGTTTATATTTATATATGTTGTTATTTTACTCTAGTTTATAATACAATATATTGAATGTTATTTTAAAAGTATTTATTAAACTTATGAATCATGATTTCCCTGTCAGCCCTCATTCTTTGGTAAGATCTTTTCCTGCTGCCGAGCCGCATGTTCATTCGAGGTCCAAGTCTCCTCCTGCCAGACGTTCTTCATTACGCCTACGTTCATTTGACCTGGAAGAACTTAGATTTGTTCGACTTATTCCTAACGCAAATCCGAACCGGCGATTTGAAATTCGAAGATACACGTTGACTCCTGATGAACCAATTCATCTGAGAGGATTAGGTCTAGTCCGTCTGCCCATGCCAACCGAAGAACAAAGTGTATTATCAACGTGCAATGGGTACGTCATTGCATTAGTGGAGGATTGTAAATATCTTCGTGGACTATTTACATTCAGGAATCACATGCAATTTCCGATTGAAAAACGAGTGAAAATATACATGGTCAGCTGCGCAGTTGAAGATATGACCGGAAAAGAAATTGAGGAATCTCCCTTGGGCAAGCGTCGTCCAATCACAAGCAATTTCAAAATAATAGAAGTACCCCCGAATTAACTATTTTTACATCGCCACGATGTTCACCATTAATTCTGAAAAAAGAACTTACACGTACAATCTGCTAAACGTAGTACCTATTGACGATTGAATGAAAAATTTCCGGAAACACCTTTAATCTACATAGCAAATATATGTAAGACTTTATACTCTTCGAGAAACGACTCACAATATTAATTCGAAATATATCTTCCATAGAATGAAATTTCTTGAAGTTCTGTAAATATCATTGATATAACATGTATACCTTTCCAAAATCCCTTATAATTTTCTGAAATCCTAGGAAATTCTCTAACATCTTTAGTTTTTTTAAATCCCTTCAAATATATCCAAAATCTTTACTATCTTATGGAATCGCCCAATTCCTATAAAACCCTACAAATCTCTTAAATATTGAAAATACGTCGAAATATTCGAAATCTTTTGAATCTCTTGAAATCTCATGAAACCATTTGAAACTCATTAAAAAAATTGCAATCTCTTGAAAGGCCGTAGACGGGCAAGCAAGAGTGAAGCGCCCCCTTTTCTTTTCCTTTCATGTTGTAGGGATAAGTTCCTATCATTATATAACTAATTCACTGTGAAATAACTTTTTGATCTTATCTCAAAGAACATATGTTGTTACTTTAGAGTATATTACGGAAAAAGTGTAATATACATTTATTGTTCATATTTTCACAGTTGTCTTCATATTCGATATAATGCATATTTAAGCTATTGAAATCGGCTAAGCCTATTTGATGAAATTCGAATTGTTTTATTTTTAAAATTTGTTCATATATTTTGCAAAAAAATATTTTGAAGTCGCTACTTGGGGTGAATTACCCCCATAATGGTAGGGACTCGCCCCTCGAATATGAACCAAGAACAAGCAGGGACACTTTAACCACGTTTATCTGGCTACGGACTTTTCTATAATCCTACAAAATTCTTTCAAATATCATAAAATTCAACGGAATCTTTCAAAACGGATAATATTTGTTGAAATCCTTTCAAATTTCTCAAATTCCTCCAATCATGTGAATAGACGAATGTTCAATGAAACAGTTGAATTTTCCAAAAGAAATGACATCTCGAAATCGTGCATTTCTGTACTTTTTCTAAATTTGAATATGTAGTTGAATTCATTATAGATTCAAGTCAAATATTTAGGTGATAATGATGAACTCTCATCCAGTTTTTAATGGCCATCCCGACACTGCAGGACGCTATTCCTACTACCGGTTCCGGTCCTACGAATTCGCTCGCTGCGCCGAACATTGCCAACTGATCCATCTTTTCGATGTTCTTGATCAATGTGTGACCAGGGACCCATATGAGAGCCACTTTGTTTCTTTCTGCAAGTTGGTTTGATGCCTTTTTGAATTCCCAAACCAGTTCTGATGTTATGTCTGGTTTCCCTATTGCAGTTAGTGTCACTTGGCTGTCCGAACAGATCATGATCTAATAAATTTAAATTTAAAATTTAGAATTTAAAATTTTATTATATCTATTATTAGATCGTGATCTGTCTACCAGCAGCGTTTTCCTCTATTAGTGTTTCAGCACAACGAAGGACGGCCAGGACCTCCGCTTGAAAGACAGTAGCATATCGCCCAAGTGTGACCCCTATCCCTTTCCCTCTCTTACTGTCATAAATTCCTGCTCCTGACCCACCCTCTCCCCTGGAGCCATCCGCGTACCAGATTTTCCACCGGAGGAGCGGTTAACCATTTTCTTTCCACAGATCCCTACTTGGGATACAGGCGCGGAAAGCCTTAGCAAAGTTGAAGCGTTTTGTTATTTTATCTTTTCTGATCTGTAGAAGCGGCAGTGTGCTGATATCACTCGGGAGTCTAGTGTGTTTAGTCCCCGGAGTCCATCTATTTGCTCTTGCCAAGCGGCCTACCGCGTGAGCCGCGCTGGCTTATCGCAACATGTAGGGCTTCCTCACAGAGCATGAATCCTATTGCCGCTGTAGGCGGAGTCCTCATTGCTCCAGTCAAACCCCTAAATGCTAGCGTTTGTAATCTTCGCAGCCTGTCCTGCATTGTTTTATATTGCGCTCGTAGAGCCATGCAAGCATTTTAGGCCCTCACCCCCACGTCAAACCAAAGGCTCTCCTGCACATCCAAAAAGTCATGACAAATTTCCCGCATTGGGTCTCCAGGTGCTTTGCCCAGCTCAGCTTGCTATCTAGGATTACTCCTAGATATTTAACTGAATCTGAAAACGTCAGCTTCCCACCTCAAAATACAGGAGCGTCAGCTTTCGGAACTTTATAATTTCTCGTGGAAATGACCAGGTTGGTCTTTTCCGGATTTACCGAGAGCCCTGTGCTATCGCACCAGAGCTCTACAATGCGCAGCGCCGACCTTATAAGACCCGTCCGCGTTTCCAGATCAGCCCCCCTTAACTAGGATTACAAAGTCGTCCGCATAACCTTGGGTAAGTACGGTAATTCCACCACAATGGACCACAGGAGGGGCGACAGTCCACCCCCCTGTGTGCAACCCTGCGGAGCTATCCCCCTCACTAGGCCTTCACCCGATCTGGTTTCGAGTCTTCTTCGGCGTAGCATACTTCCTATCCAGCATACTAGCTGAACCGGCACGCCACATCTCAGAGCCTCTCGACAGATGACTTCTGGAGGAGTATTGCCGAAGGCACCCTCTATATCCAAAAAGCGCCCACAGCCTGGAAGGCATGCTGCCCTTTATGCAGCGGCGAGGCCAAAAGCACCTCATCCCTAATGTATCTCTCGACCAGCTTCTCTAGCGTCTTCAAAATAAAAGACGTTATGCTGATTGGTCGGAAATCTTTGGTAGCAGTGTAGCCCTCCCTCCCAGGTTTGGGTATGAAGGCCACTCTGCCATCCTTCCATGCCGATGGCCCGTGTTTAAGGGCTATACTTGCCCTAAATAATTTCGTCAGAGGAGGGAGACCAAATCCATGCTTTTTTGTGAAAGCGCTGGATAAATGCCATCCGCCTCTGGTCATTAAAAGGGACAAAGGGACCCTACGGCCCATTCCACCTTTTTCTAATCAGCGACCTTAGCGGCGAAACTTCAGTTGGCCCTCTCCACCCCCTGGCCCCGGTCTTCCTCCTCTTGATAGGTTCGGATTCGCTGAAAACCCGGGAAGTGAACTTCCATCAGGTGATTCAGCGTTGCTTCTTCATCTACGGCAAACTCACCATTATCGAGTCTAATGATCCCGAGGCGAGCTTCCGGATTTTTTGCTAGGATATTGTGGAGCTTCGCTGTTTCCGGAATGTTTTTCGATTCCTCGCAGAAGCCCCTCCAATCTTCCTGCTTATATTTCCTTATATTATTATTGTTTTCGCACTGGGCCTTCTTATAGATGTCCCAGTCCGATGGCAATTTAGTTCTATTCGCCCTATTGTACAACATTCTTGTCTTTCTACGGAGTCTCTCCAGGTGGGTGTTCCACCATTCTGCTCCCTTCCTATAATTGATAGTGCTTGTAGGGCAATTGTTTTTATATGATGTTATCAGAGCCCTTTACAGAAAATCCGCGGCGTGCTCCAACTCATCAAGGGTACCATAGCTTGTGGGGAATTCCGCAAGCCTCCCTTCGAGTTCCTATTTATATGAGTCCCAAAGTGTATTTCTGGGGTTTCTGATATTAGAAACCACCGATTTTTCTAGGGTTAATCGGAACACTATGTGTTTGTAGTCCGAAAGAGACTCCTCTTTGGAGACTCTCAAATCCACTAACCTGCCCTCAGTGCACCTGAACATAGAGTCAAATCGAGAACCTTACTCCTGTTTTCAGTCTGGAATGTGGGAGTATCACCCAGATTCAGAATCTCCAGCTCTGTGCCTACTATGTATTCAATTAAATATCTCCCTCTGTCATTGATGTTAGTGCTTCCCCACACCGATCGGTGAGAGTTTACATCACCACCCAATAGCAGAGGAATCTTGTTCTCTTGACAATACCGAATTAGATCCTCCACCTCTCTGGGAGGCGGGGGTCCCTCGGCATCGCCAGGAAAGTAAGCCGAGGCAATAAATACCTCTGGCCTTTCTCCGCTACTGCTCCTGAGTCTCACCTTGATAACGGTGAGATCTCTGGAGCAGAATTTAAGCTCCAAGATCGCATCCATACCCTACGGAATCTTCCACTTTTGGCGGTGGTTTGAAAGAGGGACCCGAAGCGGATACCTCATCTTTTGTCTTTTGTTTTTGTAGATTATCAGGAAACATTTCTGTCCCACGAGAAGCTAGGGAAATAAGAAACACCCCCCACAGAGCCCTGCTTGCAGGGGACGGGTCTAAACAATATGGGATTCGACCTGGTGTCCCAAAGTCCCCGTTAAGGCACCTCCTTCGAGACCCCCACCTGTCCACCTCTGCTGAGGGGGGCAGGCTGAGATGTCAAAGGATTTGTTAACCCTAGTACCATTCAGCTCTCGACACGGCGATCACATCTTAGCTTAGAAGCATGCGAACTCGCGCTCTCGATATTCCAGTGGGCTTTGCCATTAGCCCCTGAAAGGACCGCTCCTTAGTTTGAGTCTCGCTGACCAGAGTCCGTCAGTTCCCCAGAGTAGCCACACCTTGCGATATAGCCCATCAGGTTCACCTATTCCAGATCTGTGTTCAATGAGCCCCGTAATCCCTCCCACCAGCTACAAGGTCCCGCGATCCCTAGGGAGGGATATCGATATGAAAGATATTAGTAATTATTTCATAGATGTATTGTTTATCATATTTGTGATCATATCGCTATTTTTACATGTAGAAACTTTTGTGTATATTTTATTGCAACGAATCCTTTGAAAGTTACAAGAATGTCAGTGAATAATGCAATAATTTGAATACAATTCTATTGTATAGTGCAATATATTATTTTAGGAAATTAAATAAATGCATTTGTATACACTAATAAATGTTTGTAAACAAAAACTTTCACAATACCCACTGACTTACGCCATATTATTTTGAAATTCATTGCGATTGAGCGACGAACGCCTACGGGAGACTCCTTGACTTCAGCTAGGATCATATCTTCCACCGCGCCGCTAAACATGTTTACTTTTACCCGTCTTTCAATCGGAGGATCTTTCTTCTCTCTTAATGTGAATATTCCACGAAGTATTTTATTATCCTCCACTATTACAAATACGTCACCATCGGACGTTGATAATACACTTTGCTCCTCATATGGCATAGGCCTCAGGTTCTTACCGTCTTCTCTCACTTGAATTGGCTTATAACGAGGAAAAGTATATCTTCAGATTTGGAATCGCTGGTTTGGATTCGTGTTGGGAATGAGGCAGACAAATCTAAGTTGTTCGAGGTCAAGTCCACTCAACCGTGAATAAGAATCCCCGATAGGAGGATACCTGTTCTTGGCAGGAGGATACATGGGCCAGGCAGGAGGAGATCTAGACCTGACATGCAGAGGAGGCTTGCTAGATGGTGGCGGCCTGTCGGAAGATAGAGGTCTGACAAGAGAAAATGTTATTGTTAATTTGAATAAATATTCAAATAATAGAAGTTTCTGAATTTTATAATAAACTCGCGTTAAGAATTAGGGAATTAAATGTAAAAGAAAATGTAAAAAATAATCAAATGTGAAAGATATTGATATAAAAATTCATATTAATTAACATAATAAACGGAAGAAGCCTTCCAGAAGAAGGAAGTTCATCAAAAGAATTAGTAGGTCTGTAACGACGATCACGTGGAATAGGGGCACCATTGGGTAAACAGACAAACGCTCTACTCAACTCTGCAACAAGAAACAGAGGATTCAATTTACATTCAAGTACATATCATATGATCAAATGTACTGTTTAGACTGGTTATGACATTGCGTGAGTATGACTTTTGGTGGGTTTTTTTAGTTTGTTCTACTATTCATAAAAATCAGTGAACCTCTCCAGCCCTTGAATCATCGCACATAATTTGTCGATGAACTATTGGGTGAGTACCAAATGTGCAAGCGCACATATGGCACGAGCTTCGTATCAATAAGGACACTTTTTGAATTCAGATTTTTTAAAACCCACAGTATGGATTCGCCCGAAATCAACTCGGAAAAACTCAAATATATTTCGAAAGAAAATATAAATTGAGATAAAAAGTACACTAAATTCTACTTATCACTTTACAATATTCACCAATAGAATAAATGATAACCGCCAAGGAAAAGTGGAGATCATAACCAGTCATTATCTCTTCTAATTAGAAAAAAAATAATTCACGCAATGACTAAAAATGTGATTAACAATTCAACTAATGAACATTTCAGTCATTTGTTGGTTTATATAATACATATATCCTATAGCCTTCATCTCAGAGATTACAGGCCTCAATTTCATTCTTCTCAGATATTTACATTTCATTAATTTGAGAATACTTAAATTTCAAAAAAAGTCAGAAATTTTGAAATTTGTATTGTTCCGAAATTAAGTTAATTAATTTTGAATGTGAAAATGACAGTGATTTTTGTGTAAAGGGAGCCTTAATTTTTTAAGTTTAGGAAAATCTGTCCAATGAACCCAAAAAAACAGGTTTTTACATAATGTATGTCTGTTAGTCTGGCTGTAGATTTTTAGTTTGTTGGCACGATAACTTTCAGAAGAATTAACCTATTGGGTTAGGCTTCCGTATCCTCTTCAATTGTCCTAGAATTAAGGTCAAGTTCGTTAGTCAGCCATTGTAGATCTAAATTCAAAAAGCGAGCACAGTTTGAAAATTATCATTTTAAGCCAAACAACCCACGTTATGAAAAAAGACAAGGAAAGAAAAATATTTCTTTTTTAACATCCTACAATAATGGTTATGAATTCTCTTTTGTTAAAGCTCCTTCGGCTCTACAGAACACATTCTCATCACGTATCGCTTCTTATTTGCCTGACATGCATTATTCTACTGAAAGGCTTCTTCCACTTATTTATTCCGCCACTAAAATGTACTATATTAATAGATCAATTTTATATTTACGTTATCATTCTAATGAGAAGGTATTGGTTTTACGTAAAATTTGACTTGGTCAGTTTTCATCGAATCTCCACGTTTTGAGACTCCCTGAGTCAGAAAAAACGATTCTTACGAAGGTGTCTGTCTGTCTGTAGGTTGTAGTCTGTAGTCTGTAGGCACGCTAACTTTCGAAAAAATGATTAGATTGGATTGTGATTTGGCACACTTTTTGAGGGCCTGAGAAGAAAGAACAAGTTCGTTAACCAGCTAATTTGGATCAAAATTCGAAAAGTTATAGCATTTTGAAAATTTTTGAGACCATTTTTTTAAGATTCGAAAGTTCTATGTACGGATATTCATAGTACTCAAAAACTCGAAATATGTTCTCTTGCCATCAAATAAAAAAAAACTTAAACTTCAAATCCGAAATGGAAATATTCTTATTTCATGAATTCATCCAACTTTAATAACGGAAAATTAAAAATTGAAAGCTTTCCAAAGTATAGGGCATAATTTCCTAACAACTATCTATATACTGATTCATAAACTTTGAGACGAACAATTTATGAAGAATTTCTTACACAGTTTCGATAGGATTCTCTATATTTTTCCTAATGATTCCGAATTGACTGATTTTAAATTGTCCATATTTAAAAAAAATTTGAATTGATTATTGTTTTCAAAATTATTGTATTTTTACTTGAAGCATTAAATTTATTTCTGACTTTGTTCCAAAGATGAGCATTTCTAAGCTAGGAACTTTTCCATACAAGCTACAGATTCCGCTGAAATTAACTCTAATGTAATGTAAATATCTGACAAGGGCAAGCGTGACGTATATAATAACAGAGATAACGACTGTACGGTATATGCATTATAAAACCTACGGAACATCTCAAATATTCATTAGTTACATTTCCAATAAAATACTTCTTTACTACATTAATCAGTTTTCACTATAATTAGAAAAGATGAGGATTGGTTATACTATCGTCTCATCCTTGGCAGTTATCCTTAATACTATTGGTGAATATAATTATGTATCTGTAATTGTAGGTTCCTTATGGGGAAGGATCGGAAAATCTTGAATCAGAAATATTCTCACTAAAAAACTCACTATTCCAGAGATATTACAGCTTATAAAAAAGTCGAACAGAAATTTAATCTCTCAGACCACAAGCAAATATTCTTTTTTCGAGAAAAGGCTTAGCATATTGCGTTCGTTGTACAAAATATGTGCTAGAAATTCCGGACATAAAACATTTCCAATTTTAGACTACAGATCTTACGTATTTCGGCCCCTTTACTTATAAGAAGGAGCCACAAAAAAATTTTTAAACTGCTTCGATAAGAGGCTTCAGAGGCCAAAATATTGTACAACTGGAGGATATAAAGCTATTTTCCATGAAAAGAACGGAATAAAGTAACTGAAAAATATATGGAAAGGCACTACTACATACGATTGTGCACTCTATGAAAAATGTAATTCTCTGTTCCTTGTTACAGAGTTGAGCTCAGAGTTCGATTGTTTACCCAATGGCGACCCTATTCCGTATGTTCCTCGCTCCACTAGGTTTGATTCTCATGGCAGACAATTCGATTGCTTTCCTAATGGCGACCATAGTCAGTGTGTTCCTCGTTCTGGACTTTCTTATTCTGCTGACGGGCATCATTCTTCTGACAGGTATCTCCTATTTATTTATTTATTATTCAAACTTCAAATATTTATTATAATCATAGAAAAAATTTCCTTCTGTCAGACAACATTCTTCGGTCAGATATTGTCCTCCTGTCGAACCTTCTCATCCTGCCAGATCTAAGTCTCCTCCTGCCAGACGTTCTTCATTACGCCTACGTTCATTTGGCTTGGCAGAACTTAGATTTGTTCGACTTATTCCTAACACAAATCCGAACCGGCAATTCGAAATTCGAAAGTACACGTTTACTCCCGAAAAACCACTTCATTTGAGAGGAGGACTTCAAGCTCGTCTGCCCATGCCAACCGAAGAGCAAAGTGTCCTGTCAACCTCCTGTGGTCACATCTTTGCATTAGTGGAAGATAATAAACATCTTCGTGGAATATTTACATTCAGGAATCACATGCAAATTCCGGTTGAAAAACGGGTGAAAATAAGCATATTGAGCGGCGCGTTTGATGATATGAATGCAACAGAAATCCAGGAATCTCCCCTAGGCATGCGCCGTCCAATCTCAACCAATTTTAAAATAATAATTGTTCCCCCGAATTAACTATTCAAACAATAGTATAAAAAGTGTTGTTGGCCACCAAGACGAAGTCTCTGGAAAATGTTAGGTAGTTCCATGCTGCGCTAATCAATCTAAAAAATCCAAATTTAAACAACAAAGACGAAAATTTACAGATTTACAGTTATAGATTTGATCATAATAACTGATAATTGTTAATCTTAAACTATTTTCAAATCTAAATAATTCTAGTTTGATTATCCAAACCTCTCGTGTTTGCTTTTCCGCAACCTCAATTTCGTATTATTGTAATAAAATGTTTACTAAAAATAAGAGGAACAGTTTTTAAACTACTTCAATAAAAAATTTGCAGATTCTTCTACTCTAAAATCTGATGATGTTCGAAAACATAGGCTGGCAATATGGAAATATTTTCATTGTTAAAACGATCAGGGCGATATATCTGTTGGTGAAACATTTCTCTGTAAAGTTTTGAAGATAGGACAAGAAAGACTAAGATCTGTCCAAAACAAAATTATAGGTAGAAGTTTAGACGACGTGATGTGAAATCGTGCTCATGAATGTTGAAAACTAACAGCTAAATTCAAAAAGTTAATTCGGGATCATTGTTACTGTAAACCTCATCGAAAATCACATTATGATGATACCCTTTCAAATTACTTTTCCTTTTGTTAAGGATCAAAACCAAGACGAAGTTTCTGGAAAATTCTGGTAGCTCCATGCACCCAATTTGAAAAATATAAAATCGAGCATTATATTGTGTCATAGGAGACACTTTATAAATTTTCCATGCAACCTACGGATCTCGCTAAAACGGAAAAGATTGCGTAAATTGTGATATCAGTTTTAAAGAATTGAATAAATATTTGGTTTTCGAACTGACTTTAACGAGATGTAAATATCCCAGAAGAATAAGCTTGCCACCCGTAATCTCTAAGATAAACACTGTAGGATATATGTATTATATAATCCAATAAAGCACTACAATATTTCTTAGTTACATTGGCAATCAAATTCTTAATAAAATTATTGTTCAGTTTTTATCTGGATTGAAAAAAATGAAGATTGCTTCTACTTTCGTCTTATATTTAACAGTTATCCTTGATTCAATTGGTGAATATAATATTATAATGTATATATAATTTTAGGTTTATTTGATATTTTTAAACAAAGAAGATAAACTTCCTACTAAGAGATTGATTCAAACTTATTAAAATCATGCATGAAAATTAAGAAAACCTTTCAAACTGAAAACTAATAAAAAAATTTGCAGGCATCTAAATTCTTAAAAAGTTTCGAATTTATTCTTCAAAAGCTCCAGAAATCAAAAGGTTTTATTAAAATAAAGCATCTTCGGAATTGTTTCCAGGAATCTTCAGAAAGCTGCACCTCGTTTTAAATTTCAATAATATAAATGAATAGAAAAAAATATATATATATGTACAGGGTGTCCCAGTACTCAAAAAACATATTTGTATTTTTGAATTCTAACAAAAAAATGGCGTCGAAAATAATTTTAAAAAAATTCTTCTAAAGTTAATAATTACCGAGTTATTAACAATTAAAGATTAACCAATCAGAAGCACGCGTTAGAAGGTCGACAGTCCATGTGCCATCGACAAGAGTGTGTGCATAAGCAAATTCATTTCGTATAATTTCTTCTCGGATCGCTTTTGCAGTAGGTTGTGACTCTGGTGCAACTTCACAGGTCAACGAGATACAAAAATGGAAAAAGATATTTTCCACAATCAACAAAATTCGACAACATTCTCATGAATTTTGTAAATTCCCTTGAAATTTGTAGAATTTTCGATTACTCAGTGGAATTCTCGTGAATTCTCTTGTGTTTAGCAGAATTTTCTTAGAAACAACTAAATTCTCTCTAACTTTGTAAAATTCTTTTGATTTTAGCAGAATTGTTTTGAATTCAGCGAAATTCTCTTGAATCTCCTTGCATTTATCATAATCATCTGGAAACATGCAGAAATATCTCGTTAGTTGAGAGAATTCTCTTTAATTATGTAGAAAATTGAAAATATCTTTTTCCATTTTTGTATCTCGTTGACCTGTGAAGTTGCACCAGAGTCACAACCTACTGCAAAAGCGATCCGAGGAGAAATTATACGAAATGAACTTGCTTATGCACACACTCTTGTCGATGGCACATGGACTGTCGACCTTCTAACGCGTGCTTCTGATTGGTTATTCTTTAATTGTTAATAACTCGGTAATTATTAACTTTAGAACAATTCTTTCATAATTATTTTCGACGCCATTTTTTTGTTAGAATTCAAAAATACAAATATGTTTTTTGAGTACTGGGACACCCTGTATATAAAGGTACTGCAACATGCGATTGTGTACTTTAAGGAAAATATAATCCTCTGCTTCTGGTTGCAGAGTTGAGTTCAGAATTCGACTGTTTACCTAATGGCGCCCCGATTCCGTATGTTTCGCGTTCCACACCTTCTAGTTATCCGGAAAGACATCATCCTCCTGAAAGGTTATACCAATTTATATATTCAAATTTGAAAATTTATTTTAAAAATATATATTGAATGTTATTTTTAAAACATTTTTATACTTATCAATAATATTTTCTCTGTCAGCCCTCATTCTGCGGTAAGATCCTCTCCATCTGCCGAGACGCATCTTCGTTCCAGGTCCAAGTCTCCTTCTGCCAGATCCAAGTCTCCTTCTGCCAAATCCAATTCTCCTCCTGCCAGACGTTCTTCATTACGCCTACGTTCATTTGACCTGGAAGAACTTAGATTTGTTCGACTTATTCCTAAAGCAAATCCGAACCAGCGATTTGAAATTCGAAGATACACGTTGACTCCTGATGAACAAATTCATCTGAGAGGATTAGGTCTAGTTCGTATGCCCATGCCAACCGAAGAACAAAGTGTATTATCAACGTCCAATGGGTACGTCGTTGCATTAGTGGAGGATCGTAAATATCTTCGTGGACTATACACATACAGACATCACATGCAAATTCCGGTAGAAAAACGAGTGAAAATAAACATGGTCAGCGGCGCGGTTGAAGACATGACCGAAAGAGAAATTGAGGAATCTCCCTTAGGCAAGCGTCGTGCAATCACAAGCAATTTTAAAATAATAGAAGTACCCCCGAATTAACTATTTTCACATTGCCATGATGCTGAAGATTCATTCTGAAAAAACAACTTACACGTACAATCTGATAAACGTAGTACCTACTAACGATTGAATTAAAAATTTTCGAAAACACCTTTAATCTACATAGGAAATATATGTAAGACTTTATACTCTTCGAGGAACGACTCACAATATCCATTCAAAATACATCTTCCATAGAATTAAATTTCTTGAAGTTCTGTAAATATCGTTGATGTAACCTATATACCTTTCCAACATCCTTAAAAATTTTCTGAAATCCTACAAAGTTCTCTAACAGCCTTTATAGATTTTGAAATCTTGTTAAATTTGCTGGAATCTTTTGAAACACTCTAAGCTTTCCAAAATTCTCTGAAATAACTTAGCATTTTTAGGTTTTTTGAATTCCCTGAAATACATCGAAAATCCTTATTATTTCATGGAATCGTGCAATTCCTACACTGAACAAATTTTGGGCAAGCAGCTGTCTTCTTAGTGGGAACGCAGCGCCACCACGGCGGTTGGTGCAGCGACCATACCGCATTTGAGTAAGCGATAGTGCCAAACGTGCGAACAGATCTTCTCCCGCGTGTTGAGAACGCCACAGTCCCACAAAAGAGAAAGCAATTGACCATGGGTCCAGGAATAGATTTTTACGGAAACATTAGGCTGCAGGTCGCAGTTTAGTTTTGTGATTGTGTAAACAATTAAGTACACCCGAAATCAATAATAGATATGTTATTTATTAATAATTTTAAAATGCTTGAGAATTTTATTTGGAGTGAAAAAATATATATAAATAAAAATATATATTTCATTTGAAAAAAACTCCTTAATTAGGTTTCGAATTGAAAATATTTTTAGATATTTCATTTGCATTTACATTTCTTACAGAACCATGTTTTAGTTTTTGAAAATCTTTTAAGGTTCATGCAAGAAAAATCAAACCAAGATAGGCATCTGTCGCATCTAACAGATGCCTTATCTTCTGCTAAAATTTCAGAGCATAAAGCGCAGTACCGCTTGTTGCTCTGTTTTTTTTTATCTTTTGAGCTTGCAAGACTGCTTCCCAAGCATCTTCTGAGAAGCAGTCTTTTACAATAATTAGATGAACGTCACCATCTATAATCCCACAGCTCAGCTTTTCCGGCCTCATTTCTACCAGGGATTCTTGGATGAGGATTCCCTTCATGGCTTCGTCAGCATTTTTTTCATCTACGAACCATTTTGAAATCCCCCTCATTTTTCCGTCAAGATCCAGCCTCAGGAACGGAATTGTTCTTGTGGCTACTTTCTTTTTTGGTAACCCCATAGGCGTTGTAGTTGCTGCATTTCTGGGTCTGCCACGCACTTTGGGAACTTCCGGCATGGAAATCGTCTTTGCCCTAGACAATAAGTTGGAGCTAGTCTGCTGATCTATTCCAGTTGCTTGCACCACCTGTAACTCCAATTCAGAAATGACATCCAGCAAATGCTTATATGTTGAAATCTCTTCTGGAGTAATCAGTAGCTCTTGATCATCAGTGACATCTAAAACATTAGCCAAATGATCCTTATCCGGAGCTATTTCTATTGAAGCGGCTTCTTCAGTCTTAACATTCAAAAACTCAGCAGCATCTGTTGAATGATTAGCTACATCTAGATCAATTGGTGCTAGATGTATTGGCAATCTCTTTGAAAGTCGAGTTTTGACCTGAAAGGGAAAAAACGAGATCAAATTAAACAATATAAAAAATACATACGCCTTGGGTCTTCTTAAACAAATCAAGTTACTGTAAAATTCATTAATTTGTACTAAAGTTAAAATTCATTTAATAAAATAAAATCCTCACCTCATTAAAAAACAGCATGATGTCACCGAATTCATGCGTTGAGTAATTAGCCAACAACTGGTTGATTTCTTCAAATAAGGCTTTACCCATTTTCAGTTTTTGTCCATGAGTCATTGGCCGTATTTGCTTTTTTGTCATGAGGTTTTGTGTCGTCGCTGAGCACACGTTAAGCAAAGGTGCAGTTTCTTCATACATCTGATTTGCGCATACTCGATGATTTTGCTGGTAGTATTGTGTGTGCCACCGTCTTTAGCGAAGCGCATCTTCACTTAAAGTTACACTGAGATGGGTTCGAACTGCAAAAATATGCCAAAAAAATGTTTTTAGAAAATTAGTTAGAAAATCAGTTCAATAGGGTATTGAAATTTTTGTCTATATTTCTGTCCACGTTACATGAGATATCGAGTTGAAAATTCAGGAATGTCATGATTATTAGGTATTATTATTAATAAATATAAATAATTATTGAAAGTTATTTATTCACCTGCAAGGAAGTCCCATCCCTTGGCGAAAATCACAGGAATATGCTGTAGCGCTTACTGCTCGTGTTGTGGTCCCACGTTGCACAACAAAATTGCCAAGTGAAGATTCTTCCGGAATAACCGTATATTCAAGTCAGAACTTGTTGACTGTACGTTAGATTTCAATTGCCTATGCTGAGATTCAAAACGCATGCACCAATAATGAACGAATGGTACATTTTGCAATAAGAGTCTCGGGTAGTGAATGAGATTATGGAATTTCGGTTTTAAATTGCCAAAAAGTTTTACATACAGTTCGTTATGCTTCTTTATTATTTAATTCAAAACTGCAGCTTCGCCAATAATGGGACCAAAGTATCGCACAAAGAAAAGCATCTCAGGTGCAGAAATCTTTAAATTCAATTTATTTTTCAATCTATTTATCAAGATTATTAGAGGAATATTAGAAACTGTTGGACCGTATTCCAAATTTGTTACACGAGCATTTAAACTTCCAGTGTGAAATATTTATCTTTAAAAATGAACTTGTATATTAGTGACCGCATGACATATACGCATATACCCTTTAAAAGATCGTGCATCATGTCCACAACAATATTTTTCGCGATGTGAAAACTATTTATGTTATTAAATGTGCACGGTTCTTTAATACCAGTTGTTGATGCATCTGATGCATTAACATCTTGTTCGTAATTTGTGGGTGTTCTCAATTTCATTTCATCTTCTACTGCTAGCGTTGCAGATTCTGAGGACGAAACTTTACATATTTTGCAGAAATAGTTGGCTTTGAAAGATTCTACCAGACCGAATATACTATTAAGACCCAGGTTATCACCTAAGATTAATAATAATTGAAATTTCACACGCTTCAAGACGCCATCGAGTTTGATGAATATTCCGTCGCTTTGAACGTAGTTGATTTCTTGTACTATTTTCCTGAAAACCGTTTCATTTGAGCACTTCTTTTTATCCTTACTGTGTATCAGCGACCTAGAAAAGCAAGCGATTTTGAGAGGGAGGAATATCAAGAGAGAGTGAGAACGTGGACAGTTTATGACACTGTTTCCCTATAATTTATATAAATCTTAACACTTAGAGGCTCACGCAATTATAGGCTATCATATGCACCTAAAACAAATGCAACATATTCAATTACTTGAAGGCTATGTACATTTTTCGCAATATAACATATTCAAACTTTTTTAATTTGCACGATGAGCTTATTCACGGCCGCAAAAGTTTTGTGTGGCTCAATATCATATACTATTTTTTCAATGAATGCCCGCACGTAATCACAAAAGTATGGCCATCTTTTCAGCGCTTTCAAACATTCAAAACAAGCTTCGACTGCTCTTAGTGGATCAGCATAAGAATACCTTTCACTATTAACTACAACATAACTTTGATAAATTCTTTCGATGTTTCCGCAAAAAATAATATAAGGGAGAATGGATTTAATTTGGCAAAAAGGAATGTTTCTTGAAAATCGACAACTTCATTCTGTTCTGTATACTGATGCTAACATGCTTTGAAGTTGTTCTCTTTAATTTTCATTGATCCTCTGAAGCGAATCATATTGAGTTGAAATTCTAGATCAAAATAGCTGCAACAATTTGATACCCCAAGTTTTAATGTGAAAATTTTGATAATAATTTTGTTTCCAAATACCAAAAACTACCCAAGCTCAAATGAATTAACTAATGAGAGTTTTTTCAATAGAAAAAGTTGAAAATACACTAGAAGGCACAATGCATATTCACTATGTAGGGTCATCTAGTGTAGATACAGAACATGAAATAAATCATTTTTTCATAAGTAAATGCATCTGAAAATAACAAAACAATATATTCATTGAGCGAAACAAGAAGAGAATTACAAAAGTAGTCAACATCTGGAAACATATGATTAGTTCATAAATTATTATTACAGTAAATATTTTTAAATGCAGTGAAGAAGATTTTTCTTTTTAAATAAATGAGAAAAAAAAAACATTTTTCATTAAATTACGTTCTCAAAAAATTGTGTTACTGTTTAAATTAAGTTGAAACAGTAAATAATCGAAACACTACACATAAAGTGTTTAGTACTTTTAAAAATTATTCAACAGTCAAGCTTGAATAAATAAATACATATATCACCTGTATCGACTGCTTCATTTGTAATTTTTAATTTTTCTGTTAGGTTTTGTGGGAAGGGAAAATTCGCGACTAGCATTTCTACATTAATGTTATTGTCTGTGTTGATAATAAAGTCACGACCTTGTAGTATATGTGTCACTTATAGTCTCCAAACGATAGGTCAAAACAATAAAAAATTTCGTCCAATTTCAAATTTGTCGAAACGTTTCGGCTGTTATGTCAGCCCTCATCAGTCAAAATTTATTTCTGATATTGTAATGGTAAAACAACATCAACAATTATAAAAATTAAAAACTTCCATTAAAATAATAAATAAAATAAACTATCAAAATTTCAAAGAAGTTAAAAATAAAAACAAAGCTTAAATTAAGAACGAAGAACAGATACCATTAACTGAGTCATTGACGGGTGACGCTGTCTACGACGGGTCTACATTATCTATTTCCATTTATTCTATTACAATATCTTCACTTTGAAGATCATTTTGTGACGTAAGACCTTTATGGAAATTGTATTTTGATATAAAATCTATGAACAGGTACTTTACTTCTTGAACACAAAAGATGTCTTTTGGACAAAATAGTCGCATTTTCAGCAAAATAATATCTGTTGTAACGGTGATTTTTTGGTTGTCGGTACCAACAATAATTTTTTTCATTACTGACAGTGTGAACAAAATTAATAATGCACAAAATGTTGCCAAATCTTCTGAATACGATGTTTTAAGGAAGAATTACTGGTGTGGAATGTTGCTTACATTCACTGTTTTAAAATGGCGTAAAATTGGGCAATGCAAGCCTAAGGGAGTTTCCTGTATTTCACTTGTGGTCAAATTTTCAATCGCGCCACTGTCCATGTTTATTTTCACCCGCCTTGGAACCTTATAATTAAACTCAACTCTTAATAAATATATTCCACGGAGTGAATCATTCCTCTCGAATATTGCAAAGACGTCACCATCAGATGTTGATAATACCATTTTTTCTTCGGTTGGAATTGGCACAAGCACATGACCTTTTCCTTTTAATTGAATTGCCTTATCGCTTGGAAAAGTGTATCTTCGTATTTCGAAAAGCCGATTAGGATTCGTGTTGGGTATAAGCCGAACAAATTTGAGTTGTTCAAGTTCAAGTCCGAGTGGGCGTAAAGAAGGATGCCTGGCAAGATGAGACCTGGACCTGGAACGACGAGAAGGCTCGGCAGGAGGCGAAGTCCTCAGCGAGGAATGAGGTCTAGCAAATGAAAAAAATATTATTTATAATTTTGATGAATATTATGAAAATCAATAATAATCGATAAATAGGAGAGACCTTTCAGGAGAATCATGCCTGTCAGCAGAATCAGAAAGTCTAGAGCGCGGAGCACACGGGATAGGATCGCCATTCGGTAAGCATTCGAACTGTGAACTCGAATCTGCAACCATAAAGAGAAAATACAGAATGCCAATTTTAAAATTCCTTGACGTACATTTATTTAAAAGACTATTAGTAACAACAGTCATACACAATTTTACAAAGGGACACCCAAAAATTAATTTCCTACCTAAAATACGATTCTTAATCAAAATATGTGAATCTTTAGTTCAAAACTATCATTTGAACCGTCAACCAAATGCGATTAATTTTCAAAACAAAAGGAGCAATTTTTTGCACATAAGTTGAATTTTCAACCAAGAAAGATTTCTCACAATAAACACATGTTAAGACGTGATAAAAAACTGTAGACAAGTCAAAAGGAACAATTTTCAAACTTCATTTCTTTAACACACGCATTATTTATTCCACTGGGATAAATCCAGATTAAATTCGTACTCATTTCGGACAAACACAATAAAGTTCCAAATAAAATAGCAATTAGAATAAAATGCACGATTCCTAATTGGCCTGTAGCTTCAAAAATGTACTTGAGATTATAAATGCATTATTTTATTATATTTACCAATAGAATTGAAGATAACCACTAAGAACAAGACGAGAGAAAGGACGCTCCTCATCATTTCTATTAGAGGTAGAAAATTTCTAATGTAAGAATCAAAAATTCGTCTCACACTGTGTGTAATTAATAGTCTAGTGCTGCATTAGAATGTAGAATACATGTATTATATAGTATTGATCTTTAAGAATCATTGACTCATGCTTGTCTCTCTCAGATATTTATATTTCGCTACCTTCAGTTTGAAGATAAAAAATGTACCTACTAATTCGTTGAAACTCATATCACAATTTATTAGGTCTTGCATCACTAAGACCAATTATTCCAATGAGTCAGACAAATGTTATGTATTAAAAGAAGTCTCGAATGTAGAAAGGCCAAATTTTTTCTCAAAATATAACCAAATTTCGGTAAATGTCATCATATTTCACTTTTATTGCCTTGAGAAGTCAACCGTTGACTACATACCCTTTCAGGATTTTCCAACTCTCATAAGTGAAAAATTAGGTTTTGCACAGTTTTGGTGCAAATTCAAAATTGAAGTCAGAATTATAATCTCATTTCAAAAATTTCCTGTCTCATATCAGTAATCTTAAAAAAATGTCCAAATTGCTAAGTACTCTCATGACTTTTTTACATAAAAGACCAATTTCGCTAAAATGTGAAATATTATATTAATTTTGATATCAGTTTTGACGAGTTCAATGACTACATCGTTTTACTTGGAACAAAATATGATGCAATGTAAGTATCTTACAAGGACTAACTTTACGCCTAAAATATCAGAGATAACGACTGCGCGATATATGTATTATCAAATCAATCTAATCAAACGCTCGAATATTCATCAGTTCTTCAAATGAAATAATAAGGTCTTCTTTTGATTAGAGAAGATGAAGCTTGATTATACTCTCATCTCATCCTTTGTGGTTACCTTCAATTTCATTGGTGAATACAATAATATCATATGTCTATAATTTTAAGCACATTTCTTTAAGTCATAAACAAATCAGTATCTGTACGACTTAATGTAAATACTTTCTCAGTTGCTATTTTCTGTCAAACTTTATTTGAATTTCTACGAAAAGAGTATGAATCGAATCTGAATTCAATCCGTCGAAATTCAGAATGTGTATAAAAACAAAGTGGAATTCGAAAAGTGTGACTATCAATATGGAGTACGTACCATATGTGCAAGTGGCACGTATGCAGCACTCCTAAGGGGATTGGAAAAGTCTACCAGAAATTTGATCTGCTAGACCAAAAGTGAATTTTCTCTTGAAGATAATGCGTAATTTATTGCGCTATTCGTTTTTTAATAACATAACCAAATTTAACAAATGACGTTGCTCTTATGAGAGATTTTTTTAGCTTTTTACGATATCTTCTTTTTAATTCATAATACCATTCCTAAGGTTTTACATTACATCCGTTTCGGAGTATGCTAAAGTTTAGATCTTGCACTGTAACCAATTTCTTTGCGGAATTTCCCCCAAAATTGTGTATACGCTAATTTACACACACTTACTGACTTTTCCTCAAAGTTTAGTAGGAAAAAATCCCCAAAAATCCCCAAATTGTGCGGAATAATGTTTATAGGTTCGCGAGCTTGTTCAAACATCAATTATGTAATATTTCCCGTATTTTCTGTAATATTACTTAGAGGTTTAGAAATTTGAAAAATCAAATACCAACGCGTGTGAATGGAAAGGTGCAGAAAGCAATTTTTGCATCTAGCAAGATCATGGTGGTTGGGACGGGTTTCCAGCCTATGGTCTCTGGCGCAAAATTCATATCTGGGTATGTATTTTGACTATACACGAACATGTCTGAAGCGTTGACATTTGAGTCATCTCTTGGCCCTAGATAACGGAGGGAAGAGTCTGAGTTTCCGGTTGCAGATCGTAATGTGGTGTGGAAATTGTCCCACTGTTGAAGAAGATTCTATAATAAGAAGATGCTTAAATAACCAATAGGATAAATTAAGTCCCCATATTTGACTTTTAGGGAAGAATATCTTTCTGATAATCAGGTTATACCTCACATCAGAAGCTTTAAAAATATTGTCCGAAATGTTGCCGAAATTGTTAATAGAGTAAACAAGGAATTTAGGCTAAGGCAACATACGATTGTCTTCTTGAGGAAAACTATAATTCCCTGTTTTTTGTGGCAGAGTTGAGTTTACAGTTTGATTGCTTACCTAATGGGGCCCCAATTCTTGGTCTTCCTCGTTGCGAAATTTCCATTTCTCCTGAACGACCTCTCCGTCCTTCTAGACCTCGTTCTCCGGGGTCTCCGGTTACTCCGGTCAAGTTGCATCCATTTGAACGATTTCAATTCGTTCGCCTTATTCCCAAGGCAAGTCTCAACCGAAGATTTGAAATTCGAAGATACACTTTTCCTCGAGGTATACCAATTTATATGAGAAAAGAAAATCAGGTCCTTGCGCCCATTCCACCCGAAGAGCAAACTCTATTATCAACGTCCAATGGTGACGTCTTGGCAATAGTGGAAGGTAATAAAATACTTCGTGGAATATATGGAATGAGAGATGGCATGCAGAGACGGGTGAGAATGAACATGTACAGGGAAGCGGTTGAAGATATGACTCCAGAAAAAGAATTAAGGAATCTCCCTTAAGCCGAAGTTTCCCAATCTCAACGAATTTCAAGATTATAACAGTTGATGGTATGATATACTATTACACGCAGGGTCTTTTGGATTATTACGAATTTGAAGTGAAAATTCCCGAATCAAATATGGTGCATCTAATATAGCCAACCAAAAATTGACAAATTGACGCTCTAGTTCTGAATTGGCTCCTGAGGAGTTTGTTGCGTCGCTGATTATGAATTTGGATCGAACTTTTTGAAACTTTCACAACTCAAGAAAGTGCGCGTATTCCGGTAAATGTTTTTGCCTGCCAATCCTGATTTCTTGGCCAGATCATCTTCTTCTGCCAAGTCTCCGATCCCTTTTCAGCCTAAGCGGATTTGACCTTCAGCAACTTAGATTCGTTCGGCTTATTCCTAAAGCAAGTTTAAACCAGCGATTCGAAGTTCGAAGATACACTGTTCCTCGCGAGAAACCAATTCAGTTGAAAGAACAGGGTAATGTCCTTGGTCTGATTCCATACGAAGGGCTAAGTGTATTATCAACGTATAATGGTGATGTCTCTGCAATAGTGGAAGACAATAAAATACTTAGTGGAATATATACATTAAGAACACGCATTAAACTTCTGATTGAAGAACGGGTGAAAATAAATATGGTCAGCGGCGCGATTAAAAACAAGACCCATCTTCAAACCCAGGAATCTCCTTTAGGCATGAGTCGTACAATCTCGAACAATTCAAGGAATAATAGTTGTATCCGCGTAGAAAAACTTCTGAAGCACTTGCGGCTCTGGAACACTGACCTTATCTAGTGACGCCCATGCCAGTGGTGCAGACAGGAATTGCCCTAATACAAGAACCCCACTTTTGCAGTGAAAGGATTATTGGCTTGTCAGGATGTGGCGCCATGTATAAGGGGCTGCGCGAAAAAACACCAAGGACATACATAGCCGTCAAGGGTATTGACGTGATTTTGGTGCCTATGAAGTGCTCCAGAGATCTCACCGTTATCAAAGTGAGACTCAGGGGCAGTAGCGGAGAAAGGCTAGAGGTGTTTATTGCCTACGCACATCCACCGAGCGGTGCCGAGGGACCCCTGACACCCAGAAAGGTGGAGTTACTAATATGGCATTGTCAGGAGAGCAGGATTCCTCTGATGTTGGGCTGTGATGCAAACTCTCACCATACGGTGTGGGAAAGCACAAACAACAATAACAGATGAGAGATTCAATCGGATACATAGCTGAAGATTCTGAATCGGGGTGATACTCCCACATTCCATACCAGAAACAGGAGTGAGGTTCTCGATTTGACTTAATGCTCGGATGTACTGAGGAGCAACGTAGTGGGCTGGAGAGTCTCTGATGAGGAGTCTCTCTCGGACCACAAATAGGTCTTGTTTCAATTAGCCCCAGAATAAACCGGTGATTTCAAAGGTCAGAAACACCAGAATTTCCCACAAGCTATGGTACCATTGCCGAGTTAAAGCACGCCACGGATTTTCTGCAAAGAACTCTGACTACGTCATACGAGAAAGATATCACAGAAACAGCGAGGCTCCACAAGTTCCCGGCGGAAAATTCAGGAGCTTGCTTCGGGGTGATAATGCTCGATAATGGTTAGTTTGCTGAACATGAAGAAGCAACGCTCTCTACTCTACACTGCCCGGGTTTCAGTAAATCCAAACCTACCAAGAGGAGGAAGACTCGGGCCAAGAGATGGAAAGGGCCGACTGGAATTTCGCCGCTAAGGTTGTTGATTATAAAAAGGTGGAATAAGCCGTGAGTACCTTATGCTCCTTTAAATCTCCAGGGCGGATAAGATTCACCCAGCGCTTTTACGAAAAGGCATGAATCTCGTCGTCCCTCCACTGACAAAATCATTTAGGGCAAGCATTGCACTTGAACGCGTGCTATCCGCATGGAAGGATGGCAGAGTAACCTTCATTCCAAACACTGGAAAGGAGGGCTTCACTGCTGCAAAAGATTTCCGACCGACCAGCCTAACGTCTTTCATCCTGAAGACGTTGGAGAAGCTGGTCGAGAGATATATAAGGGATGAGGTGTTCTTGGCCTCCTTACTGCGCAGAGGGCAGCATGCTTCTCAATCAGGCAGCTCGATAGGAACTACGCTTCGTGCTGTCGTGGAAAAATTGGCGCAGCAGTTGGAACAAAAGAGGTATACTGAGATGGTTCGGGCATCTTGAGAGAATGAAAGACGAACAACTTACGAAACAAGTATATCGAGGTAAGGTAAATGGTAGCGTATCAAGAGGCAGAACGAGGAAACATTGGTTGGAATGTGTGTATAAGACCCTGATTCGGAAAAATTCAACATGCTCCAGAAACGCTAGAGCTTGCATTAGGAAATGCATGGACGTAAAGGAAACTGAAGAGGTACGCCAGGACAGAAAAGTGTGGCGACAAATAATTCATAAGGAATGCATGATAGAGAGTGTCAGTGGAGTGAATGACACCTGAAACAAACAACCTGGTATACTGATGGGCCCCAGTGGATAGCTTTACATGATGACTTTGTGAAGATCTTCTCCTGGGCTGATCGCTAGAAATTGTTCAGGAACCTGGATGAGAGCAGTGTTCTGGAACAAACGTGTTATTTAAATAAACAGCACGGCAATTCTAGATCAATCTAAGAATCCATACCCCCTCCTATTACCGCCTCCGACGATTGGGTTTCTCACCAAGTGAGTAACGCTAAGCCTTAAAGCGATATAGCCTAATGGTATAATACTGATAACAAATATGACCCACATTTTTATCAGCGACTCTTGTGCAATGTAAATATCTGACAAGGACAAGCGCGACATATATAATATCAAAGTTAAAGACTATAGGTTAATACATTAATACAATAATCAGTTTTTCCTCGAATCAAAGAAGATGAGGATTTCTTATAATCTCGTCTTATTTTTGGCTGTTAACCTCCATTCTCTAGGTAAATATAGTACTATATTTTCACATTCACGTCTTTTTTCTAAACAATAGGCAAATCAGAATTTTTGCGATTCACAAAGAATGGGATGTGTTGAAAAAAAAATAATTCAAAAAGTGTTCGTATTGATACAAAATTGGTACCATATGTGCGCGTCCATGTACTATTTTTTAAGAAAAAGAAAATCAGTTCTGAAAAATATACTTAAAGTTTCTACATAAGAAGAGAGTTTTCAACTGAGAGGATGAATTTTCTACCAAAAAATTCATCTTTGCCAAAGTTGAATTTTCAACCCGAAAGACGAGTTTGCATCCAAGAAGAATGAATTTCTACGAAAAAACGAATTTTCAATTGAGTCAACAGAAACAAATTAATATTCCACGAAGTGGTTGCATTTTTAAGCAAAAAAGAGTCAGTTCCGGCGGAACGATACGAGTATACCAACAAATTTCAACATCTTCTAAATAAATGTTAACTTATCCAACATTCTCAAAAAGCCTGTCAATATCTTTTAAAAAATTTTCAGCTCTTTTTACATATCTTTCCGATATATAAGTAAATTTAAAGTAGTAGAGGAATAGATGGAGAGGCACTAAAAAAACGATTGCCTCCTGTAAAAAAATGTAACCCTCTGTTTCTTGTTGCAGAGTTGAGCTCAGAATTCGACTGTTTACCCAATGGCGCTCCTATTCCGTGTGCTCCTCGTTCCGCACCGTCTTATTCGCCTGACATACATCATTCTCCTCAAAGGTTCCTTTCATTTATTTATTCAAGTATTGAACTTTACTGTTTGATATATTTTAATTTTTGAATATTTATTATAATTATGGATAATATTATTTCCTTTCAGACCTCATTCTTCGGCCAGGTCTTCTTCTCCTGTCGAGCCACCTCTTCGTGCCAGGTCCAGGTCTCCTTCTGCCGGGCCTCGTTCTATACCCCTACGTCATTTTAACACTGAAAGACTTAAATTTGTTCGGCTTATTCCAAATTCAAATCCGAACCACAAATTTGAAATACGAAGATACACGTTTCCTCCCAATATACCTATTCATTTGAGAGGAGCACGGCAAGCCCCTCTGCCTATGCCAACCGAAGAAAAAAGTGTATTATCAACTTCCAGTGGTTACGTCTTTGCATTAGTGGAGGAAAATAAATATCTTCGTGGTATATTTACATTCTGGAATTACATGCCATTTCCGATTGAAAAACGGGTAAAAATTGACATGATTAGCGGCGCGGTTGAAGATATGACCGCAACAGAAATTCAGGAATCTCCCTTAGGCATGCGTAATCCAATCTCGAAGAATTTCAAAATAACAGCTGTAACCGAGTAAAAAATTGTCGGGTTACTATTTAAATTAGTCAAAACTAATCATTTCCGCATCATCCCGATTCATACAATAATAAACGTATACCGTATTATATAATAATGTAAACGCTGAGCGGCAAGTATGCCTCGATAATTTTCAACCACGATCTTCGTCAACAACATATTTCTAACGAAACAACAAAATTAAACTGAAATATGATATGTATCATCATCCGAGGTAGAAAGGAAACGTTAGAAGTGATGATTTTGTTAATTAACAATTGTATCAAAAATGTACAGAAACATATTTTTTCCACATGGCAAATATATGTTTTTTGCCATAATTTCCTTTTTCTTATCTATATGAAAGTGCCGAAAAGTTCACAGATTGTACAATGAGAGCAGAGTGTTGAAAACTGAATAATTTCCTGATATTTAAAAAATACTTGAAATTAAAAAATGTTTATCATTATTTGTAGAAACATTCACAACATACATTGAGGAGGTTTATTTACATAATATATCCTTATGCCATAATAGTAGAGAACCTCTTACTCACCAAACAGACATAATTCTTCAGAAATGTTTCTTCCTGCCAGATCGGATTCTTCGGCCAGGTCATCTTGTTCTGCCAAGCGTTCTATGCGTTCCATTTTCAGGTCTCCTCCTGTTAGGTATTCACTTTTCAGCCTCAGCGGATTTGAACTTTAGCAATTTAGATTTGTTCCGCTTATACCGGATAGAGGATAAATAAATATACGTAATAGTCATACCTCATTCATCAGCCAGGTCATCTTCTTCTGCTGAGCCAAGATTTTAGTTCGTATTATTTATATTATTATTTTGATTCTGAAGCGACATGGATTTCTGGGAACGTGGCACGACGCTCCAAGGGTATATTTAGGTTAATTTAAAAAATTTAGGATTAATCCGTAGGGTATTCTCTTTTGTTTGTTATTTATGACCTTGCCTCATGGATATTCTCAACGAGGGACATCGAGGGATTTTGGGACTCTGTGAGGCCTCCAGAGAACTGGGATTTACTCGCTGCCGCCAGAGCCAGGGACGACCGCGCATCCTAATCCCCAGGCTTTGGGAATGAACTTACTAGCCAGGAGCTATACCCTGGTCTGCACCAGTAATCCACTTGTGGGAGGAAGTCCTAACATCCTTTAGCCGGGCCCTCGACGCGACAGCACTGGATCGAGGTCTCAGCCTACCTCATGGCTCATATGCTACGGATGTGAAATAGGTCTGTTCGACTTAGATTTGTGCCGTGTGTTTCCCAATGCGGACAATCTCGCTCCAGAGAGGACGAGAACTTCCTCATTTACAGGAAATGCAACGGATCTACTCCGAAGATTTTATTTTGATTACAGGCCACCAGTTAAGCCGCCCCTGCATCTCCTCTCTAGTGGCCATACAGCGGAGCTGGGCGAGCGAGTTCAAATCTACCAATCCCCGGACAGCATAGAGCAAGCAGCCAATCAGCGCCGTGCCGGGGAAACTCGCCTTGAGAAAGAGGGCTACGAGCCCGCCGACGACCATACAGAGTCCTTCTTCGTTCGGCTGCCACGTGGCGAGACGCAGTCGCGTAGTTTTGCTCTCGTTTGGCTTCCGAACTCTCAACACTGTATTCGCGACAAATCAAAGTAGCTTCAGTTTTCGTTATCAATCTACGATTGAAGTAAGGTCCTTTGAATTCAGGTAGGCGGTTTCCGACCTGATTCGGATGCTCACGTAAACCACCTTTTGCTTCCTGGTGGATTTTAATAATTAGAGTTTAGACCGGTGGACGTGAGGACCCGATGAAGTCTCCAATGGCGTTGGTGCTTTTTCTTGCATAAAATTATACATTTTTCCATGATTAGTGGAAATCATGGCTTTCAGTGGCTTATCTGTTGGTGCAGGTCAATTACTTTCTTGTAAAGAGGGGGTTATAGAAATTCGTATTGTCGGCGTTACCGTGTGTTAATTTTCTGGACGCCATGTTGGCCTCATCATTTTAATGTTGCTTCCGTTACCGCCGATATTCGCCACGTGTTCAACTTTCGGGGAAACATAACCTTAAAATAGCTACTTTTGAATTTCTGGGGTTCATAATTATTTAGTGAATTAGATTTTAGGAATAGGGTATTCCGGTATTCGCCCTTGGAGTATCGGTCGAACGAATTAGCATCTCTCTCTCTCTCATATTTTGTAATTGAATTTCCTTTTCGGGAAACCTTTTATTGTACCTAGAATTAACTCTTAATAAATGTGAACTTGAATTAAATGGTAATTAGAGATCTAATTTATTTACGAGAAAGAACAACCTTGGCCACTGAGATGCTTAGTTTATAAGTACGAACTACCCCTTTTACCACCACTCTTTTGAGGGCTGAAGCAGCCCGGGCATAACCTATGGCCACTTCCAGCTTTCTTTGAGTTTTTGCGCTTCCGACTGACAATAATACCTGAAAAATTCAATCAATATTATGGTGTATCCTTTAGATGGTTTGTTATCTTTATGCATTGTCTAATGTCGAAAGTAATGCATGTTATATCATTTTATTGTGATGTTGACCCTTCTTAAGTTCTCAATATCTTTTTAAATTTAACTTTTTCACAAACTATTTTTCTTTGCTGACAATTATCTGCCCCCTCAAAATGACTAGCAATATTGTCAGTTAACTAGGCCGGGAATTGTAGGGAACCATGGTCCTTCTGTTTATAAACAAGAGTTATCTTTGCAATCGAATGTTAGTGATGCAGCAAAAAATCAAGTTGTTTTAGTAGCATTTTACTTTTTTTTATAGTACTTTTCGCTGTAATGCGATAGTAACAAATTGAATTAAGCCTAAAAAGCTATAAAAAAGAGATATAACGAACGAGGTACTCGTCTATTCTTGCAAAATTATTCTCGACTAAAGACTATCAAATACCTTTTTGTATTTTTCAACAACTTATACCTTATGTCTGAGTGTCTGTTTAATTCTCTTCACAAAATGACTACTCAGAAGCATTCAAAAAAATGCGATTGCAAGTCGATATCATTGACTGGAATTATTCGACGGAATGGGGTAAAATGGCGGTAGACGAAAAAAAAGAATTCTAAAAGAAATCTGATTTGAAGGAAATTTTCAAAACGTTTCCCAACTTAATGAATCCAGCTGGAGATATTTCGGTAAATTTCTTTTTTTATAAATCGCATTCACAGGTCCTCGTTCCATAATTATTCGTTGAATATTCTTCACATAATCCTGATCATTGCAGATTCAGGAAGATTTTACCAAATTCTTCGATAAAAGTTCTGCTTTGTTCATGAAAAATTGGCCCGAGTAGCTTTAAAAATCGTAAAAATGCACTGTAAAAAAGTATCATTTCAAGGCTAGTTTCCGGTATTGAAACAGTCCTCCAAAAATATAGTCTCGAGTGGCTCTATTCAAATGCCACTTTATTTTGATGCCACTAAACGACGTTTTAGTACAACTTTGTTGGATCGAAACAGGACCGAAGTGAAAATCAAATTTTTTCGGTTTCAAATGTTTTCTGTTTCTCTTAAGCATGAAGTTGCAAGAATTGAAACAATTGCTCTGTGCATTATTTTAGTCCGCTAGTAATTTTTCAATCTGAAGTTATCAAAGTAAAATAGCACGAACGAAGGCTTAAAAAAAAGACGAGTTGGTATTATAACAGGACGCTAAAAATTTTTTTTTTTTTAATCATAAAAAGTGTTATTTCGATTTTTAGAATTGCTAATTATATTATACACTTGTCTTGATTATGACCACTATAATTTCTTTTGTCTAATTAGATCAGTTTTATGTTTTGTAGTGAGTAGAGAATATTATAATTATTTTCTCTGATATGTTTACTATGCTATATGGATGTCATAAATTGTCCTAATAAAATTTGTTATTTTTTTGCTGCAAATAAATACATATGAAAATGTATTCATAGAAGCTACTATAGGTTATATCAATGATATTTACAGAACTTCAAGAAATTTCATTCTGTGGAAGCTGTATTTTGAATTAATATTGTGAGTCGATCCTCGAAGAGTATAAAGTCTTACATATATTTGCTATGTAGATTAAAGGTGTTTCCGGAAATTTTTCATTAAATCGTCAATAGGTACTACGTTTAGCAGATTGTACGTGTAGGTTCTTTTTTCAGAATTAATGGTGAACATCGTGGCGATGTAAAAATAGTTAATTCGGGGGTACTTCTATTATTTTGAAATTGCTTGTGATTGGACGACGCTTGCCTAAAGGAGATTCCACAATTTCTCTTTCGGTCATATCTTCAACCGCGCCGCTGACCATGTTTATTTTCACTCGTTTTTCAATCGGAAATTGAATGTGACTCCGGAATGTGTATAGTCCACGAAGATATCTACGTTCCTCCACTAATGCAACGACGTACCCATTGGACGTTGATAATACACTTTGTTCTTCGGTTGGCATGGGCAGACGAACTGGACCTAATCCTCTCAGATGAATTTGTTCATCAGGAGTCAACGTGTATCTTCGACTTTCAAATCGCTGGTTCGGATTTGCATTGGGAATAAGTCGCACAAATCTAAGTTCTGCCAAGTCAAATGAACGTAGGCGTAATGAAGAACGTCTGGCAGGAGGAGATTCAGATCTGGCAGGAAGAGGCTCGGAAATGGCAGGAGGAGACTTGGACCTGGAACGAAGATGCGTCTCGGCAGGAGGAGAAGATAGTTGTCAGGAAATAATGTCCCATGCTTTGAAGAGCTCGTAATTTTAAAATTTCCGTTATTGAATTTGGATGAATTCGTGAAATAAAAATGTTTCCATTTCGGGTATGGAGTTTAAGTTTTTTTTCACTTGATGGCAAGGGAACACATTTGTTAATCAGAAAACGACCAAACTTAATGAAAGTTAATGAAAGAATAGGAATCAGTCATTCTTTTTCGAATTCAACCCCCATACATAATTACCACTTATCGGGGCACTGAGGGAATCGTTAGTTCTACATACAAGATGGCTGAAAATACACTTCTTCATATTGCTGGCATTCGCATTCCGTGTTAAAAAGGTGGTCTTCGGCGTGCGTGAAATATTTCGTTGCTGCCAAAGTGGAAACTACAGATAATATTCTATCAAGAGATTACGCTGAAACATCGATGAAGAAACTATTAATTTTTGGACTGTGCAGGACAAAAATAGTTGTCATCAACGTGCCTGTTTGACTCATGTGATTAGCGCCAGATTAGCTCATGCAGAATAGCTTTTAACGATACAAAAACGTTTCACTTCTACTCAAGGCAGGTACAACTATTATTTTGAAATTTGTTGATATTGGATGACGCATTCCTAAGTGAGATTCCTGAATTTCTGTTTGCGTCATTTCTTCAACCGCGCCGCTGACCAAGTTTACTTCAACTCGTTTTTCAATCTTGAATTGCATGTCATCCCTCAATATGAAAATTCAACGAAGATTTCTATTACCTTTCACTAAAGCATAGATGTACCCATTGGACGTTGATAGTACACATTGTTCTTCGGTTGGCATGGGCAGACGGGCTTGACGTACTCTTTTAAAATTAATTGGTTCATTGGGAGTGAAGATGTATCTTCGAATTTCGAATCGCTGTTTCGGATTTGCGTTAGGAATAAGTCTAAAAAATCTTAGTCCTTGCAGGTCAAATGAGCTTAGGCGTAATGAAGAACATCTGGCAGGAGGAGACCTGGATGTGCCATGAAGAGAAGTTGGAGCTGGAGGAGAATACTTGTCCGAAAAATAAGGTCTGACGCGGGAAAATATTATTTATAAGTGAATGAATAGTTGAAAATTGAAATTAAATAAATTTAATAAGAATAAAAAGGCGAATAAAAAGATGCGGAAAGAGGAACATACGGAATAGGGTCGCCATTAGGTGAGCATTTGAACTCTGAACTCAAATCTGCAACACGAAACATAAGAGTGAATTTTTCTTATCGTAATATAATTGTATGCTGCCGTATATTAAATTAGGATAATTCTTTCTAACATATTGAAAGAATTGTGTTAAATTCAAAAATGCTTTAAAAGCTTCCACATTGTTTTCTTCACTTTTGGAAATGTTTAAAAAAATATTGAAATCTATTTCAATATTCTCTTAAAATTCATTTCTCAGAATAAAAAATCATTCAAAACTTCTCCAGGAATCTAGAACCAATTCTATCATTCTCTTGGAATCTTTTAAAATTCTTGTAAATCTTCTGTTTCCAAAACCTTCTAAACTTTACACTTTTTAACAATTTCTTGAAATCTGTGAAATTCTTAACTTATTTTTTAATCATTGGAAAACTTTTAAATATCTCTTTATCTTGATCGAATTTTTTCTAAAGTTTGGTTTAAAAATCTTTTAAATTCTTCTTTAAAACTTTGAGAAATAATTTGAAATGTTTTGAAACCTTTTTCAATTTTTTCTTACATACAATTCATTTTTGAAAATGAAACAAAGTTTCGAACGTTCTCATGAATCTTAAGAATATATTTTTGTGCTCGTAAATCCTTTCAAAATTCTTGAAAAGCTTCTAAATTTTTTCTTCCAATCTCCAAAAGTTCACATTTTGGATTTTTTTTACAATTTTAGAAATATTTTTGTAAAATGAAGTCCGATTCAGAGTGTAGACTGCAGTGTTGACTGCCTCTGCTTATTGTCTGACATTGCAGCTACGAATTGCACAGCATTGCACAGTTCCCTTTAGTTAATTTCGGCTGTGGAACTGTTTGCAAGATTTAATATGCCACGATTAAAAACATTAATTTCGCGAAATTTTCTTTAATCATTGCATAAATGCGTTGTCGCCCCGCTATCGAGACACCTATCCTGTTTCTGTCTGGTCAATTGGAGTGCCGTTGCTTCCACAGTATTGAAGCACCCGTCTTGTGACAATTTGGCTGATTGCTTTTTATTCTTGTTACATCGGCAATCAGCTTTCTTGTGCCCCAGCTTTTTACATACATGACATCGAAATTCAGACGCTTCCTTCTCTTTCTCCGAACCTGTCTCCTTTGATCCAGGCTTATTTCAACGACCAGAATTTTTATTAACATACATGGCATCTGATGTTTTCTCTCGCGCCCCGTTCTTTCGAGCATCGTTATCTTCCGTAATTTTTGTACGGAGGGCATCCGGCTATCGCGCATCTGAAATTATTAAAGCTGGCGGGTAAACTGTATAATAACATAATCGTTGATTGATCTGGATTAATCACGATATCCATATCACCGAGTTTATCGACCGTATCAAAAATTCGTTTAAATGATCGCGAACGTCACTGCCCTCGGACATGACAAATGCCGTTGTTCTTGGTGGTTCGGAATCCACCTTAAAGTGGTGAGCCCCCTTCCACCACAGAGTAATTGTGTGAGGGTGTGTAAAGGAATAGGTAAGTGGTACAAAGATTATGTAAATCCTCAGGAGACATTAACAACTGTCTCTCCACCTCATGACCTATTAGGCCTATATGGAACGGTCAGTTTGCACAAACATCATCTCGCATTAGTTGACAGAAAGGGTGAGTTAGCGCCTGCGAACTCTTTTAGAAGAAAATTACTTTTCGAACTCAACCTCCATACCTAATTTATCTGTCACTTGTAACATTTGAATCGTACTACAGATCGGGTATTATATCTTAGTTTGACATTATTTTTCAACTTAATTAGTGGTGTGAACAAACGCTGTCTACAGCTACTATTTTAAAATTCCTTGACACTGGACGACGAAAGCCTAAAGGAGATTCCTTGACTTCTTCTGGGGTTATATCTTCAACCGCTCCACTGTTTATGTTTACTTTCACACGCTTTTGCATGCCTCTTCTTATTGCAAATATTCCACGAAGTTTTCTATTACCCTCCACTATTGCCAAGACCTCCCCATTGGACGTTGATAAAACAGTTTGTTCTTCAGTTGGCATGGGTGCAAGTACCTGATTTTCTATTCTCATTTGAATGGGTTTATCTTTAGGGAAAACGTATCTTCGGATTTCGAATCTTTGGTTGGGATTCACCTTGGGAATAAGCCGAACAAATTTAAATTGTTCAAACTGCAATCCACGTAAACGTATTGGACGGTCATTGGCAGGATGAGACCTGGTTCTGATACGAAGAGAAGGCTCGGCAGGCGGAGGAAGTCTGGCAGGAAGAAGAGACCGATCAAGCGAACCATATGCTTCAAGAGAATTAGAAGTTCCGTAACAAGGAACGCCAGGAATAGGATCGCCATTCGGTAAACAGTCAAACTGGGAACTCAGCTCTGCAACAAGGAACAGGAAATTACTTTTTTTTAAGTAGGCGATCTTATGTTCGTATATGATGAACACTTTGTGCACATGGAAAACTATATCGGGAAATTTCCTTAAATTTTTTAGCGAGCACTCCACTATTTCGATAGGTGCACATGCAATTTGAGGGAATTTTCAAATTGCGGAAAACTTACTGAACGTATTTTTGAAAATTTGTTCGAACTTGAGAAATTGAATCATACAACTTTTACGAGTAAACTGAGCTGATTTGAAAAAAACACAGATTTCTCATAAGGCGCAATAAGCACTTAAGAAATTTAGACCGCGGACCTATGCTGTAGATACCAAAGTGCGATTTTGGAATATCCATAAAAAAACTGAAAGGAATTTTGACGTTTTTCGCGGGATGTTAACTGCATGTAAAGAACGTTCCAGAAAATATGAAAAAAATCAGTTTCGAAAAAAATGTCAGTCAACAACTTATGCTGTAGATATCAAAACGTGATTTTTGAAAATCCGGTACAAAAAACTAAACAAAATTTCGCTCTTTTTTGCGGAATATTAACTGCATATAAAAGACGTTCCAGAAAATATTTTTAAAAAAACTTCTGAAAATAATGTCATTCAACAGGTTTAGACCGCAGATGTATGCTGTAGATATCAAAACGCGATTTTTGAAAATCCGATACAAAAACCTAAAAGGAATTTCGCTGTTTTTTGCGGGATATCAACTGCATAAAAACCCTTTCAAAAAGTATAAAAAAAAACTTCTGAAAAAAATGTAAGTCAACAGATTTGGACCGCAGAACTATGCTGTAGATACCAAAATGCGATTTTCGAAAATCCATAAAAAAACTGAAAGGTATTTTGACGTTTGTTGCGGGATAATAACAGCATATAAACAACGTTCCAGAAAATACAAAAAAAAATCAATTTCGAAAAAAATGTCAGCTAACAGGTTTAGACCTTGGACCTATGCTGTAGATACCAAAATGCAATTTTCGAAAATCCATATGAAAACTGAAAGGAATTTTGACGTTTTTTGCGGGATATTAACGGCATATAAAGAATGTTCAAGAAAATACGAAAAAAATGTCAGTTAACAGGTTTAGACCGTGGACCTATGCTGTAGATATCAAAACGCGATTTTTGAAAATTCGGTACAAAAAACTAAAAGAAATTTCGCTGTTTTTTGCGGGATATTAACTGCATATAAAAGAAGTTCCAGAAAATATTTAAAAAAACTTCTGAAAAAATGTCAGTCTACAGGTTTAGACCGCGAACCTATACTGTAGATATCAAAACGCAATTTTCAGAAATCCATTTAAAAAAAATTAAACGGGATCTTGCCGTTTTGCTTACGGGATATTAACTGCATATGAAGAACGTTCCAGAAAATATAAAGAAAATCGATTTAAAAAAAAATCTCAGTTAACAGGTTTAGACCGCAGACCCTTCAATTAATCTTGTTGGCTGGAAATTCTTTTTTTTCGGTTGGCAATTAGGCTCATTGATTAAAATTCAAACTACTTTGGCAAAAATTAATTTTATTGATTGGAGATTTATATTTTCAGTTTTAATTTTATTTCTTGGGTGTAAATTAATAAAAATTTGGACAATAGCAATTGAGATAGAATGTATTATATTCACCAATATAATTGAGGATGACCGCCAAGAATAATACGAGAGAAGAAACAATCCTCATATTTTCGAATTAGAGGAAAGGTGAATAATTTTATAATCGAGAATTTGGTTAAGAATGTAACTGCTGAATATTTCAGCGCTTTTTTGATTAAATTTTATAACACATATATCACAAAGTCCTTATCTCTGATATTATAAACGTCAAGCTTGTCCTTCACAGATATTTACAGTGCACTAGAATTCCTTCCAAGAAAAAAAATTGTACTTACTGAATTCCTCAAATTTAATATTACAATTTATATGATATTTTACATTTTTGTGTTAAATTTTTGAATTTTTTGAAATAATAATTATGTCGAAATATTTCTAAAGCAAGGAATTTTTTAGAGAATTTTGATTTTCAGTGTGAGGGAAAAAGTCCAGCTCTTCTATTTTAGGCAATGCATTTTTTTGGCGCTGAAAATTTTTAACTAAATAGGATACATTTTCAACAAAAACAGACCTGTCTTCATCAAAAAAACTAAGTTTCGAATAAAAGAAGTGTCTAACCAAATAGTTGAATATTTAACTAAATAAAATAAATTTTGAAACAGAAATGGAATTGTTAAATTTTCATTCAAAAGAATGAGCTTTTAGCAAAAAAAAAAGTTTACAACAAAGTCAATTTTTAACAAAATACATGAATTATTTTGAATTGAAAAAATAATTTTAAATGAAAAAAGATCACTTCTTAACACAAAATGTAGTAAATTACATTTCAACAAAAAAATATTTTTATTTAGAATAAAAAATAGTAACATTCAACCACAAAAGAATTTTCAAACTAAGAAGTTGAATTTGCAGTCAAGACAAAAAAATAAACCAGATTGTTGAAGTTTCAAATCAAAAAGGCGAATTTTCAACAAAAAAGGTGATTTTCAACTTGATAATAGAATTTTCATCAAAAATTATGAATTCTCAATAAAAAATGTTAACTGATGAATTTACATCAAGAAAAGACAAATTTTCAACAATATTATTTAATTTGAAAAAAATGAATTTTCACCAAAATTCATGATTTCTCAACCAAGAAGATTAATTTTTACCAAAAAACACCAATTTTGAACAAAATATCTGAATTTTCAACTATAAAAGATCAATTGTCAACCGAAAAATATCACAGTTGAATTTTCAATGGAAAAAATTAATTTCCAATGAAAAAGATGAATCCTCAACTTAAAGTGTAATCGTTCATATATTTCAACTAAAAAAGAATTAATTTTAAATCAAAAACATATTTTATTTCAAATCAAAAATAGTTGAAATTCCAAACAAAAAAGACAAATTTTCAACAAAATTCTTCAATTTGAAAAACATGAATTTCTACCAAAATACATGAATTTTCAACAAAAAAATGCAATTCAAAACCCAAGAGATGAATTTCCCACCAAGGAGATCAATTTTACCAGAACAGACGATTTTTTTACAAAAGAAAAATTAATTTTCAACGAAGAAGATGAATCCTCAAATTGAAGTTCATATATTTCAACTAAAAAAAATAGTTTTAAATCAAAAACAGTTTTTTCAACAAAATAGTTATATTTTCAATCGAATGAAATGATTTTCTCTCAAAATCTTTCAATTTCGTAATGAAATAAAAATTGAATTTTAAACCAAATAATAAAATTTCTAACCAAAAAAGATGCATTTTCGATTAAAATAATAAGTAAAATAACTAGAATAGTTAAATTTCCGGTTAAAAAATTCATTACGAACCAAAGAGAAATGAATATTTAACTCTAAATTTTTTTTTTATTTCTCTTTCAGTTTTTTAAATAGATTTGAGGAAATTTTGGATTCCAGGGTGGAAGAAAAATTTCAATTTTCCAATATTGGACTACAAATTTCAATGGCTTTTATTTAAAAGAAAGTTTGAGTCGAATGAATAGTGTAAGCCAAAAATTGAGTTGTCTCAACAAAACAGTTAAATTTTCAACAAACTAATTCAATTTTCAACAGCAACACAAAATTAACTTTCCATGAAATAGTTGAAATTTCAGCCAAGTAGATGAATCTTCAATCAAGAAGATTCATTTCCTACCAAAAAAGGCAAATTTTCAACAAAATTAAGACATTTTTGACCAAAAATTGAATAGTTCTTAAATTTTCAAGAGAAAAAAAATTAATTTTCATGAAAAAAAAATTTCAAGAAAAAAATGGAAGAGCAACCAAGACGATTGATTTTTTAAGGAGAAGAAACATCGAATTTTCAACTAAATTAATGGTTGTGCAACCAGATGATTAAATTTTAAATCTTCAACAAATGAGATGAATCTTCTACTAAAAAGATTAATTTTCTACAAAAAATAATGAACTTTTAACCCAATTAATGAATTTGCAAGCCAATAATTCAATTCTTAACCATTGAACGAAATAGTTATATTTTCAGTTAAGAAATTAATTTTCAATAAATTAGTTAAATTTTCCACCAAAAATAATAATTTTCAATTAAATAGTTAAGTTTTGAGTTAAAAGAATTATTCTCAAAAAGAGTTAAATTTTCAACCAAAGAGATAAATCTACAATCAAGCAAGGAAATCAATTTTCTATCAAAAGGACGATTTTTCTATCAAATTTATGAGTTTCAAACAAAAAATTTGAATTTTCAAAAATAAAAGATCAATTTTCACGACACCAAGAATTTTTTAACAGAGGAGATTAAATATTTATTATGAGAAGATTATTTTTCTAACAAAGAGAAAATTTTTTAAGAAAATCAATGATCATTCAGCCAAAAAAATTAAATTTTCATCCGGAAAGATCAAATTTCTACTAAAAATAAAATACTTAATTTTCAGTCAGAAAAATTATTTTTCATCCAAAAAAATTCAACAAAAGATACAAACCTTCAACCAAGAAGATTAATTTTCTACCAAAAAAAGAGGAATTTTTCAACCAAATTGATGGGACTGCAACCAAATAATTGAATTTTCAACCTAAAATGAAATTTTCAACCGAATTGATGAAACTGCAATCAAATAATTGAATTTTCAACCCGAAATGAAATAGTTCAATTTTCAGTTGAGAAAATTCATTTCATCTCAATACTTCAATCTTCAGTTACAAAATTAATTATCAACAAAAAGACGAATTTTCAACAAAACAGTTAAATTTTGAACCAAAAAGATTCATCTTTTTGGATGAAAATTCAACTGTTTTGTTGAAAACAAATTTGTTTTAACAAGAATAATTAACTTTCAACCAAAAAATCTTTTCATCTATAAAACATTAATTTGCACAACAACAACAAAATTTCAACAAAAGAGATGAATCTTCAACCAGGAAGATTAATTTTTTACCAAAAAGACGAATTTTCAACAAAATCAATGAACTTTCAGCCAAGAAATTTGAATTTTGAACCATAAATGATCAAATTTCTATTGAGATGAAATACTTAAATTATTATCTGTGAGAAAAATTAATTTTCATGTTTAAACAATTTTTCAACAAAAGATATGAATCTTTAACCAAGAAGATTTATTCTCTACCAAAAAAGATGAAATTTTTAACCAAATTAATGAAACTACAACCAACTGAATTTTCAACCAAAACTTAAATAGTTTAATTCCCCGTTAGAAAAATCAATTTTCAACTAAATATTCAAATTTTCCGTTATAAAATTAATTTTCAGTAAAAGAACGAATTTTCAACAAAACATGATTTGCAGACTTAAAAACAGCTTATGTAAGAAATATTTTTGACCATCGTAGTTAATTGTTATTAATGAATGTTAATGCCTTGACGAAACTAATTCTGAAAAAATTTAAATTTTTTCTCGTCTTCTCATATCTTAGGTATAATATAACGTGATGTAATCTAATAATTAAATTTCAAAGCAGAGAAGGTTTGGGATATAACTCGAGAAAGCTAATATTTGGATTGTAAATATGGACTTTCAGTACATTCAGTCGAAGAACTCATCATATTCGACGAAATACATTTGGAAGAAGAAAAGACGCACATATTTGAGATACTCAACTAAATAAAAAACTGTCACATTTTGTGTATTTTAGCGCGTCATTAAATATACAGAATAGCAAAAATTGTGTTTTGTTAGGAAATGTAGACAAATTTAAGTCGCTAGATCGATTCTTTACCAATGGATATGGAGAATGGATAAATTTTTAATTTTTAAAAAATTCTTAGAATTTTAATTGAAGCAGATTCGATCAATTTGTTGTTAATAACAAATAACTACAATATCAATACGTGGATATGCTTTATCATAGATTCTGAAGTTATTTACTCTGCACTTTAGATTAAAATAAGTAAACTTTAAAAAGCGGGATGGAAAATTAAAAAACAATTCCTTTTCAATGCCTTAGTTTCATGAAACCAATTTAGAGAAACTTCAATTTTAAACGATTTCTGGAATTATTTAATTTGTGACGCTTCAAATCCGAAATGACTCATTTTTGACTTGACCTATGAGTACCCCAGATGCTCGAACAGTATCTCACCATTTCCTTGGTCCTAGGTGGTTCAAAATAATTTGGAATATTGTTTTTGCCATCTGCAACTCCGCAATAGAAACGTTTTTCGTCTGCTACAAAAATCCTATTGTCATTCCTTCTCATGGTCGTTATCTTGAATCAGGGATGGCCAACGAGAGGTTCTAACGCTTCTCCTTTCCTCCCGTTTCTTCCCCTTCTCCGAGCGCCTTACCGAGAGTTCTCCTCTTCTAGTTTCGTTATACTCGCGCCTCAGCGTCTTTCGGGGCCATTCGGCTTCGTCCGCCCAGCAGCCGAGGAGACTCGACCCCTCTGCACACCGCGCTCACCACATGGTCCCAACGAAGGTGGTAAGAGAGGGGATCACGAACTGACATATTTTTACTCACGCGTTGGACATCCCTGTCTTGAATCGTCGCAGTCGCGCTGTTAGGACCATGAGCCTTTGCTGAAGATAATCAGTCACTTCGTCCAGGTTCGTAAATGCTCTTGAAATGATGTTATGTGGGCGAAGGATCTCCTCCAGATGGCGAGTCAGTCTCCGAGACCGATTGCCCTTTCGAAATTGATACAACCGTCCCAGTTTTGCTCTTATGTTACTAATCTCTTCTTGAAGTTGAAACTTCCATGGAGGGACTGACATCTTTCTTGGGGCATAGCGGGTAGTAGCCTGGTCTCTGAGTTGCATGCTCATCATCCTGGCGCAATATACAAGAGTCTGCCCCTGCAGCAAGCTCATACCCCGCTGCAAGAACAGAGGCAAAATCTCAGTGTTTAAGCTGCCAACTAACCGGAGAAGGTCCTTGTTGATTCTAAATTTCGGCAGACCTTTTCTCATTGATGGTTCTTGATCTGTGAGTTCTAGGATGGCACCAGTGAAGCACACCATGAGACGCAGGTTTTCCTCATTTAGTTTTTCAATGGGTTCAGCAAGAGCAGGGGCAGGCTCCGGCGGCTGGAAACCTAACGACTGTCGACCATGAGACAGTCGCCCTCCTACATCCCCCAGATCCGGCCCCCGCTCGTCTATAGCGTCTCGTGTCACGGGTATATGAACCTCCTATTCCACCGCACCTGTGGGGTGCACTACAGGTGCTGCTAGTTGTTTTTGCACCTGGTTTGTCGATGTTACTTATTTCGACCTCGGATATAATATGGCGCCCCCTAAATGTATCTTAATTGATCAGCAAGATGTTGTTCAGTCACTCTATGGGCTAGCTCGGGATGAAGACTCAAGAAGCGATGATGTTGTTCAGTCACTATATGGGCTAGCTCGGGGTGAAGACTCAAGAAGAGACGATGCTGTTCGCCCCTGATGGGTCCGCACCGAGCTGTTGCCTGAAAGTGACATCTGATCACGTCTCCATTAATTTTCGGCGTCCACCTAATCCTCTTTTTGGCCTGCACACCCTGGAGTTGTTGGCGGAACGCATTTTCAACCTCTGATCTTACCCGGTTGATGATTCTTCTAGGGAGGAGGTTTTCATCTATAATTTGACGCCCTCGCTGTTCAAGGTCGTGTTGTGTTACTGTTCTCATTTCCGGGAAAATCGCTACAACATTTTGGCGGAAGTCGCTATTTCAAAGATTTTCAAATACATTTTAAATACATGGATTTTTCACTAGAACCTAGAATCGGTCGGTTTGATTATGAATGAAAAAGCAAGACAGCATCTCAAAGATTATGATTTTTTATCTCCCAGATTATTGTGGGCTAGAATGGAAATAGGAATCAGAAGATTATTCATCATGTCGTGCTACGCTCCCGTTGATCGTGAATTAAAAGAAGTCAAAGACGGAATTGCGAATAGATTTTTAGAATAAGATGAACGAACGCATAGATGAGGCAATTTGGGAGGCGCTGATGAACAATAAAAATATACAGGGCGCATCGCTGTGATCGAGGATGTCGTTGTTACGAGCGCCACTAAAGTGTGTGGTACTGAGATTGTAGGAAGAAAGTCTGGTGAAGCATGGTAGAATGATGAAATTGAGGCAGCCGGACAAGGAAGGAAAGAGGCGTACAAGAGAGCCTTGAACATCACAGGTTTCAGCGATGAGGAGAGAAATAGGCTCAAAAATGATTACAGACACAAGAATTGGAAAGTGAAACGACTTTTCAAGGAAAGTAAAGATAAAATCAGAATAGAAGAAGAGAAGAAAGCACAAAACGACTTTGAAGAAATCACAAAACTAATATTCAAAAAGATGGAGGAAACTAAAAGTACAGAGTTAGTCAGCATGAGAAACAGCAAAAGTGAAATGCTGTATGATACAGACGGAAGAACAGAAATCCCTATTTTTTTAAATTAAAAATTCTCTTCTTTCATCCTATGGGGAATGTTAAAAATACAAAATTTGACCCCATTCAACTTACTAACAATGTTAAAGATAACAAAATTCCTTCTTCCAATTTTTTTTCCAACTCAGTAAAAATGATGAAAATACAAAATGCCTCTATATCAATTCAAAAATAATACGGAGACGAACATTTCCTCTTCCAATTCAGGAAAGAAATTAAATTCCGAAATTTCGTTACTTTCAATTAAATGGAATTGTTGAAAATACAAAATTCTTCCTTTCGATTCAAAAAGAATTTGAAAATTAAGAAATTTTCCGTCTTATCTGGAAAAATGTGTGAAATAAAGAAACTGACAACCTGGAACTCAATTAAAATACTGAAAATTTAGAAAGTTCCTCCCTTTTTTGAAAAAAATTAAATATCAAAATTTTGTTCGTCGCAATTAAATGAAAATATTGAACTTTTTCCTCTTTCGATTAATTAAGAGATTGATATACAAAATTGTTTTCTTTTATTATAAAAAAGATATTAAAAATTTAGTTAGTTTGTACAATTTTAACAGTTTTATTACAAAGTCATTCTTTTTGGTTGAAAATTGAACTATTTTAATTTTTTGGCTGATCATTTTGTGCTTCAAGATTCATAATTTTTGTTGGAAATTGTACTCTTTTCTTTGAGTTTTCTTTTTAATTAATAAGTTTTGGTTGATGATTTAACTTTTTTTTTTAGAATAAAAAATAGTTTTTTCTGGAATTCAACTTTTTTGATTCAATATTGAAATCTGTTGTGGTTTAAATATAAACAATTAAACTTTTTTTCAAGAATTAATCTTTCTTACTTGAAAATTTTTTATCAATTCACTAAATAATTCCCACTATGTATTAAAAAGTTGAAATATTAATTTTAGTGGAAAATTGAACTAATATAAAAAAATTTGTTGATTTGTTTGAAATTCAATTTTTGACTGTGCATGTAACTATTTCATTTTAGGTTGAAAATTAATCATTTCCAGTTGAAAAATTACCTATTTGATTAAATATTCCTTAGATTTCATGAAAAAAGAATTTTTTTGTCGAAAATTAATCTTTCAAATTGGAAATTCATCTTTTCGGTTCAGAATTTGATATTATGTTGACAAATCGTCATTTTTGATAAAAAATTATTCATCTTGCTTGAAACTTCGACTACTTGATTGAAAGTTAAACCATTTTGTTAAAAAAAATTCTTTTAGTTTAAGATTCATCATTTTATTTGAAAATTCATCTCGATTAAAAATTTATCTATTGTGTTGAAAATTCATCTTTTTATGGAAAAAATCGTTTTGGCAGAAAATTAATCTTTTCAGTTGGAAATTAAACTGCTTGGTTGGAAATGAGCACTTTGGTTAAAATTCAAATTTTCTGGTTGAAAATTCAATTTTTAAGCTAAAAGTTGAACTAATTTGATCCAAATTTATATTTTGGTCAAAGATTTTTAATTTCAGTAGAAAATTTATATTTTTCTTTGTTAAAGATTCATCGTTTTAGTTGAAAATTCATCTTCTTGATGGAAAATTTATTCATTTTTTTAAATCGTAATACAGTCCAAAAATTAAAATTCAGAAGATTTTATTTTCGGAAAACACTTCTTATTTCGCCATTTTTTGAAAAGCCTTTTTTTTTGTTCCGAATTCAATTGTTTTGTTAAGATTATGTTTTCTAGCTGAAAATTGGTGTTTTTAACTAATATTAAGAATATTCAACTTCCTTTTTGGCTATTTCATTTTTTTTAAATTCAATAATTCTATTTTTAGTTACAAATTCATCTGTTTTAGTTGAAAATTCAACTATCTGTTGAAAATTAAGCTATTTTGTTGGAAATTTATTTCTTTTCTGGTTGAAAATTTATTTTAATTTTTTTTAGTTTGAAGATTCATCATTTTAGTTAAAAATTCACTTCAACTGTTCCATTTGTTGTGATATTTTTTTTATAGAAATGTAATCTTTTTCATCACAAAATTATTTGTTTCGTAGAAAATTTAAAATTTCTATTTTTTGTTAAGAGTTCATTTCTCTGGATGGAAAAAAAACTATTTAGTTGAAAATTATTTTATTTTCAACGGAAGATGTGACTACTCTATTTTAGCTTGAAAATTTATATTTTCAGTTGAAAATTATTTAATTTTTCTGAAAAATAGCTTTTATTGTTTCACATTTACTTTTCTGACTGCAAATTGAACTATTTTATTTTTGCATTAAAAATTTATCTTTTTTAGTTGTAAATTTAAATATTTCATTTAATCTGTATCTTTTTCCGTGAAAAATACATCTTTCGGGTTCAAAATTGAATTATTGTGTTAAGAATCATTTTTCTTTTTTTTTATGAAAAAGAAACTATTTTCTCGAAAATTCGTTGTTTTTTGTGGAACATTTGCTTTTCTAACATTCCAACTATTATAATTTTGGTTGAAAATTGAGCTTTTTCAGATGAAGATTCATGTACTTTAATGTGAATAAAGTTTTTTTTATTATTTTTACTTTTTTTATCATTTAAATTTAGCGCCCTTTCAATATGAAGCGATAAATTTTGCCGCGAAATTTAAATAATGTTATTATTATTATTACTAAAAGTAGAGAATACGATTACTTAAATCCTGATTTAAAATGTTCGTAAATGCTCATTAAATTCTAAAATCACATAAAAATCTATAAAAGTCGATTTGATTCAAGATTGGCACTGGAAGGACACCTGGAGGCGGTTCCTAGCTTACCAACATCAGATTCGTTTCTGCGATACCCACTGCTAAGCTATATTCGAAAGGTAAGGTAGGTAAGGTGGGTAACTGATAAAACATCGCTTACAGATTTATTTCGAATTTAAATTCATAGATGTCACTTGCAACATGCAAAATTGAATATTTTTAAACAATCGAGAATATTTTTTTTTAAAAAAAGGCGTTTCACGAGAAGCAAAGATTTTAATTACATTTTCAGTTAGAATAATTAATTTTATATCAAGAAAAAGAGAATTTTCAACAAAATAGTTAAATTTTCAACCAAAGTGATAAATCTTTGATAAAAAAAATGAATTCTTGACAAAAAATGTGATAGTAGATATTTCCATAAAAAAAGTTTAATTTTAAATTTATAAAAAAATTAAGGAATAATAATTTTCAACAAAAGAGTTAAATTTTCAACCAAGAAAGAGTTTTCTACGAATGAAGAAAAAAAATCTCATCCAAAATGTTGAGTTTTGAAGTAATCGACACGAATAAATGTACTTTTAACTAAAATAATGCATTTTCAATCAAAAAAATAATCTTGTAGCCAAATAGTTGAATTTTTAAGCCAGAAGATGAATTTTCGTTAAAAAAAAAATAATAATAAATTCAACAAAACAGATAAACTTTTGACTTAAAAGGATAAATTTTCAACAAAAAATTGAATAGTTTAATTTTATGTTGGAGAAATACGTTTTCAAACGTTTGAAAAATTAATTTTTAATAAAAAAATACTACTTTTCAAACTCAGAAAAAAATTTTCAATTAAAAATATTAATTTACTACAGAAAAACAATATTTCTTAACGAAATTTATTAATTTAAAAAAAAGGTTAATTTTATACCAAAAAGACAAAATTTCAGCCAAAAAAAATAAATTTTCTACTACGAAAGATGATTTATCAATAAAATACGTGAATTTTTAACTGACAAAATTAATTATAGGAAGAATGGAATATTACATTTTTAGTAAAAGAAAAAAATAATAATTTTCAACATAATAGATAGCATTTTAAATAAAATTTCTTAAATTTTTGACCGGATAAATGTATATCTAACTAAAATAATGCATTTTCAATCAAATAATTAATCTTGTAGCCAAATAGTTGAATTTATAACCCAGAAGATGATTTTAGTTGAAAAAAAAATTTCATCAAAATAGATAAATTTTTGTCTAAAAAAGATAGATTTTGAACAAAAAATTGAATATTGAAATTTGAATTTGGAGAAATACTTTTTCAAACGTTTTTTTTTTTTTAAATTTTCAATTAAAAATAATAATTCACTACAGAAAAAGAATAATTTCGAACAAAATTTATGAATTTTTAAACAAGAAGGTTTATTTTATACCAAAACAATTTTATAAACAAATTGTATACCAAACAAATGAATTTTTTACTACAAAAGATGATTTAGCAACAAAATAATTGAATTTTTAACTGAAAAATATCAATTATGGAAATAATGGAATAATACATTTTTAGTAAACTAAAATAATGCATTTTCAATCAAAAAAATAATCTTGCAGCCAAATAGTTGAATTTTTAAGCCAGAAAATGAATTTTCGTTAAAAAAAATATTCAAAAAAAATTCAAGAAAAAAGCTAAACTTTTGACTAAACAAGATAGATTTTCAACAAAAAATTAGAAAGTGTAATTTTAATTTGGATAAGTACGTTTTCAAACGTTTGAAAAATTAATTTAAAAAAAAATACTACTTTTCAAACAAAGAAAAAAATTTTCAATTGAAAATATTAATTTACTACAGAAAAAGAATAACTCCAAACGAAATTTATTAATTTTTAAACAAGAAGGTTTATTTTTTGCCCAAAAGACAAAATTTCAACCGAACAAATGAATTTTTTACTACAAAAGGTGATTTATCAACAAATTAAGTGAATTTTTAACTGAAAAAGATCAATTATAGGAAGAATGGAATAGTACATTTTTAGTAAAAAAAAATAATTTTCAACACAAAAGAAAGAATTTTCAATCAAATTTTTTAATTCTCGGCCAAATAAATGTACTTTTACCTATAATAATGCATTTTCAACCAAAAATTGAAAAGTGTAATTTTAATTTGGAGAAATACATTTTCAAACGTTTGAAAAATTAATTTTCAATGAAAAAAATACTAGTTTTCAAACTAAGAAAAAAAATATCAATTAAAAATATTAATTTACTACAGAAAAAGAATAATTTTTAACGAAATTTATGAATTTTTAAACAAAAAGGTTAATTTTATACCAATAAGACAAAAATTTAAACAAACAAATAAATTTTGTACGAAAAAGATTAAACGTCTATATAAACCAACCAAAAAGATTGGTTTTCTATCGAAAACAAATTTTTAACAGAATTAATGAATTTTCACCCAAAAAAGTTCAAATTTGACAAAAAATAATAGCTCAATTCTCAGTTAAAGTAATTTGTTTTTAAGCAAAAAAATAAATAATAAATAAATAAATTTCAAACGGAATAGTTAAATTTTTAACCAAACATATGAATTTTCTACCAAAAGGATTAAATGTCTATAAAACAAATTCGACAAAAAATGTAGTTAAATTTTCAATTTCAAAATTAATTTTAAATTTAAAATAATTTTCAAATAATGAAATAAATTTTGAACGGAAGTTAATTTTCAACAAAATAGTCGAATTTTCAACTGAGAGTTACATTTCTAACAAAAAAGTTAACTTTCAATCGAATAGTTGAATTTTCTACAATTTTTGAACCAAAAATAGGAATTTTCAAAAAAGGATTTGAATTTTCAAGAAAAAAGTTCATTTTCTACCATTCGCAAACCAAGAAGGCGAATTTTCAACAAAGAATCCGAATTTTCAACGAAAAATTATATATTCAACTGAACAGTCGAATTTTCTACGTTTAAAAAAAAGATTTGAATTTTTAACGATAAAGTTCATTTTTCAACCAAACAGTTGAATTTTCTGCCATTTTCAAAACAAAAAGACAAGAATTTTCAATAAAAAATGTTAATTTCTAACAAATTAGTTGAATTTTCTACCATTTTCTAATCAAAAGATAAAGTTTCAACATAAGAGTTGAATTTTCAACAAAAAAGTTAATTTTCGACCAAATAGTTGAATTTTCTACTATTTTTGAATCGGAAATACGAATTTTCAAAAAAGGATATTAATTTTCAAACAAAAAGTTTATTATCTACCATTTACAAACCAAAAAGACAAATTTTCGATCAAAAAGTTTATTTTCAACTAACTAGTCAAATTTTCTACATTTAGGAAAAAGACAAATTTGAAAAAAATATTTAAATGTTTAGCAAAAAAGTTGAATTTTCTACAATTTTAAATTCCAAAAAACGAAGTTTCAACCAGAGAGTTATGTTTTCAACAATGGCTTCGAATTTTCAATAAAAAAGTTGATTCTCAATCAAATAGTCGAATTTTCGAAAAAAATATGAATTTTCAATACAAGAGTTAAATTTTTAACAAAAAATTTAATTTTCGACCAAAAAGTTGAATTTTCTACCGTTTTTAAACCAAAAATACAATTTTTGAACAAAGGTTTTGAATTTTCAATGAAAAATTTAATTTTTATCCATACAGTCGAACTTTAAAAAAAGTCGAATTTTCAACAAAACAGTTAAATTTTTATTTAAAAAAATTAATTTTCAACCCAAATCTTGAATTTTCTACTATGCTTGATTCAAACACACGATTTTACAACAAAGGATTTACATTTTCAAGAAAAAAGTTCATTTTCAAACCGAAAAGACGAATTTTCAACAAAGGATTCGCGTTTTCAATAAAAAAGTTAATTTTCAACGAAATAGTCGAATTTTCGAAAAAAAGATGAATTTTTCATACAAGAGTTAGCTTTTTAACAAAAAAGTTAATTTTTGACCAAAAAGTTGAATTTTCTACTGTTCGAAACCAAAAATACAAATTTTGAACAAAGATTTTGAATGTTCAACGAAAAATTTAATTTGTATCCAAATAGTCGAACTTCAAAAAAAGTCGAATTTTCAACATAAAAGTTGAATTTTTATTTAAAAAAGTTAATTTTCAGCTAAAATGTTGAATTTTCTACAATTCTTGAACCAAAAACACGAATTTACAACAAAGGATTCACTTTTTCAAGAAAAAAGTTCATTTTCAAACCAAAAAGACGAATTTACAACAAAGGATTCACTTTTTCAAGAAAAAAGTTCATTTTCAAACCAAAAAGACGAATTTACAACAAAGGATTCACTTTTTCAAGAAAAAAGTTCATTTTCAAACCGAAAAGACGAATTTTCAACAAAGGATTCGAGTTTTCAATAAAAAAGTTCATTCTCAACTAAATAGTCGAATTTTCTACATTTTCAAAAAAGACGAATTGAAGAAAAAAGAGTTGAATTCCTAACCAAAATGTTCGTTATTTTTCAAGCAACTAGTTGAGCTTTCTAACCAAATGGTTGAATTAAAAGAAAAAAAAAAAAAAAAAAA
>CAKNXH010001110.1:107714-124218 GCA_932178445.1 Andricus quercusramuli
AAAAAAAAAAAAAAAAAACGAATTTTCAAAAAAATATCTGAACTCTAAACCAGGCCAAGTTACATTTTCATCAAAATAGTTGAATTTTGAATCAACGAAAATTAGATTTGTTTACCAAAAGAGATAAATTTTGAAACGAAAAAGCCGAATTTTGAACCAAGAACAAAAAATCTATCAAATTTTTGAATTTTTAAACCAAACAAAGACTTTTCTACAAAACACATGAATTTTTAAACCGAAAATATGATTTTTCAAAAAAAAAAAGTTACTTTTCAACCAAATAGAATAATTGAATTTTTTTTTAAATGCAGGAATTTTCAACTAAAATAGATGAATTCTAAACGAAAACTATAAAAGTTGATGTTATTTCATTCAACAAAAGATTTTAATTTGAAATCAAACACAATTGAATTCAACAAGAAAGACGAATTTTCAAAAAAAAAAAAAATGGCTGAATTTCAACCAAATAAGATTAATATTGTATCAAAATACTATCAATTTTCAATAAAAATAAATAAATTTTTTTTCCAAAAGAGATCATCAATTTTTAAACGAAGAAGACGAATTTCGAAACAAGAAAGAAAAAATTTTCCACTGAATTATTGTATTCTTAACCAAGAAGACATGTTTTCCACAAACCAAAATGGAATAATTTTTAACGAAAAAAATAATAGTTGATATTATTTCAACCAAAAAAGACTTCAATTTGAAATCAATTACAGTTGTATTCAACCAAGAAATATGAATTTAAAAAAAAGAGCTGAATCCTCAACTAAAAGTAAACTAAAACTAAAAGAACTAAAAAATGAAATAAAATATATATAATAAGTAAAATAATTCCAATAATCACTGAAATAATTACTTAAACTTGAAAAGGAAATAACAATACAAATTTCCAGGCTCTTTTCCAAAATTCCAAGACTTTTCCAGGTTTTCCAGAGTCTGTAGCAACCTAATCAAATTAGGAAATTAAATTGTAGACTGGTTCAAGATGCATGTGGAAAAATACTACAATTCTTTCTTCTCAAAATTACAAGGATGTCCAGCAGCTTATCAAATTGAAAAAATATGTTTAAAAAAAGGAATAAAAAAATATGTGAATGATTGGTTGAGAAGCGCAGAGAAATGAATCAGCATGCTTTATGAGGTGACTATACAGCCGGCTCCATATATTTCATTTTAAATTTCATCGAGAGGCAAAGACTGGCTTGGGGATCATTTATAATCATTCCGTGACAGGTTCAGGACGATCCTGGTTCCCGGAAGGGCCCCTGAGACGAGTAGAGTAGAGGCGAGAACGGGAGTGTAAATCCAGTGTTCATTGTACGACAAAGAACCAACTCGAGAATGTTCTCGCAAATAATTCGCGGAAAAAGCCACTGTAAATTTTGCTCAACCCTCCACACACGCCAAAGAGGACAGACGAAAAAGAATTACGCGCAGATGAGTTATTGCACTCGAGAGCAGAGAGCCCAGAGCAGAGAGCCCAGAGCAGAGAGCCCAGAGCCGAGAGCTGATAGCGGACCGTACGCGTATTATTATTATTATTTTAGAATAGTACTAGAAAATTGCAGTTTTCCAGAAATTTTCCATTTTCTGTTTATTTTTCACTTGGAGTGAGTTAAATAATAAATTAAGAAAAATATATATTTGTTCAAACAATTTATTATCATCAATAATATTCAATTTGAATAATGCTAGAAAGTTGCGGTTTTTTTCTCAAAACAACTATTTGCCTACTTTTAACATTGGGTGAGTTAAAATTAATTTGATCTAGCGAAAATGATTATTCAAACATACTATTGTTTATAACTATCTTCTTCTCTATTAATGCAATACAGTTACGGTTTCTTCCGAAATATTCCACTTTTGACCCACTTTTTACTTCGTAAAGTAATAAATAATGCATGTTAACAAACGTAGTTGTTTATTAGAAACTTTTAGATTTTCGAAATGCAATCAAATTTGGTTAAAACTGACCGTGAACCACCTCTAGCGGACCCAGAAGTTGAATACTCTAATTAAACAAACATTATTTTTCTTTCCTGCTCTTCCATCATCATAAACTATAACCTAAGTGAGTTAGAAGAAAATCATAAACAGAATTACCAAGAGTCGGAACGAAAGAAAATTTTTGATTTTTAAAATACAAATAAATTTGGATGAAACTTATCGTGATTCTACACAGCGGACCCAGAATTTGAATTTTCTATTTGAAAAAAAAATTAGGTCTCTTTTTTCTCTTCCATCATCAAAAACTATAACCCCAAATTGTCAGAAGAACATTATAAAAAGAATTTTAGCGTATCGAAACATGAGAAACTTTCAGATTTTCGAAATGCAATCAAATTTGGTTAAAACTGACCATGAACCACCTCTAGCGGACCCAGAAGTTGAATGTTCCAATTGAATAAAAATTAAGTCCTTTCTATGCTCTTCCACTAAAAAAAATAATGAACCAAAGAAATAAGAAAAGAATTAGAAAAATTATCCAATTTCGAGAAGGCCAAAGAAGATTAATTTTTTGAAATACAATCAAATTTGGTTAAGACTGACCATGGACCACCTCTAGCGGACCCAGAAGTTGAATGTTCCAATTAAATCAAAATTAAGTCCCTTTTGTGCTCTTCCACTAACAAAAATAATGAAACAAAGGATTGAAGAAAAAATTAGAAAAAAATGATGGTGTTTTGGAAGGCCAAAGAAGATTAATTTTTTGAAATACAATCAAATTTGGTTGAAACTGACCTTGGAACTCCGCACCGAGCCCAGAAGTTGTATTTTCTAAGTTAACCCAAATTGAGTTCTTTTTCTGGTCTTCCACTATCAAAAATTAACACTCCAAAGAGTCAGAAAAGAATAAACAACAGAATTTTTGAGTGTCAAAAGACAAAAAAATATTCGATTTTTCGCAAGGTTTTACTGCTTATTGTATAACATGATCAATTATAAATCAAAATTTCACAGAGCTAAATTTACGTAATCTTCAAATGTTACAATTTTAATTATTATTTTCAAACAATTTTTTCTTCATTAGTGTAATTATTGAATTTTTTGTTTAAATATCAGTTGAACATTTATTCATTTAGGATAAATTTGAGTAAGTTGAACAGATATTCTGAAAAGATTTTTGAAGATTTCAAAATGAATTTTCGAAAATTTTCAAGGGTTTTGAAAAGTTTGAAGATAATGCAAAAGTTTTTCTTAAGATTCTTGGGAAAAATTGGAATAACTTTTCATTTTTAGAAAATAATTTTAACAGAATATTAAAAAAAGATTTCAAAAAGCATCCTCAATAATTTTTTGACAATTATTATCAAAAAATAATTTAGGACATTTTAAGTGATCCTTTTTTTAATCTTTCAGGGCTTAATGAAGGTTTTTGAAAAAATTGGGATCATTTGAAAAAAAAAACTCGAACTTTTAAAGCGGTTCAAAAACAATCAGAAATATGAAAACATTCCAAAAAATTTTTAACAAAATGTAGATTTTTTTAAACTTCTGAATTGAAAATTTAAAGCTGTTACAGGATTTTGAGAGGTTTCAAAATGACAAAAAAAATTTTTTTAAGATTCCTGGAAGATTTTTTGATGATTGTTCATTTAAATCATAACTTTGAGAGAACATTTAAAATAGTATATTTCGTAAATTTCCAACCGAAAATGGAATTGTTATATCGTCAGTTTGAAAAATGAATTTTCAACTGAAAAGAAACGAATTTTCAATCAAAGAAGTTAACTTTTAATCACAAGGGTGAATTTTCAACCAAGAATATGAAATTTTGACCAAATAGAAGATTCTTCAAACCAAAGAATGGATTTTCTATCAACAAAAGAACTAATTTTCAACTAAATAGTTTTTTTTCAATGAAAGAAATGAATTCTTAACAAAAAACAGAATAGTTAAATTTTCTATTGAACAGATAATTTTTTTATGAAAAAGATTACTTTTTCATCAAAAAGGTGAATTTTCCACAAAAAAAAGGATTAGCCGAAGTTAATTTTTAAATAAAATGATGAATCTTTGAAAGAAAATTTTAATTTTTAACCGAATGCATGAATTTTACACTAAAAAGATCGATTCCCTACCAAAAATGAAGTAGGATAATTTTCAGTTAGTAAAATAAATTTTCAAACAAAAAAAAAAAAACGAATTTTTAACAAAACATTTGAATTTTCAACCAAAGAAATTAATTTTTAACCAAAAAGATGAAATTTGAACTAATGAGAGTACCCTTTTACCAAAAAAGAAAGATCTTCATGAAATAGTTAAATTTTCACCGAAAACGTAAATTTTCAACTAAGAATAGAATAGTTGAATTTTCAGTAAAGAATTAATTTTCGATAAAATTAAAGTAGATATTCAACAAAATAGTATAATTTTCAATCAAGAAGATTACATTTCTATACAAAAAGATAAATTTTTGACAAAAAATGAAACAGTTATATTTCCAGTTCAAAAAAGTAATCCTGAATAAGAAAAAACTAATTTTCAACCAAAAAGATCAATTTTCGACCAAAAAGATCAATTTTCAACCAGTAAGACGAATTTTCTACTAATTTCTTCTACTAATTTCCGAATTCAATTTGAATTTTTAATGAAATACATTTCCAACTAAAAAGATGAATAAGTGACCAAGGTGATTAAATATTCTCCCAAAAAACTCGAATTTTCATTAAAATAAAGTAATTTTAAACCAAATATTTGAATCTTCAAGTTAAGAAAATAAATTTTGAACCGAACATGTCTGAGTTAAGTTTTCAGTTAAAACAAATAATTTCCATCTATAAAACATAATTTTCAACAAAAGAAACAAATTTCGAGCACAAGAAAAGTTTTTTAACGAAAATGAGGAATCATCAACCAAATAAATGAATTTTTAACAAAGTAGTCGTAGATTCTCAACGAAAACCGTGATATATTATACTTCAACCACAAAAAGGATTTCAATTTATAACGAAAAATAGTTGAACTCAATAAGAAAAATATGTCTTCTCAACAAAGTAGTTTAAATCCTCAACCGAAACAGATTAATTTTTCACCCAATATTTGCGATTTCTAACCATAATAATAAAAATAATTTCAAATTTAATTTATCAAAAATTCCCTAACCCTTTAATGCTTTACAAATGCTCTGTTTGAGCGAAATTACCAAGAGCCTCCACGGACTTTTTCGTTGTGTCTCCTTGCGACTTGCCTGTAGGCCACGCCTCCTGCGAACATCTATTGGTGCGAACGTCTCAAAGGCAGAAGGCGTGGCCTGAAGGCGAATTGCAAGGAGACTCACCGAAAGAAGTTCGTGGAGGCTCTTGGAAATAAAGCAAGAGACGCCTGCGATATGCGCCTGATGAATCCATGCGTTAATATCCTGAACTCTCTTGCGCTATACCCCGGAGTTTCTTCTCGTGTATGAACGAATTTGGTTTACATGCACTATTCTAAAATTCCTTGAGACTGCGCGATGCTTGCCTAAGGGAGATTCCTTGATTTCTTGAAAAGTCATTTCGTCAACCTTGCCGCTGTCCATGTTTATTTTTGCCCGTCTTTGAGGGCCAGACCTTGTAGTATACATTCCACGAAGTGTTCTGCCCGTAGCAGTATCTACGATTGCAAAGACGTCACCATTGGATGTTGATAATACACTTTGTTCTTCGCTTGGCATTGGACCAAGGATATCGTTTGCTCTTTTCACACGAAGTAGTGTATTGCGAGGAAAAGTGTATCTTTGAATTTCAAACAACCGGTTTGGGTTTGTTTTGGGAATGAGTCGAATAAATCTAAGCTGATCAAGCTCATATCCAAGTACGAAAGGAGAACGCCGCCTGGCAGGAGCAGGCCTCGTTCTGGACCTGGCAGGAAGAACAGGCTCGGCAGGAAGAGAAAACCTGACTGGAGAATGAGGCCTAACAACAGAAAATATTATTTGTAAATTCAATAAATATTTGAATAATATACTCTCTAAATCTGAATTAGTAAAAAATTCACTAATTAAATTAGTAAATGTATGGTTCACTAACAAAATAGTAATATTTTGAGGGTTGACTTTTAAAATAGTAAGTATTTTACTAATAAATTAGTATACACTACCGTCGGAAATTGTGCGCACGACTCGCGTGAGCGCTATTAAAAATCACTGCTGACTTCGAACCACGATATTTCGGCGAAAAAAAAAGATAGGGCATTTTTCAAAAAACAGTTGGAAAGCTCATGAAATTCTACGTCTATTGGTACCCAACAAATATTTTTTTGACCTTCTGAAAATAGTACAGCACTTGAGAAGTTGAAAAAAAAAAAAATTCAAGATTTTCTCAAAGTTTCTACCTCAAATTCAACTTTTTGCACGACCCAGGAAAATTATTTCAAAAACCTGAAAATTATACGACATTGAGCCTGAAATCTTATCTTCAATTTAAGCCAAGAAAACTTAAAAAATCTTCATGGGTGCCCGAGATACGATTAAAAATGTTCAATCGTATCTGAGCTCAATTTTAATCGAAGATCACGGTTCTCGGCCGGTCTGCTGCTTGTTTCCTTCGTTGAGGCAGGACCGAATAGGCCACGCACTAAGGTGGCGTCTCTTATACTTTTGGTTCTCTTCATTAGTAATTTTTATTTCAAATTATGGTGGATGAAAAAAATATTCATTGTTATTTGTGACTGTTGACAATCATTGGAATCTAATATTTTCTCCATATTAAAGAATAGGACAATGTCCACTTAGGCACCACCTCTGTACGTGGCCTATTCGGTCCTGCCTCAACGAAGGAGGCGAGTAGAAGACCAGCCGAGAACCGTGATCGTCGATTAAAATTGATCTCAGATACGATTGAACATTTTTAAATATATCTCGGGCACCCATGAAGATTTTTTGAGTTTTCTTGGCTCAAATTGAAGATAAGATTTCAGGCTCAATGTCGTATAATTTTCAGGTTTTTGAAATAATTTTCCTGGGTCGTGCAAAAAGTTGAATTTGAGGTAGAAACTTTGAGAAAATCTTGAATTTTTTTTTTTTTCAACTTCTCAAGTGCTGTACTATTTTCAGAAGGTCAAAAAAATATTTGTTGGGTACCAATAGACGTAGAATTTCATGAGCTTTCCAACTGTTTTTTGAAAAATGCCCTATCTTTTTTTTTCGCCGAAATATCGTGGTTCGAAGTCAGCAGTGATTTTTAATAGCGCGTGTTATTGAGTAAGTATATAATGATCCACTATATTATATATTAATATTATCATTAAATTGTAATATTATAACTATTCCAATATATAATTTAATTTTGAGGCTAGGTTAACTAAAACGAAATTTTTATTACCAATGATGCAAAAAAACAATTGGGATATGTAGGATGTTTTTTTAAATAAATAAATTTTTAGGTAAGTGATGTCTTTTTTCAGTTATTAGGCAGATCATTGTATAGTTTTCCAACGAAAATGTCAAAATGGTTTAACGAGCCTGAAAAGCTCACCCTGAAAGAGTTGACAAAGGAGTTGTGTGAGAACAGACATGTCTTACTGGATGAAGATTCTGAAAAAATTTTGATGAGTATGAAAACATTATTATTAACAAAATTGAGAATGCTCTCATCAGGGTTTTGACACTAAATATCGATTTTAACATTCGCAAGACGATTTGCAGGGTGGTTTGTATTTAACCAGGAATTCAACCAATTTTTAGAAGAAAAATCTATCTAATATAATCACTTGAAATTCTCAAATTTTATGTCGTTTGATGATATAATACGATTTGAAATAATCTTTCAATTTTTTCTCTTTTTTGAAAAATTATTTACGAATTTGAAATAAGTTCGATTCCAACTTGTTATTCTAATGTTAAGTTCAGTTATTAACTTTTTTAAATAATGTTGAGAGAGCTAAATTTAAAGTTGGACAATTACAATTTTAATTGTATTATCTTAAAAAAAAAATTATTTGAGAGTGAAATTTTTGAATTTTGATGTAAAAATAGAAATAGAACACTTATTAGTTTAGAAAAAATTCGAGTCATTTCAAGAGGTATTTAAAATTTGAAAGCTTTTATAATAATAGCAACTTTTTCTTAAGATTCCTAGCAAAATTGAAAATGAGTTTTCATTTTTAAAAAATGTATTTTTTGTTAGAAAATTCACCTTTTTTATTGAAAGAGAATTTCAAATTAAGAAAATCTATTGTCCTTACTAAAAATGGAACTATTCCATTTTCTATCGAAAATTTATCTTTTTTGATAGAAATTCAGAATTCTTGGTTAAAAATTAACTTCTATATTGAAAATTTGAGTATTATATTTTTGGTTAACAATTGAATTTTTTCCAATTCATTTTTGTTTTTGTTAAAAATTGATCTTTTTTAGTCAAAATCTTATGTATTTTTGGTAGAAAATTCATCCTTCGATAAAATATCTACCTATTTGGTGGTAAATTAATTTTTCTTAGTCGAAGATTTATTACTTTTTTATTTATTACTTTTTATTTTATTTATTATTAATTTATTTTTTATTATTTTTATTTATTACGATTTATCATTTTATATATATATATATTTATATATATATATATTATTATTATACGATTTATTACTTTAATTAAGAAATCATGATTTAAACTGAAAATGTAACTATTTCATTTTTGATTAAAAAATCCTCTTTTTGGATTGAAAATTAGCCTGTTTTGTTTGAGAATTCAACTAGTTTATTGAAAATTCGGATTTTCTGTTGAATTTAACTGTTTTTGATTTAAAATATTACACTCTTTGTTGAGAAATAATGTTATTTTTGAAGATTGATCATTTAGAACAGTCAGAGAAAATAAAAAATTGGACAGGAAAGAGTCAGGGAATTTCGAGATTGGAATTTTGTAGCAACCCTGTTAACTTATATTATTATGATTTTTTGTTCCTTACGAATATTGTATTTGCAGGAACACTACTTCGATAAAAGAAACAGGACGGGATTCATTGAATATATAGATTAATAAATGCTCGCAAGAAGTTGCCAGAAGACGAAAAAAAATATAGAAATTTGAAACCTACAGTAACTCCAACCCCACTAGTTTCAATTCGTATTTAATGTCCACTACGCAAGCTGTTTACGTTACTTTTATTACTTCATAGAATTTTACTTATACTAGTAGTCTTGCGCGCGCCAGGGCGCGCGCCTACTAACTTTTTTATGAGAAAGAATAAACCGAATACTTATTTTTTCTATGCTATTCATATTTGATTAATGTTGAAAAATCATTGTAAAATTCATTTATGTTCTTTGTTAAAGCTAAAGGAGTAACAGATTTCTCATAATTTATTTTTTTGTAAATTCTGCCATCGTTATCATCTTAAAAGAATTATGAATATAATTATAATTCAATTTATTATAATTGGCTCCTAAATTTCTCTAAAACTGAACTTATTTGTAAATTATACCGCCGTAATACATTTTTTATTTTATAAATTAAACGAAATATTATTTCCATGAAATACATTGTGCATAATTCGTTATTAGAGGTACATGAACCTATAAATTTCAAATTGATAAATACTACGAATAATATTAATTTTCATTATTATATAAGTTTTACAAATTTAAAAAAAATAAAATGATACATAGAATAATGGCAGAAACTACCAATCTTTCAGTTTTTAAGAAATATGATAACAAATTTTTAAGTTGTCTATTTGCTCAGCAATTATTGCATATTTGAAGATCTCTACAAATCTATGAAAACCTACAAAATGCCTCACATCTTGTGAATGAATTCCTTGAAGTACATTAAAATATTATAAAATCGCGTGAAATTGTATAAAAATTTATAATATTTTCTTGCTTCCTGGATTATGGAAATACCTTGAGAGCTTTCAAAATCCCATGAAATTATTGAAATCTTCGGAAAATTCAAACCGAAATAAACGGAAAATTCCTTGGAATCTTTTGACACAAAACCCCATGCACATTTTTTCAAATCTCTCGAAAAAGCTATAGAATCTTTTTAAAAACTCTAAAATATTCCAAATCCTTTAAAATCTTTGAAAATCAATTGAAACATTTTAAAGCTCTTGAAAATGCTTCAGACCTTTTAAAATACTATAAAATAATTCCAATCCTATGAACAACATTAAATTACTGAAATAAATTAAAAAATTCTTAGGGTCTTTCAAACTTCCCGAAGATATTCAAAATCATTCAGAATATTTTGGAATTCCTTGAATTTTTGTAAGCTATTCAAAATCCCTTGCAATTTTGAAAAGCACCTTAAAATATTTCCGATCCTTTGACATTCTTTCAAATTATTGACATCCTTTGATTCTTTAAACATCACTTGAAACTTTTTGAAGCTTACGAAAATGTCTTACCAACATTTTTTGGAATTCCTCAAAATTATTGAAATCTCTTGGAAATACCTTGGAGTGCTTTCAAATTCCTTAAATATTTATTTTGATTATTTTAAGATTACTTGAAGATTGCAACTTTTTGAAGCTTTCGAAAATGCCTTGAAATCTTTCATAAGTATTCCAAAATATTTCCAATCCTCTGAAATCAATTATTAATATTATGATTATATATTATTATAATCAATATATTTCTTATATAATCTCTAATCTATCATTCATAATCTTATAATTTTATATAATATTAAAAATATAATTTTCATATAATTTATGTGAGTTTATATTTTTTATATAATATAATTTTATATGATTTTTATATAATAATATATAAATAAATTATAAAAATGTAATATTTTGCTATAATATTTATACAATTTTTTATATAATCAATTATAATTATTAGTAGACGCTTTAAAAGATTCTTTTAAAGAACTATTAGGAGGTGAAGATATAGGGCAACAAAACTACGACATTGAACATAATGCATTAGAAAACCCAATTGAAAAAGTCAGTGTCACTGAGGTCAGAGATATAATTAAGAACTTGAAAAACGGTAAGGCTGCTGGTTTAGACAGTATTAGCGCTGAAATGCTTAAATACGGTGGCGAGTACATACCTCACAGGTTGTGCGAATTGATAAATTTATGTTTCGAGACAGGAGAAGTCCCAGACGATTGGAGAAAGGCGATTATTGTACCAATATATAAAGAGGGAGATAAAAGCAACTGCAGTAATTACAGAGGTATCAGCCTACTAAGTACCGTAAGTAAAATATACTCAAAAATACTTATTCGTAGGGTAATGGAAATTACAGAAGAGAAGATATGGGAAGTCCAAAGTGGATTTATGCCAGGAAGATCATGTGCAGATCAGATATTTAGCCTAAGACAGATCACAGAAAAAAGCTTGAGAGTAGGAAAGAAAGTTTTCTGTGCATTTATTGACCTAGAAAAAGCTTTCGACACGGTAAATAGAAGTAAACTTTGGGAAGTCCTTAAAGAGTATGGAGTGAATGGAGGGCTCGTACAAGCAATAAAAACAATATATACGGGTAGTAAAGCAAGTGTAAGGGTAAATGGGAAACTGAGTGACTGGTTCGATATTATGCAAGGCGTGAAACAAGGATGCGTTATGTCCTCGTGGCTATTTATCATATTCATGGATAAGTGTCTAAGAACTGCCCTCTTCAACGAAAAAGGTATAGATCTCGAAACCGTCAAAGTACGTGGGTTGGCTTTCGCAGATGACAAGATTGTTATGGCAGAATCAGTCGAAGACTTGCAAAGAATGTTGACTAAACTTAACACAAGCATGAAGAACATGGACCTCAAAATTAACGTGAATAAAACGAAAGTCATGGTTTTTGAGGGAAAAAGTGAGAAAACAATATGCAACATTGTGCTAAATGATGTGAGATTAGAACAAGTTGACAAGTACGTATATCTAGGTAGTCTATTCACTAGCGACGGAAAAATAGATGGGGAATTAGATAGGCGCATAAATAAGGGTAAGCAGGTTATCGGTAGAGCAAGGTCCATCCTCACAAATAAAAACATATAAAAAAAAGCTAAAATGGTCATACATAACTCTATTTTCGTACCGACTGTACTATACGGTAGCGAGACATGGACCTGTCAAGAAAAGGACAGGAGTAAAATTAACGCGATTGGCATGAAACCTCTGCATAATATGCGGAAAAACACTGATGGACAAAGTCCGAAACGAGATAATCCTCAAAGAATGTGGTACAGGAGACACGCTAGTTGACATATGGGAAAGAAATCAGTTAAGATGGTTCGGACATCTTGAAAGAATGAAAAATGAACGACTGACGAAGCAAGTATATAAAGGTAAAGTAAATGGCAGAATGCCCAGAGGTAGACCGCCGAAAGAATGGTTAGAATCTGTAAATGAGACATTGATCCGAAGAGACATAAGAAGTCATAGGAACAGAAGAGCTTGCATGAAGAAATGCATGGACGTAAAGGAAGCTAGAGTAGTATGCCAGGACAGAAATGTGTGGCGACAAATAGTTTATAAGCAGAGTGACAATAGAGTGAATGATGCCTGAAACAAAGACCTTGGATACTAATGGGCCCAAGTGGGGAACCATACATAACAATTTTGTGAGGCTCCTCACTTGGGATGATCGCTAGAGAGATTGATCAGCAACCTGGGTGGGAGCAGTGTTGCGGAGTGAACGTGTTATTTGAATAAATAACACGAGAACTCCAGATCAATCTAAAATATCTATACCATAACACATATACCTACATACCTATCTACCTTATACCATATAACGACCTACTTTACACCTATATACCTATCCCACTACTTTCCAACCGAGCAAGTCACGCCTACCCCGAAAGGGAAATGGCTTAATGGTATAATAATCAATGAATCTTTGAGAATAATCTAAAAGTTTTCAAGTCCGCAAAACTTTGTTTTAAATTCCCTGAAACTTTTTAAATCTCTTGAAAATGCCTTGGAATCTTTTAAAATACTCTAAAATGTATGAAATCCTCTGAAATCGATTACTGAAATCAATTTGAAATTGTTTGGATTCTTGAAATTTTTATAATCTCTTTAAAATCAAATGAAAATTAAAAAAAATAGCCTAAAATATTTCAAAGAATATTTCAAACCTTTTACAAATTTGAAAATCACTTAAAACTTTTTAAATCTTTCGAAACTACTTTAGAGTCTATTGAATTACTCTAGAATATTGCAAATCCTCTGAAATCAATGAAAGTACTGACATCGAATGAAAAATCCTCCGAATCTTTAAGAAACCTCCAAAAGTTTTCAAATCCTTTAAATCTTTTTGAAATCCCTTCAAATTGTTCAAATCTTCTGAAAATATCTTGGATTCTTGCATTGTTGACATTGTTGACATGTTGGTTTTTTTTCCTCCAACAATCCTTTTGAATCAATTAAATTACTAAAATCAGTTGAAAATTCCTTGAAAACTATTAAAATATCCTAAAATATTTCAAACCCTTTAAAATCTTTTGGCATTCATTGAAATTATTGACATCTCTTTCAAATGCTTTGGATTCTTTTCGAATGCCCTCAGTCTCTTGAAATTCCTTCAATTTATTAAAATAAATAACAAATTCCTTGGAATTTACTGAAATTCTTTCAAATATTTTCCTACAATATATCAATTTGAAATCTTTTAGAATCAATTTAAATTTTTTAAATCCTCTGAAATACTATTAAATTAGTGAAATCAATTACAAACTATTAAATTAGTGAATTTCCCCTATTTTATTAGTAAACCTTGCAACGACACGCACTACTAAATGCTTAGTGGAATTGTACTAATTTTATTAGTGGACAATTTCCACTAATCAAATTAGTAATTTTCTACTAATCATTTGTGACCGAATTCTCTCTAATTGAATTAGTGGAATTTCACTTTCAATTAGTGAAATTTCACTAATTCAGATTTAGAGAGTATGAAATAGATATAATAATACGTTCAATTTTAATAATTCAATTTATAAATGGTAGAAACCTTTGAGGAGAATGTCTTTCGGGAGAATAAGATGGTCTGCAACGAGGAAAATATGGAATAGGGGCGCCATTAGGTAAGCATTCGAATTGTGAACTCAACTCTGCAACAAGAAATGGAGGATTAATTTTTTCTAAAGTAGACAATCGCATTTTGCACTGCCAGTTTAATTGAGAATATGACTCTAGGTATTTATGAGGTTTAGATATTCATAAAAGAATTACAGGTAACGTGAATTTGAGGATTCAAAAAATTTAAAAGAAAATTACACACCGGGAATAGGAATATTTGACCGAAAAAGTTAATTTCTGACAAAATTGTTCAATTTCAAAGCCAAAATGGATATTCTCTGAAAGTGTTGAATTTTCGACCGAAAGAATCGAATTCACAACAAAATATGAATTTTTAACAAAGAAGAATACATTTCTACCACAAACGACGCATTTTCAGTATGAATTAGCGAACAAAAAATTAAATTCTCAACAAAAGAAATTTATTTTCAACTAAATGATTAAGTTTGCATCCAAAAAGTATAAAATCAATTAAACATTGAAAAAAGCAATTAGGATAGAATACCGATTACATCAAGCAAATTGTCATTTACGGAAAGCTTGAAAATATGCTTCAAATTATAGATTATATTTTATTTTTTTATTCACCAATGGAATTGAGGATTATAACCAATGAAAAGACAAGAGTATAAAAAATCCGCATCTTTTCTAATTAAAGAAAAATCTTATTAAACTTATATTGGAAAATTTGGTTCAAAATGTAACTGATGAATATTCCTGTGCGTAATTATATTTTATAATACGCATATCGTCTAATCGTTATCTCGTAGATTGTAGGCATCAAGGTTCTCTCTCTGAAACATTTACATTTCATTAGATTCATTTTCAAGGAAAAAAATTATTGACTTTATTTTTTTTCATCTCTCAGAATCAAGATATTTCCAATTTTTGGTTAAAGATTTATCAAGCTACGGTAACTTTTTTGTATAAACCTGCGTCTGATGTGGATGAAATTTGGTTGGAAAATTTGGAAAAAATGTCAAGATTTCGGGGATTTTCAATAGAATTCCAAAACATTTCGTTTTTCGAAATTTCAACTAATTTTAATTACAAATTAGAATTTTTTCACTGAAAAAGCAATTATTACATTTTTCGTTGGAAATTCAGCTTTTTTGGTGGAAAATTCAACTGTTTAGTTAAAACTCATATTTTTCTTAAGAATCTTAGGAAAATTGTATTTATACCTATAACTTTAAAAATAAATAACCTAAAGAAGAAATAATTATTCGAAATTTTTATTTTGTATTACAATTTTTTTTTGCCTCTTATAATTTGGTTATAATTTTCCTTTTTTCTTGACTGAAAATCGTTTTTACTTGAAAATTTATTAATTTTGTTGAAAATTAATTTTTTTAGATTTGAATTCAACCGTTTTTTATTGAAAATTAATTTTTTTATTGATATAACAATTATCACCACCAAAAAAGATGAATTTTCATCCAAAAAAAGCTGAATTTCCAACGAAAAATGTGATAATTGCTATTTCAATGAAAAATTCTAATTTATGATTGAAACTATTCAAAATCAACTTTAAAAGAATGAAATTTCAAACAAGTAAATAAATTTTCAAATCAAAAAATTTCTTAATGAAGAAAAAAGAAAAATTTTAACAAAATTATAATTTAAGGTGGAAAATATTTTTATATATAAGATTCTTGACAAACGTTTCGAAATATTTTCTAATATTTCAGATATTCACAATTAAAATTTGAACGAAAAAAAAAACAAAAAAATTCTCACTTGAATAGTTTCATTTTCAGGCAAAAAAGGTTAATTCTCAACGAAAAATGTGATAATTGCTAAAAAAATTATTTTAAATAATAAACGGTTGAATTTAACTTTAAAAAAATCAATTTTTAACAAAATGAATAAATTTTCAAGTGAAAACGATTTTTAGTCAAAAAAAAATTGAAACCATATTTTAATTCAAGGCAAAAAATAATTTTTAATATAAAATGAAAATTTCGAATAACGATTTATGCATTCAGTTATTTATTTTGAAAGTTATAGGTATAAATATAACTTTCCTAAGATTCTTTAGGAAATTTGGAAAGATTTTTGAATAATTCTGTACGTCAATCTAAATTCCAAAAAAATATAAGTTTTAACAAAACAGTTAAATTTTCAACCAAAAAGGCTGAATTTCCAACGAAAAATGTAACGACTGCTATTTCGATCAAATATTCTAATTTTGAATTAAAATAATTGAAATCAAGATTCAAAGAATGAAACTTCAACCAAATAAATAAATTTTCAAATTAAAAAATTTTTCCATGAAGAAAAGAGAAAAATTTCAAACAAATTCTAGTTTAAGGCGAAAAATATTTTTGTATACAAAATAAAAATTTCGAATATCTATTTTTAAACTTTTTTTTGCTTCTTTTAAGTTTATATAAATATAATTTTCATATAGGATTCTTGACAAAAATTTCGAAATATTTTCTAAGGTTTCAGATATTTCAAATCAAAATATGAATTTAAAAAAAACATTTTCAACCGAATAGTTTCATTTTCAGGCAAAAAAGGTTAATTCTCAACGAAAAAT
>CAKNXH010001110.1:124318-186067 GCA_932178445.1 Andricus quercusramuli
ACTTTTCAACTTTTTTAGCTTATTTTGAGTTTGTATAAATATAATTTTCATATACGATTCTTGGCAAAATCTCACAAAATTTTTCAATATTTCAAATACGTCAAATACAAATTTCAACAAAATATATAATTATCAACCAAACACTAACTAATTCAGATATTTAAATAATTTCGTTTCTGAAATCTTTTCCCTTAGGTCAAACGTGGTACAAAAATGTCGTAAAATTTTAAAAATGACCAACTATTTGGGAGAATTTGTTAAATAAAAATCAATGTGTATCATATTCAAGTAAAATTGAGGAATATTTATAAAAGGTATTATTTTTTATTTTTAACATTGATTGATACAGAGTACAGTTTTTATTTGAAGTTTCACAACAGTTTTTTGTATATGAGGTCAAGTTAATAATTTTTCAGCTTTTCCTTATTTTAACATTAGAATATTTAAAACCGATTGAAAAATAAAAGTTTCATAACAGTTTTATTAACTTATAATTATTTTAAAATTTATTATGAAATTTATTATTAAATTTATTATAAAATTTATTATTAAATTCATCATAAAATTTATTATAATGAAAAATGAAAAAAAAAAAAAAACCCAAACCTCCTAATAGCGAACAAACCAAATCGTGAAGTCGGGCGAGCTCGGCTCGGCCCGAGCCTCGGGTTCGTGCTCGTGCATTTTCCGCTTTACACTAGGATGGCCGACGTGACGCGTGACAGAGCCGTCTCACCGACACGCTACGTTTGCGTGTGTTGCTCCCAGATGGGAAAGTGGTGGGGACCGAAAAACCGTTGTCTACTTTTTACTGCCAATGTTCTATTACTCCTTTTCACAGACGTGAAATTATATCCAATTTTTTTAGGCACTTTTCTATAGCTGCGTTTTACTTACCTGCGAGATATTTTCACTTTTTATTTTCAGCAGCTCAGTTGTCGATGCTTTGACAGATTTTTTAATGCAAATTGTTTCTAATACATGAAATGAAACTTCATACTGACAATTAGATACTTATATACATGTATTCAACAATTTATTATCGTTCTTGGCGATTTTCTCGTAGAATAGAGTCTGAACAATAAATTGTTCGAACAATCATGCTGACCATAAAAGCCTGCAAGTAAACAGAACATTTTTGGCTGATAGAAGACAATCAGTTGCAATTGATAACATTATTTTTCATGAAACAACAGCACTGAGTATGTAACAAATGCAACAAAATTGAATTTCCCAAGTTGAATTCTTACCCAAAAAGGACTTTACAGTCAAGAAAAAATTTGTGTGGAGAAATAATTTGTAATACTCAATAAATATTGCAAATTACTATTTATGTTCTGAGTTCAATTGTTTTTTGGCTACATGAATACAATTTTTCTCAGACTAAGCTAATTATACCAATTTGTAATTATAGTTATCACTGAACTTCAAGGTGTTACTCTAGTTTCCCATACATTTATTTCAAATGGCTTACATGCACTATTCTGAAATTCGTTCGGATTGGGCGATCCTCATCTCTTCCAATTAAAGGAAAATTTGATTAATGCATTAATGAAGAAGTGTGTCAACAATTTAATTAATTAATAGCTTAGTGCTTTATTGGATTATATGTTATTGGATTATAAGAAATTTCAAGAAATAACATCTAGACGAACAATGTATATAATTTTATTATTTTTTTTTTACGAGAGAAGGTGGAAAATTTGCTACCACGCACCGAGAAGGGTCTACACTTCTCGGTAGTGTCGGGATGTGGATATCATCTCTACAATCTACAATCTCTTAATTCGATCATTATAGTGATGCTACCAACTACCGACTAAAAACCACCACCCTTTCTTCTTGGCATGATTCCCCCCGGTACCGCTTTCGCATTACTTCAGGGGTTGCCGTTTTCTTCATCACAGGGGTGCCTGCTGGATTTCTGTGTTTCTGTGCTAGGTGTTCTACAACTTTTTGTTCTCCTTTGTATTCCAACCAAGATGTACGCATCGCCCACAGTAGTGCGGCGATACCGCACATCGGGCTCGTCGGCCTTCGACATCTTGGTTGGGCAATTACCTTTTATCGAGACTTTTTTCTAGGATTCTTCTGACGCATTTCTCTCATGCTCTTGTTGCTTCTTCGGCCGAAACACTTCCAGGAAGTAGTCAGCCACTTGGGCCCATTTGCTTTAGCTTTCGAGCATCGCTCCAACGATGCTTTCAGCCGTTATGCTGCCGATTTCCGTTTCCAGTCTTCTTCGTTGTTCATTTTTAAGCATTCAAAGTTGATATAGGTTCTACAAGATATGTGAAAAAGTTCTAAAATTATATTGTATCCCTTGAACGTTGATAACACGATATGTTCTTCGGATAGCATGAGGCCAAGGACCTGGTTTTCTCCATTTTATGGAACTGGTCTATTGCACCAAGAGCGTATCTTTGACTTTAGAATAGCCGATTTAGATTCATTCAAAGGATGAGCAGAATGAATCTAACCTGTACAAACTTACATCCAATGAAGGAAGAAAAAAATGCCTGGCAGGAGGAGACCTTGTCCTGGAACTCGCACGTAGTATTCATTTCTAAACATAAATTCTCGAAATTTTGGCTAAGAAGTAGCATAACTGTTACTCTTAGTTCCCTTACTTCTTCCAATTTAAAATTGGTTCTTGAACAGTAAAAATTGGTATTTACATTCTATCACTTTTGATTTCATTCCATCCAATGGATCACATATCGGAAAAGACATTAATAAAACAGATTTTCAAATGAATACAAACTGACAACAAAAACTCAAGGAATAATATTAGTCAATGCTGTCAACGGCACAAATTTTGTAGCAAAATTCTCAGTCATTATGAATGAAGAAGGTGTTACTTTCTACAAAGAGAACCAGCACTTATAATGCAAAGCCCACATTGAAAATTTGTCCGGGCTAGATTTTCTGCAAAACCTGAACTTGATAAACGAGAAAGACTTCAAGCGAATTATTGATGATACTTGAAGGGATGAAGATAAAGTAAATGCGGAGACTAAAGTGGAAATTTACTTGACTAACAGGAAACATAAATATCGTGTTAGAAAGTTAAGGGCACTGTTTCTAAAAATAAAAAATTACAGTGATCAAGAATTAGGATGCAAATCAGACTGCTGTGGTGTTACTTTAAACGTAAACAGGTAGCACCAGTAATTTGAATGAAGATTATATGGAATTCAACAGATCTTATGATAGGCAAATGAATGAAGTTGAAACAACCTTTAAAGTTTCTGTGTGCCACTAACAACGAACTTCAAGGTTATGCTTCATCTGAATCAAAATGGATCCTTACAAAAGCTGCTCATAAGTACCTGGAATATTTTAAGTTATTGTCGGATGCACTATGCAAGAGAAATGTTTTTTGTATTATCGCTGTACTTATTTCCATAAAGGTCTTATGTCACAAAATGATATTCAAAGTGAAGATATTGTAATAGAAGAAATGGAAATAGACAATGTAGACAATAAAATTAATGTAGAAATGCTGGACGCGAATTTTTCCTTCCCACAAAACTTAACATAAGAAATAAATATTGCAAATGAAGGTCAAGGAATTTGTTAAACGTAGTAGAGAATTAATTGACCAAGGTATTATATGTTTTTACTACAATTATTTGGCTTATCACCTCACGCTTTCAATTATATTATCAAATTTATTTACAATTCGTAAGTTACTGTTCTGCAGAAACTAGATTCAAAAGGTGATGCTTTTTATATTCCACCGAATCTATTCTAAAGCTGACAGGCAGCGCGAGAACAATTTGAAGTTACGGAATCAGTGGTATTCAAATATTTTATTTTTGGAAGGGAATATGACACGTATTTCATCGTTTTTGCAAGAAAATAATTTCCTCGAAGTTATGAGTATTTGAAATTGTTGGGTGGTTCTTCAGACAAATGCCCGTTTTTGACAAATTTCCAATTTTGGAACCAAAAATCCTCTTGATCCAAAACAAAGTTTAGCCCGCATGAAACTTACAAAATTTCTTCAACATTCGAGTACCAATGCAGCAAAAAAAGTGTTTTTTTTCAGAAACTCGACTTTTAATATTTCTATAATAACCGTCATTATAAAAGTTCAAATACTCATGACTTCGCGGAAATTATTGTTATATCTTTAAACAAGATGGAATATACGTATCAACTTATTTCCTCTGAAAAACAACATATTTGCAAGGAGCCATTCACAAATTACGTGATACATTTTCAGGGAACTTCATATATAGAAAAATGCTTTCGTCAGTACAGTTCAGTTTTCGAACATGTATCTACCGAAGCCAAATGATTTGATCTTTTAAGAAAGAAGGGATTCATGGAACCTAAAGCATTTAAAAATGGAGAAACTTTTGTTGATAAAATTGTTGAAAAAGAATTACTTTTTGTACCTAAAAACGTTTACGCAATGCATATTCCTCTCCGGAAAACTTTAAACATATTTTTAGTAATACCGGCAATATTTAAGCAAATATTAGATTATATTGGAAAGTTGGGCAAAGAATCTTATGTTATTTCTTATGTCATGCAAGATGATTTGTGGCGGGAAAATTACTCCAAAATATTTTTTCCGATGTCTTTCTGCCTCTGTTTTTGTTCTATGACGACCTTGAAACGGGAAATCCTTTAGGCAGGCATGCTGGTGTAAACAAATTTCGTGCTGTTTATGCTTCTATTGCTTGTCTTCCACCGCATATAGCATCCCGATTGCATAGCATATTTCTAACAACCGTAGCACACAGTGAGGATAAAAAAAAGTGCTCAAATGAAATGGTCTTCAGGAAAATAGTCCAAGAAATGAACTACCTTCAAAGCGAGGGAATATTCATCAAAGTCGGTGGCGTCTTGTGGCATGTGAAATTTCAATTATTATTAATTCTAGGTGATAACCTGGGTCCTAATAGTATATTCGGCCTGGTAGAATCTTTCAAAGCCAACTATTTCTGCAGAATATGTAAAATTTCGTTCTCAGAATCTGCAACGGTAGCAGTAGAAGATAAAACGAAATTGAGAACGCCCACAAATTACGAACAAGATGTTAAAGCATCAGATGCATCGACATCTGGTTCATTGCAACACGATACGGTTTACAGATATGTTAATAAACTGCACTGACGTTTATTTTGAAGGTTTTCCCGTTTCCAGGTAATATGTCCTGAATTAATTAATTGATTGAATTTTTGTAATTTCTGGGATAAAGTTCTGTGGATCTGAGCACTATAATATAATCAAAAAATATACTTCTCAAAGCTAGTTTCTAAAGCGGGCGGCAAGCTCCTTCACTTAAGAGCTTCGTAGAAACTGGTGAGGTAAAAAACGATTCGCTTTTTTGGTAAATTTCCAATCTCGTATGTTGGGTCTGAGTTAAATTTGTAAATAATTTTTTTAAATTTTGACAACATGTTTATAAAGATTATCAGCATTTTCCCTGGCATTCGACACTTGGAACATATCTCCGTGCAAAAAATGAAGTTGTTTTCATGTTTACATTATTCGATACGCGAGGTTTTCTAAACTATAAAAAATTGAAGAACTTGTATTTAAAAAATTCTCAATCTCTACCGCCATCGCGAGTTCGATAATTTTTCAAATTCTTTCGATTGAGTTCTGTGCAACTTTCACATAGAATGTATTATGTACAATATAACAATATATTTCTGAAAAATGTATGCGTACTGTTGGTTTTGTTCGTCTCTTTCCTGTTCTCCTTTCTTCGTTTGTTATGTATTTGTCTCCAATGAATTGAAACAGGAGATAGTTTGCAAATGTAATTTTGATTTGTGAATTTTTTTACCTTTCACCTCAACTTGTCAGAAGAAATCTATTTTTATTTAAATACTATAACTTCTTCTATTTCAAAAATGTAATAATTTTTTAATAAGTGCCAGGAATCTTTTTATTGTATATTCACATTTGTATAATGACGTATACTTTTAAAGTTTTTGAAAAATTGTATTACCATAGATTTATAAACAAAAGTTTATTTCATACCTGAAGTTGAAAATTATTTATCTTTCATTCATGAAAAATACATGAAAAGTACTGTAAGTGGCTATGGTTCAAAAATATTTGGTATATCGCTCACCGTATTTCGGTGGACCTATTAGGCGTCCTTTCTAGTTTCTCCTGGGTACACCGAAAATAGTTTTTAGACACTCATTGAATTTTGGTGAACCTATAGACACTGACCTTTTGTTAACAAATTATAAAAATTATTTTTTCACAACAAATTGCTGTGAATGGCTTTATGATGTCATTCAACCGAAAAGGTTTATTCTAAGCTAATAATTTCAATTGTTCTCAAGATATTATATAAACAACTGTTAATGTGTTTCATCCAATGATAACAATTAGAATTATTGACATAGTTTCCATCATGTTCATATAAAATTGAAATTGTTGAATTAGACTAAAACTGTTTCATAGAATTGGCAGGCAACATCATGAAGTATTTCGCAGAATGTTAAAAAAAAATGTTCCCCTGTAAGAATATACGAATATAACACAATTGCTTATACGAATTGTTATAAAAAGTAAAATTTTCGACTGAGAATGAAACTTTTGGATTGAAAAAATCATAAAATCATTCCCACTAACGTATGTTTCAATACCAATGCATATTATGAATTGTCATAATATAAGTTTATTGAAAGAATACATTTTTCAGGGTACATGTGAAGAAAATGTCATAAACATAAGAAACAAGTATTAAAGTAATCATGATAAATAAAATTTGGGCTTCATATTGCAATATCTGAATTAGCAATCCCAGGCCTAGGTACGTGAATAAATCTAATATACATTTGATATGCAAGTATTGAACGTAATGTAGAAAAGTTCATACTTACGCCAAAATCAAGTGCGAAGCACAAGATAGGTGATGAAAATATGTTTGTTAGAGCCGAACTAATTTTAACAAAAGAGAATTCACAATCACCAAATCACAGTTGTCGATCTGTATCATAATATAATATTATAACATTTATAACATATACATTATAACATTTTAATCCTAATTTGGATCGAAAAACAATATTATATTTGAGCTCTTCATTTAACAAAAAAAATTAATTATTCGTGAGAAGGAATCTGGCTGACATGCACTATTCTGAAATTCGTTCGGATTGGGCGTTCCCTCCCTAGGGGAGCTTCTTTTATTTCTGCTGAAATCATTTCGGCAATCCTGCCAGTGTACATGTTTATTTTTACCCGCTTTTGGTATCCAGCTCGTCTTGTATATATTCCACGAAGTTTCGTATTACCTTGCAGAAATGCAAAAACGTCACCATCAGACGTTGATAACACAGTTTGTTCTCCACTTGGCATGGGACCAAGGATCTGACGTTCTCCTTTCACTTCAATTGGTTCATCGCGAGGAAAAGTGTATCTTCGAATTTCGAATAACCGGTTCGGATTCGCCTTGGGAATAAGTCGAATAAATCTAAGTTCTTCTAGTTCATATCCAAGTATGTATAAGAAAGTGCGAATGACAGGAGGAGACCTGGACCTAATACGGAGAGGAGGATCGGCAGGGGGAGAAGGCTCGACTGGAACATGAGATCTGGCAGGAAGAAATATTATTTACCCTATTATTAAAAAATATATATATATTGATATAGTGAATTTTTATAATTAAATTAAGAAATGGAAAAAACCTTTTAGGAGAATGTTGCTTGTCACGAAGATACGAAGGTCGGGAACGAGGAACAATGGGAATAGGTTCGCCATTAGGCAAACATTCGAATTGTGAGCCTAACTCTGGAACAAGAAACAGGATTGAATTTTTCTTATGTATTCTCCTGCATCGTATTTTGCCAAAATTGATTTCCTTTTTCGGCATCAAAGAATTCATGTCGGAGGGCAGAAGAGGATTGTCATAATCCAGAAAATTTGGCCCGAGATGAATTATTAGCTTGTTGGAACAAGCTTCGAATTCTTTGTAATTCTTTAGAGTCCCGCCGACAAAAAAATTCCGTTGACGATTAAATATGCCGGGGCAGAAAATTGAATTCCGGCATATTTTTAAGGAAAGCAATGATCGGCCTAAATTATTCTTACGCTAGACAATTGCATGTTAGTATATCATGATTCCCTTAGGCAGGACATAAAATGTTGCGTAGTCCGGCACAATTTGTGTATTCACGATTTTAAAGCGTATTGTCTGCAATCAATAAGTGAGCGCTGGAAAATTGGTTTTACTTTTCAAGAATAATTTACAATCTTCTAATCTCATATTTCAAAAGTATTCAAAATAAACTCCAATGTTCTTTTTAGCTATTATTCTTTAGTCTCTAAATTATGCAAATCAATATCTATTAATCGCATGCTGCACAGTGTTTCCCCCATTCCCCTCGATTTTTTTTAACACCAAACAATCATATATCTGAATTAGGGCTAAATCCCATTCCGAAACGAAAATTTCCGTGATCAGTTGACGTGGACTATACCAGCAGGGAGTGTTCCATATGGAACGCATATTGTATCAATTGCAACACTTTTTGAATTCCCTTTTCCATCGCACACTGATTCTGGATTCGCCCAAAATGAATTTAGATTGAATTCTTACTTATATCAGATAAACTCAAATAAGTCTTGAAAGAAAATAGCAGTTAGGATAGGATGTATATTAAATCGCACAAATTCCGATTTGCGTATAGCTTGGATATATACTTACTGTTATGAATTTATCGAATTATTAAACTCACCAATAAAATTGAGGATAGCCGCTATGGAAAATACAAGAGTAGGAACGATCTTCATCTTTTCCAATTGAGGAAAAATTTGAATAATTTATTGATGGAGAATTCTATTAACAATTCAAGTAATGATTAGTTTAGAGCTACATTCCATTATATAAGACGTAATTCCATAGTCGTTATCTCACAGTTGATTGACGTCAAGGTTCCCCTTATCAGATATTTACAATTCATTAGACATAATTCCAAGAACTAACATCTAGAAACCAGGAATTGACATAAAGATGATATGGAATTCAACAGATCTTATAACAGACAAAGGATTGAAGTCGAAACAACCTTTAAGTTTCTGTGTGCCACTATCAACAAACTTCAAGGTCTTGCTTTATCTGAATCAGAGTGGATCCTTTCAAAGGCTGCTGAAAAGTACCTGAAATATTTAAAATCATTGTCCGATGTACTATGCGGAAAAAAATGTCATGTACAATGGTGACAAATTACAAAATAGAAGTAAAATTGTGATTTTCAGTGAAAACCCGTATACTTTATAGCATACATATTAGGGTGTGCCAAAAAAGTGAATTTTCGAATTTCATACCTGCCTAGGAGTCAAATTATTCCTAAAAGTAATACAACCCTACCCCTTTTTTAAAAAAGTTTTAAACAAATATCAGATAGTGCTACTCGCGTTTGAATTATTTTTTATAAATTTTCCAATCGTTAGAAGCTGAGAACCCGAGCGACCCTGGGTAAACTGAGAGTGCAGCGGTCTTGTTAATGAAACTCGGAAATAGTCAATGGTGGGTGGACACCTTTTGTGACGTTTAATCCTACCATAGTCTGGATTAGGACCTTTCTTCAATTACAAATTTCTGTTTAGTGGCCTAATTAGTATAATCTGGTGCTGAGACTCTGATCAGTGAAAATTCTTTAGTGCTACTCCAGCTGTCATAGTGTTGAGAAGTAAATTCATTAGTTCATACTTTATATGTAATTGTGATGTGCAAATAAATCAACGAAAGTATTAAAATCATGGCGATGAAACGTTCCAGAAGCGAAATGTACCTTATTGGACACATCGGAGAGGATATTCTTGGATGTAAATTACCATCAAAAGGAAAAGTCTTCCGATACTTTCTTTACGAGCTGAGATGTTCGGAAAAGAAAATAACCATCAATGAAAGTGCTAAGTTTGGAAAAATCAAGTGCAAGCAATTTTGGGATAATGATGATATTCCAATTCAGAAACAAGATGAGTGTATTGATAAAGTGAAAGCGTTATACAAAGAATATATGAATTTGAATAAGTCTAAAAACAAAACTTTTGCCGCGCAAAGTGTAAAAGAATGTCAGTTCAAAGAGGAGTTGAATGAATTATTTGATATTGCTACACAGACTGCCTTGGAAACAATAAGTGAAGAGGATTGACTATTTTTATTGGCACAACGCAAAAACCAACGTACAGCTTCTATAAGACCTACACTCAAACAACAAAAATTAGCAGAGGAACAAGAGAAGAAGATAACTGAATTCCAGCAATGCGATACAGGTAAAATGGAAAAATAAGAAACAAAGAAATATAAACTTAATGAATTTTTCAAAAATGCAATTGTTGTAAATTATGCAACGGCCTTATCGTAAAAGTAAATTTTCCACTCAGAAAATGCATCTTTCTAAAAAGTGATCATATATTTTCAGATATTGAAGATGAAATTGTGATGTTACAAAAAAACCTAGGATCGAGGAAATTAGATGAATTTGTAACTAAAAACACGATGCGTTTTTTTGAAACTCTACGAATTTCAGCTGATTTCTTGAAATCAGCAGAATGAAAACTACCACTGAAAGTCATACTCACCTACTGCTGCAAACAATTAGGTCTTGGACAAAAATATAGGCGAGATCGCGTACCTACAACTTTTCAAGAAAAAGGTTATGTCAACAAAAGATCACTATGGACTTTTACTGAAATCACATCCCATCACGGATAGCTCACTTGAAGGGAAATTGAGAGAGGTATTTGAAAAAAAAAAATTCAACGTCCATACAGGAACATTTTTTTCATGAACTGTGATTCTTAAATAAACAAGTAATATCGAAACAAACATCACCATTGCCCAACATATTTGAAAACATAATTTACGTAGATTAGATATAAAATATACCAGAAAACATACGAAAAGTGTTTGAGAAGAGGCTTGGGAACCTAAAAATGTAATGCTTAGGAGCACCAATTTTTCCTTGAACAGGCAGCCTTCCCTCCCAAGAAAAAGCTGTTACGTAATTTATTCATGACCCATCACCAGTTACTTGTAACATTTTGATCCTCCTTCGGATCACTAAAAATATTATATTTTGGTCTGCATCTTTGTAAACTAAATTATTGATGTGTAGGAATCTGGTTTAGACGCACTAGTCTAAAATTCTTTGTGACCGCGCTATTGGTGCCTACAGGACATTCTCTAATTTCTGTCAAGGTCATTTCGTCAACCTCGCCGCTGTTCATGTTTATTTTTACCCGTCTTCGAACACCAGTTGTTTTCGTAAATATTGCGCGAATTGTGCAACCCCTATTAGGATCCACTGTCGCAAAAATGTCACTATTGAACGTTGAAAATACAATTTGCTCTTCGCTTGACATGGGACCAAGGATATGATTTGCTCCACTCACATAAATTAGTGTATTTCGAGGAAAAGTATATGGTCGTATTTCGAACACCCGGTTCGGATTCGCTTCTGAAATAAACCGAATAAATCTAAGTTCTGCAGTGTTACATCCAAGTATGGAAGGAGTAAGATGCCTAGCAAGAGGAGACCTGGATCTAGCACGAAGAGAAGTTTCGAGAGTAGGTGATGACTTGATTGAAGAATGAGATCTGGTAAGAGAAAGTATCATTTACAATAATGACACATATTCAGATAATAATAATCTAATATAATATTATAATTTTCATAAATGAATAAATAAATGGAAGTGACCTTTCAGGAGAATGCTGAATATCAGGAGAATCAGAAGGTCCAGTACCAGGAGGACCAGGTATAGGGGCACCATTAGGTAAACAATCAAACTCGGAACTCAATTCTGTAACAAGAAACAGAGAATTTAACTTCCCTTGTGTACTTTCGTTAACTTCCAAACTTAAAATACCAAACTCTTTTTTCAGGTGGAAAATTTCCGAAACACGGAAGTTACGAAAATAGCATACGGAATATGGTTTCATACTCAATAAGGGATTTCCATTAATTTTGTACTGCAGTACATTTATCCGCAGATGAATTTTTGAACTTGCTGGAATGAGCCTTCAATTCTTAAGAATTCTTTCGAATCCTGCCGATGAAGAAATTTCATAGACGATCAAATATACCGAGAGTGAAAATTAAAATCCGGCCTATTTCCAAGTGTCCCATATGGTACGAATTTCGTATCACGTTGCAAATTTCCTTTTATATAGCAGACATTATAATTTGTACATAAAATAATCGTAATATTATATTGTTATATTCACCAATAGAACTGAGTATAAACGCCAAAGATAATACGAGAGTAGAGACGATCCTCATCTTTTCTGATCGATCAAAGAAGTAATTGACGTATTGATGAAAAATTGGATTAACAAAATAACTGATGAATATTCGAGAACTTCATTTGGTTATATATAATACATACATCTCATAGTCGTTATCTTTTATATTATGTGTGCCAGGGTTATCCTTCTCAGATATTTACCTTTCATAAGAGTCAGATTAAAGAAAAAAAAATCTGCATAATAGGAAGGTTATAGCACCCACGTTTTTTATAACATACTGATTTTGGATCCGCATGAAACTTTTGTACGAGTAAGTTATGAAGAAACATATCAAAAGCCTTCGAAAAATCAAACAGAACAACAATCGTGATTACTTTATTATCCATTGCTAATTTGAGATCCGTCGTTACTTTAAGGAAAGCAGTAAGAGTGCTGTACTAAGCCCGAAAACCTGATTGAATCGGGTCAATGGCCTTAGATAATACGAGAAATTTATAAAGTTGCAGGTGAACAATTTTTTCAAGTGGTTTCAACAGTGCACATGAAATAGAAATTGGCCGGAAGTCTTTCGGGGTAGCAGGGTATCTAGTAATATTTTGTCCCAATCATACGTCATTACATGTTCGTGGAATGTCTGTTCATCAATCTTAGAGAGATTACGCACCAGTCTTTGGGTTGGTTTTGAATTTAAATTATAGGAAAATTAAAAGGTAATGTCAATCAAGTCGTGGTTAGAGAGGAAAGGAATAGCTTGTCGTTTGTAGGAGACAACCTTATCAATATCGTCTACAATCATTAGGTCAATACGAGTGCTAGATCGATCAGTATGGTGAGTAAAATCATGAGGTACAATCGAGAGTCCCGAAGAGTATACCAAAGATGTTAGATATTTAGAATGATTGTAAGTGAGATTCAGGTTAGTGTTAAAATCTCCAACAAGGATAATGTTATTAAAGTTAGAAGTAAATGAAAAAATTACCGATTCAAGCTCTGTGCCATAGGAGGCATTGGGTGGTTTATAAACTACTCCGACTAAAACAATATCAGAAGTTTACTTTTCTTCAACGGAAAGAAATTTGGTCATGGGGTGAGTAGCTACTGAACTCACAGCAACTACAGTCCCATTCAGACTATCATGCAGAAAAAGACAAACTCCACTGCCCCTTCTTTCGTCTCTGTCTCTTCGAAAGAGCGAATAGTTATCAATTGCAACGAGGCTAGAGGATAAATTAGGAGCCAAACAGGACTCAGGAACCGCTATTATATGGTAGGAACTTGTACTGAAAGAATGTGTGAATTCTTGAAAATGTGCCAGGAGAGACTGGGCGATCAGATGACAAATGTTGGAAGACAAATGGATGTTCATGTAGCACACGTAAAAATTGACTAAGATAAAAACGAGGAACAAAGAGAATAGATTCGCTATTAGGTGAACATTCGTATTATTAACCTAACTCTGGAACAAGAAACAGAGGATTGCATTTTTTGTATGTAATCTCCTGCACCATATTTTGCCGAAAATTGATTTCCTTTCCCGGCGTCGCAAGAATTTACAGGAGGGCAAAAGGAAATTGTCATAATCCGACCTAAATTATTCCTGAACCAGACAATTGCATCTTGGTTTATCATGAATCCCTCAGGCAGGATGGAAAATGTTGCGTACTCCGACAATTTTTGTGTATTCAGGATTTCTTGTCTGAAATCGAAAACTGTGCGGTGGAAAATCAGCTTCACTTTCCAAGAATCATTTACCATTTTCTATCCTAATATTTTCAAAGTATTGAAAATAATCTCTGATCTTCATTTAAACTATTATTCTTTAGTCTATAAATTATGATTTTTTTATAATTTTTGAACACCCAGCAATTATATATTCTGAATTACAGCTAAATCCCATTCCGACATGAAAATTACCATGATCAGTTGACTTGGACTATACCAGCTGAAAGTGTTCCGTATGGTACGAATTTTGTATCGATCGGAAAACTCATTCAATTCCGTTTTTTATAGCAGACTGATTCTGGATTCGCCCGAAATTAATTGAGATTAAATTTGAACTTATATCAGACAAACTCAAATAAATCTTGAAAGAAAATAACAGTTCGGATAAAATGTATATTAAATCGTATGAATTCCGATTTGCTTATAGCTTGAGGGTATACTCGCAGTCAAAATAACCCCGAAAACACATAGTTAGTCATAATTCTTCAGTTTCAAATCGATAGTATAAAGTGTGATATATATAGAAAAGCATCAAATCCTAGACTGACAAAATAGTACTGAAATCAGATGATCTTTCCTATAAATGCCTGACGGCTCCTTCAGCATGCCTGACATATGTGCTTTTTAAAAAACTGGAAAATAATTGTCGGTACTGGTAATTTTTTTTCACCAATATCGACAATGTATACACTCAATGTGGGAATACTTTCATCGATTGCGAACCGCGAAACACGTGAATCTCCGTTTTGTATATTTCTATTTTTGATGCTGACAAATCTGATCTTAGTTTATCATCAAATGTATTTAATTTTTATTCAAATATTTATCCCAATCAGATATAATAGTTCTTGTTGACAGACCTCATTCTCCGGTCAGGTCTTCTCCTCCTGCTGAGCCTCATCTTCGTGCCAGGTCCAGGTCTCCTGCTGCCAGGTATTCTTCTTCACGCGTGCTTGGATATACACTTGAATAACTTGAATTTATTCGGCTTATTCCCAAAGCGAGTATGAATCGCTTATTTGGAATTCGAAGATGGATTTTTCCTCCCGATAAACAAAAATTTATATAAAAGGAGGACGTAATGCCTGTCTTCCCATTCCAAGCGAAGAACAAAGTGTGGATACTTCTACTAGTAGAATAATTACTGGATTGTACACATAAAAAAATGGTCTCCAAAACAAGCAAAAATAAACATGGGCAGCGGTACGGTTGAGAAAATGATCTCAGAAGAAATTGATTAGCTTCCCGTAGGCTGGGATAAGCAAATCAGAAAGAATTTAAGAATAGTGCATGCAAATTAGATTCCTTCACATCAATAATTTGATTTAAAAATTGTGAAAGCCAATTTCGATATTAATGGTGATCTGAAGTGGGACCAGATTGTGTCAGGAAACTAGGAAAAAGTCTACAATAAATTAAGATACTGCTTTCTTTCTTGGGGGAAGGGTGTTCGGGAGAAAGTTACAATATGTGACAAATTAAGAGAGTATAATTCATACTTCTGCCTAATATTTTTAGCAAATCAATTCAAAGTTTTGCAATAATCATAATTAATAATTTTCTCTTCCCCTGTAGAAAAATGAACAACTCAACCCTGCATTGGGAGCGTTTCGGACCCTCCTTAGGATGGGCGCGGTATGCTTAATACGCTCTCTTCACAAAAATGCCTATGAAAGTTATTTTAAGCAAAACAAAAATATTGTTATATTCTTAGGGATTCACTGGAAGAGATGAATAAAACCATTTTTAATGATGGAAATTGAAAATACTGACCCTGCATAATCGGAGGTACTTGGGCGCGTTGAGCCTGACAGACCACAGGAGGTAGGCACGTGCTCATGAGAACGGTTGATGGATGATTGGGCGAGCGGTCTAGATGCGTCATCGGAAGTTGGTAAGGTATTAGGGGTGAGTGGTTCCGCCTACGGTGTATAATTTTTCATACTGATTTTTGAAAGGAATGATCATTCTGAAATAGTTATATTTTTTTAATCGTTTGTTGAAGCCTTCATTAACATTAGTATCATAATACAAAATCAAGAACAGAAAATGAAAAACTATCGTTCAAAAAACTATCATTGTTATGAGTTAAACACTTTCTTACAATTTCATGAAATTTTGAAGTCTTCATAGGGATTTTAGTATTTCAAATTTTTTAAAGGATTTTGCAAGAATTATCGAAATTTTTGATCATACAATCACTTTACTGCAACATACCGGACTTTAATAGATTTAAAAGGATTTTATAAGATTTAAAAAATTTTAAGGGATATAATAAGATTAAGTGGGATTTCATTGAAAGTGTACATTAGATTCCGAGATAAAATCCTAGCCTCATTGTAATAGAGATCAATCATTATTATTACAGATGTTATTTATTTCCTGGAAGACAATATTTGTTTTGAATTTGAATGTGAGATAAGTTTACGACGGAGAAAAATTGCGCAAAGTTTGCGTACTCTTACGATAAGAAAACCTGTACTAACGTCAAATTATAATCTGATTCCTGATACTTAGTCAGAACGCAGTCAGAATGATAATGGCAATAGAGATCAAAATAAAATATAAATTTATACTTCTTATTTTTTATTTCTGAAACAATTCTCAAGATATGTACATGTACTCATTACATGGGTTTTTGAGGAAATTCAAATAATTTTTAATCAGCTTAAGTTTTAAGAAATGAACTTCAAAATCTATCTAATTTTTATTTTCAGTGATAGAGCCTATACTTTATATACCATGAATATTGCATTTTTTTTCTTCTTAATAGAAATACTCTAGTCTGAAAAAGGTGAGAAATTTGCAAAGTATCGATTAATATTTATAGTGGAACATTTTGTCAATAGAGTCCTACTTCTTTTACATTCGCGCACATTTCCCATTCGTCGTTCTTCGGCATTCTCCTTCCAGTCAACGTTTTATTCACGCCAACATATTGGCAAGAATAACGATTTTAAAATACAGCATTTGGATTGAAATGGATAAGCTATTACATTAGCCCTCTTATGACCATCATTTTTTCAAAACAAACAAAATTGTTACTGTAGACTGTTACTAAAATCACCTCCCATGACGGGCAGCTCAGCGGAAGGAAAATTAAGAGAGGAATTTGGAAAAAAATTGACCAGTCACTTGTAACATTTGGATCCTCCTTCGAATCACTAAAAATATTATATTTTAGCTTTACATTTTTGTGACCACATCATTGGTGTGAAGGAATCTGGTTTACATGCACGAAACTAAAATTTTTTTAGACTGGACTATTGCTGCCTAAGGGAGACTCCCTAATTTCGTCTAAGGTCAATTCGTCAACCTTGCAGCTGTTCATGTTTATTTTTGCCCGTCTTCGAACACCAGATGTTTTCGTATATATTCCGCGAAGTGTTCTGCCCGTAGCAGCATCTACCATTGCAAAGACGTCACCATTGGATGTTGATAATACACTTTGCTCTTCGCTTGGCATTGGACCAAGGATATGATTTGCTCCCTTCACATAAATTAATATATCTTGAGGGAAAGTATATCTTCGAATTTCGAACAGCCGATTCGAATTTGTTATTGGAATGAGCCGAATAAATCTCAGGTCTTCAATGTTATATCCAAGTACGGAAGGAGAAAGATGCCTGGCAGGAGGAGACCTGGCTCTAGCACGAAGAGAAGTTTCGACAGGAGGTGATGACCTGATTGTAGAATGAGATCTGGTGAGAGAAAGTATCATTTACAATAATGACACATATTCTAATAATAATAATATAATATAATATTATGATTTTTATAATTGAATATATAAATGGAAATGACCTTTCACGCGAATGCTCAATATTAGGAGAACGAGATGGTCCAGAACCAGGAGCACAAGGTATAGGGTCACCATTAGGTAAACAATCAAACTCTGAACTCAACTCTGTAACAAGAAACAAAGAATTTAACTCCCCTTGTGTATTTTCGTTAACTTCCAAACTCAAAATCCCAAACTCTTCTTCCAGGAGAAAGAGTTCCGAAAGACCGTATTAACGGAAATAACATACGAAATAAGGTTTCATACTCAATAAGAGCTCTCCTTTAATTTTGTACGTTACATTTTGCCGCAGATGCATTTTTAAACAATTACAGCTAAATATCGTTCCTACATGAAAATTCCCGTAATCAGCTGACGTGGACTATACCAGCTGGGAGTGTTCCATATGGTTCCAATTTTGTATCGATCGGAACACTCTTTGAATTCAGTTTCTTATAGCACACTGATTTTGGATTCGCCCAAAATTAATTCAGACTAAATTCGTACTTACATCAGACAAACTAAAATAAATCTTGAAAGAAAATAGCAGTTAGGATAGAACGTATATGAAATGGCACGAATTCCGATTTGCGTATAGCTTGGAAATTTACTCGCAATTATAAACTTATCACATTACTATACTTACCAATAATATTGAGCATAACAGCTATGGATAATACAAAAGTAGAAACGATCATCATATTTCCGAATTAGAGGAAAATAGGATTAATTCATTAATGAAGAGTTGTATTAGCAATTTTACTAATGAAGAGTTTAGTGCTCCATTCGATTATATAATACATAATCCTATAGTCGTTATCTCACAGTTAATCGCCTTCAAGTTTCTCTTTATCAGATATTTACATTTAATCAGAAGCATTTTCAAGAAATAACATCTAGACTAATAATTCATATAGTGTCTGCTATAATAACATTTTCAAGCTTAAAAAAATTAATATAATTTTTACAAAATATCTGCAAAATTCGCAAAATTGAATTTCAGCCTTGGACGTTGATAATACGATTTGTTCTTCGGAGGGCATGAGGCCAAGAACCTTATTTTCTACTTTCTATTGATATTTACTATTGCAGGAAGAGCGTATCTTTGAATTTAGAATAGCCGGTTTAAATTTAATTTAGGGATGAACACAATAAATCTAACCTGTACAAACTTATATTCAAGCTCGAAAGAAGGAAGATACCTTACAGGAGGAGACCTAGTCCTAGATCTGGCCCATATAGGAGACTTTTTCCTTGTTCATCATTGAAGATAAGAAAGCACAGAAACAAACTGAGGAATGCCTTTTCTCATGAATTTGCGTGCTCGAATAATTTGTGAAATCAGAAGCTACGATCATGGTTGCTCAAAGCAACCAATCAATTTCGTAAGCCAATTATTCGTAGAATAATAAAGCAATCAAAACCAACTGAAACGTGTGCGACATCCACTTCTGCTCCTTCTGCCGTGAATAACCTTAGGCGGCAGATGGGACAGTTGGAGATGAAGGTTTTCACCTCTGGATACTTTGTTAATGCTACCAATCTTTGTAGAATTCAAGAGGAACAGTGTTGACGGACCAGATGAAGTGATCCCAGGAGAACAGCCTTTTGCATCCGGTTCGCGATGAAATGTGCCTGACGCTAACAAGCCGCAATCTTGTCGAGTTGGCTGATAAATGAAGCTTTCATACCTCCAACACAGCCGATTATGAGAACTACAAAATGGGCTTTATATCCTTGGTTAAGCCTGCTCAGCTCAAGAAGAAGTGCTTGATATTTCGCCCGTTTTTCTTCCTTCTTTGCCGTGATATTACCATTGGATGTTGCCGAGAATTCAATTACGTAAATGATCTTGTTCTTCAGATCTTGGAGGACAATATCAGGCTTTGTAGCACTGATACGTTGAGTGGTGGAGAATGAGAAATTCCAGTAGTTCTTAAACTGATCATTCTCCACAACGGACTCCAGTCTTCCCTGGGCGTATGGTAAGACACCATAGAAGTGCCTAAGATGGTAGTATAACACTTTTAGAGCCGCATTGTGTCTCTATATGTGTGTACGTCAGCTTTCGAGAGTAATCTAAAAGACAATATTCATTTGAAATTCGAAAGATGGGCTAAGTTTACGATGGAGAAATATTAATTCAAGTTTGCGTCCTCATACAATAATAAAATCTGTGTTGACGTCTTTTGATTTAATTTCTCATACTTAGTCAGATCATGGTTAGAATAATGATGGAAATAGAGATGGAAATGTAATATGCAGTTAAATCTTTTATATTGCATTTAGTAACAAGAAATGTAAAAAAAAAGTCAGCAACAGATCGATTTTCAGCAAAATCGTATATATTTCATATCTCCTGCATATTCAAAATTTGTTTTGTAATTTGCAATAGACATACCCAAATCCTATAAAACTTGTACGCATTTTCGAACCGTCATTCCCCGACATTCCCCTTTGGATCAATGTTTAACTTACGTCTTTAGATGTGCACTTAAAAAAAAAATCCCATTTTGCTTTATTTCTTGACGCATTTTCGGCTTTTTTTCAGAAATTCTCACCATCCAACTCTCGGAAAAGCAGTGATGGGAACAAGCGAATTATGAAAGCAGAAGGTGGAATAACGGAAGCTTGGAAGAAGACAGTGAAGATGTTGGCAAAACGGCAGGATCAGTTCCTAACGATCCTGAAGGAGGACTGGGAGATAGAAAAGGCGATACACAAAATGAAAAGTGAGATTGATGAGAGGAGTTTTGAGGAAATACTACAAAATCTGGTGTCAAAGTGTCAGCAGCTAAACTCTAAGATGGAGGAAGCAGAGAGCAGAAAGGAGAAGAGAGAAATGATGAAGATTGGATGTTAGACTGGAGAAGAAGATAAAACGTGAAAAGATCAGTCGAAGAAGCTGTCTTCAGAAGAATGGGAGAAAGCAAAGAAATAGAGAGCGCAAAGGAGACAACACCTGAAAGTGCTGGGAGCAATAAATAAGGATAATGAAGTAACAAATGTAGTGAGGGTCTTGAACACGCATACAAAGGTGTTGAGGATCCAGGAATGGCTGAGTGGGAAAAAGAGAAGAATGGAAATAGTGGGGGACGAAGTAGAATCAAAATTCATAATTGTCAAGGAAGGGGAGACGATATGGAATTGAAGCGAGACGAAAGTAGGAATGTTAGTGACAGGATTGATAACAGAGGCAAAGAAGGCTGACAGAGAGCCAGAAGGGATGAAGATCAAAACCGCGGAAACCACCCATGGCAAAACCATGACGATATTCTGTAATAGATAGTGAAAAGTCAGAAAACAGCATCTTGAGAAAAGTTCTCAAAAAATAAAAACATTATTTTCATCTGTTACTTTGGCCGTACAATTCTCTTGACTTTTATGGTGAATTGTCTTTTCGGTCTTCACAACGCATATTTTGTTTATCGAAATCAGTCAAGCGGTTTTCAAGAAAAACTCCTTTCTTTCTTTTCCTTGACCCTTTCATAAGTTCCATGAAAATGCAATTTGGAGGTTAAAATTCTTTGTAATTTCTTGCTACCTTAGGATGAACATTTGAAATGAATTTCAGCCTGATACGAGCGGGGACCGATTTGCCATTCTTACCCAGCTGCACCCTTTATTTCCCCAATTGCTTGCACATATTTCGTCGGAATAATATTATTTTTTAAAAGAGACAAATGGATCATACAGTAAACACTATAAATTTTCCATGTACACGACAGATTTCGCTTAAACGTAAAAGATTATATAAACTTTGATTTCAGTTTTAACTAAAATTAGATTTTATTTTGGTGCATCTCCGTCGTTGTTTTCGTCATTGTAGTTGAAGTCTCAGACCCAAAAACTTTCAAAAAGGTTAGGGTAAGATGAATGGGTCCAGTCAAAATAACCCCCAAAAACATGGCTAATCATAATTCTTGAGAATGCCTGAAATATCTGCTTTTTAAGAAACCGGAAAAAATTAATCATCATTAAGGCCAAGCAGATTTTCTCCTCCAATCTGACTCTGATGAAACGCAAATATCTGACAAGGATAACCTTGACACAAGTAATAGAAAAGATAACAACTCCACGATATATGTATAATATCTAAGCAAATGAAGTACTAGAATATTTATCAGTTTCATTGTTGAGCCAATTTCTCATCAATACCCTAAGTACGTTTTCCAATAATTAGAAAATATGAGAATCGTTTCTACTCTCGTATTATTCTTGGCGGTCCTGCTCAATTCCATTGGTGAGTACCATAATATAATACATCTACAATTTCAAGTGAATTTTTCAAGCTATATTCGTGCCACATGGTACACTCCGGATTGTGAACACCTTGCTTTAAACCATCAAACGTCTAAAGGTTAATAAGAAATACAAAAAAAATTAGGGTTCTTTATCAAGACACAGAAGAAACAGAACAAGATTCAGTAGAGTTGATATGGTAATCATTTCCAATGTGGTGGGTTAATTTTAACACCTGGAGGTAATTTTTCGCAGCTGAAGATTACTCTGAAATTTTAGAAAATAAAACTCATTTTCCAGAACATAATATTAGATTGCGGAATAGAGACCTTTAAGTCCGGACTACACAAAGTATGTCAGACTACGCAACATTTAAGCCCCGTATAAAGGGTACATGGTAAACCAACATACTGTTGTCTACTTTGAGGAGAATTGAAGGTAAGTATTGTCTTACGACAAAATATACACGATTCCAGTATTTCGGATTTTTGGTAGGATTCTGAAAGAATTGCTAATCATCCTGAAGCCTTATTCAGCAGCTATTCTAACAAATTCATTCCAACCATCTTACTTAGGTGCTGCACTAGATAAAACTCCTGTCTATAAATTGTGTAATACACTCAATGCAGTTTGTTTGTTGCAGGCTGGAGCTTAAAGTTCGAGTGTTTGCCTAATGGCCACCCTATTCCCTATGTTCCTCGTTCCAGACCTTCTAATTCTCCAGATAGATATCATTCTCTTGAAAGGTTTCTTCCATTTATTTATTCAATTATCAAGCCTTAGTATATCATTATCTCTGTCCTGTATTTTTTTATTTTTAATAATAGGAAATCTGATCTTATTATTATTATCATTCTAATCAGAAATAAAATTTCTTGCTGACAGACTTAATTCTTTGGCCAGGTCTTCTCCTCCTGTTGAGCCTTATCGTCGTGCCAGATCCAGGTCTCCTGCTGTCAGGTATTCTTCTTTGCGCGTTCTTGGATATACATTTGTAGAGCTTAGATTTCTTCGTCTCAATCCCAAGACGAATCCGAACCGGTTATTCGAAATTCGAATATGGAGGTTTCCTCCGAATGAACCAATTTGTTTCAGAGGATATCGCAAAGCCTGTCTACCCATGCCAACTAAAGAACAAAGTATATTATCAACGTTAAAAAGTGCTTCTAAACATAATTCCTTCACATCAATAATCAAATTTTCGAAAAATGTAAATTTAAAATACCATATGGTTGTTGATTCATTTTGTTGTGAAAGGGTGTTCCGAAAGATGTTACTATCTGTTAGAAAGGTATAATCAGATTAGTATTTTGATTTCTTTGATTTTATTATTTAAATACTTATTCTGATCAGAAATAACATTTCTTGCTGACAGACCACATTCTTCGGTCACGTCTTCTCCTTCTGCCGAGCCTCATCTTCGTGCCAGGTCCAGGTCTCCTGCTGCCAGGTATTCTTCTTTACGCGTACTTGGATATACACTTGAAGAACTTGAATTTATTCGTCTTATTCCCAAAGCGAGTCCGAATCGGGTCTTCGAAATTCGAAGATGGATTTTTCCTCCCGATAAACAAATTTATTTAAAAGGAGGACGTAATGCCCGTCTGCCCATTCCAAGTGAAGAACAAAGTGTATTATCAACATCCAGTGGTGACATACTGGCAATTGTGGATACTTCTACTAATAGAATACTTCGTGGAATGTATACGTCAAAAAATGGTCGCCAAAAACGAGCAAAAATAAACATGGGCAGCGGTACGGTTGAGGAAATGACCTCAGAAGAAATTGATGAGTTTCCCGTAGGCTGGGATAAGCAAATCAGAAAAAATTTTAGAATAGTGCATGTAAATTAGATTCTTTACATCAATGATTTAATTTAAGAAAATGTGAAAGCTAATTACAATATTGCTGGTGATCTGAAGTAAGATCAAAACATGTCATGTAACTATTAAAAAGTCTGCAATAAATTATAATACTGCTTTCTTTCTTGGGGGCGAGGGTGTTCGGGAAAATGTTACTACGTATGACAAAGGATAAGAGTGTAATTTACACATTTACCTAATATTTCTAGCGAATGGAGTTCGTATTTTGTAATAATCATAACTACATGTCGTTATAATAGGAAAAGGAGAGTATTAGCTAGGTAAGCGATTAGATATGGGTAAACCGGAGGAAAAAGTTGATGAGGAGGTGACTTGAGCAAAACCAAAATATTGTCACATTCTTACGGATTTTCTTAGAGGAGAAGAAAAACAGAAACTTGTTTGACAAACTCGTTTATTATTATATTGAACCCAAACGAAAATTATATAAACGCAGATCAGAACTTTAGAACTGAGGCTCAATAGAACTCTTTTTTAAGGTTTATTTTTAGTTTGTTGACATACCATAGATTTACAGTTACAGGTGCGGACGTTTTGAACTGCAAACGTTTTTTATTTTTGTTTTGTTTGAAATGGATGAAATTGAATGATCTGAATACACCACTTCTTGAAATAATTTAATATTAACGTGATATTGCAAGTGAATGTTATATCATTTTAAGTAAGCCCGCAATATTATATGATCTGTATTATAAGGCAAAAGGTGAATTATTGACTTATAAAATCTTCGAACTAAGTCGATGTATATGTACTTATTCCATGGGGTTTTAAGAAAATATGAATAAGCTTCAATCAGCTTTAGTTTTAAGAAATGAACTCTTAAATTCGGAAAATAACGCTAGATAGAAAAATGTATTAAAAGACATTTTGAGCCACCTTTTTGAAAAACAATTTTGTAACATTGACTCTTTCCGCATCATGTCCTATTCTACAGAAAACCTTGACTATGAATATTTTAGAAAAACCACAATCATGTTCTCAATTTTAAAGGATTGAAAAAATTTCCGGAGGATATCGAAGAAGGGCAAGAAATCGAATTGTGTTTGCAAATGATATTTTGATGAGTAGTACCGAAATTTATTTTTCACTAATACTATATTTTAATTTTTGGTCATGATTTCATTTTTTGCGTATCTTCCCATGTGTGAAAAAGTCTACAAATTGTTGTGTGAGAGAAAAATGATGAAAACAAGATTATTCCCCAATATAGAGTAAAAAATGACAGCTTGAATTGGTAATCTTTATTAATAGATCAACAGAATGAAAACTGCCACAGGAAGTCATATTTACTTACTGCTGCAAACAATCATGTTTTGGACAAAAAGTTATGCAAGATCCCGTACCTACAACTTCTTAACAAAAAGATCACATCAATAAATGATCACTGTAGACATTTACTGAAATTACATCCCATCACGGGCAGCTCAGTTGAAGAAGAATTAAGAGAAGATTATATTTTAGCTTTACATTTTTGTAACTAAATCATTGGTGTGAAAGAGTCTGGTTTACATGCACAAATCTAAAACTCTTTGAGATCGGACTATTGCTGCCTAAGGGAGATTCCCTAATTTCTTCCAAGGTCATTTCATCAACCCTGCCACTGTTCATGTTTATTTTTGCCCGCCTTTGAACACCAGTTTTTTTGGTATATATTCCGCGAAGTGTTGAACCGGTACTAGCATCCACCATTGCATAGATGTCACCATTGGACGTTGACAATACACTTTGTTTTTCGCTTGGCATGGAACCAAGGATATGATTTGCTCCTCTCACATAAATTAATGTATCGCGAGGGAAAGTATATCTTCGAATTTCAAACTGCCGATTCGAATTTGTTTTCGGAATAAGCCGAATAAATATAAGGTCTTCAATGCTATACCCAAGTACGGAAGGAGAAAGACGCCTGGCAGGAGGAGACCTGGTTCTAGCTCGAAGAGAAGTTTCGACAGGAGGTGATGTCCTGATTGTAGAATGAGATCTGGTAAGGGAAAGTATCATTTTCAATAATGGCACATATCCAAATAATAATAATAATATGATAAAGTATTATAATTTTTATAATTGAATTAATAAATGGAAGTGACCTTCCAGGAGAATGCTGAATATCAGGAGAATCAGAAGGTCCGGAACCAGGAGGATCAGGTATAGGAGCACCGTTAGGTAAACAATCAAACTCGGAACTCAATTCTGTAACAAGAAACAGAGAATTTAACTTCCCTTGTGTATTTTCGTTAACTCCCAAACTCAAAATCCCAAACTCTTCTTTCAGGAGAAAGAGTTCCGAAACACCGAAGTAACGGAAATAACATACGAAATAAGGTTTCATGCTCGATTATACTAAAGTATGCTATTCGAAGCTTTTAAAAATAATTATGATTTCTAAAAAATATGTGCAAAGAATTGGAAGATTAAATTCTAATATCTAATATCGCGACGAAAATAAAAAAATTTCCACATATCTGTATCAAACTTGGTATACAGGAGTTCATTCCACTAGATCTTTTTTCAACACCAAGCAATCATATATCCTGAATAACAGCTAAATCCCGTTCCGACAAGAAAATTCCAGTAATCAGCTGACGTGGACTATACCAGCTGGGAGTGTTCCATATGGTTCCAATTTTGTATCGATCGGAACACTCTTTGAATTCCTTTTTTTATAGCACACTGATTTTGGATTCGCCCAAAATTAATTCAGATTAAATTCGTACTTACATTAGACAAACTAAAATAAATATTGAAAGAAAATAGCAATTAGGATAGAATGTATATTGAATTACACAAATTCCGATTTGCATATAGCTTGAAAATATGCTCGCAATGATTCACTTATCATATTATTATACCCACCAATAAAATTTAGGACAACCGCTATGGAAAATACAAGAGACGAAACGATCCTCATATTTTCCAATTAAAGAAAAATTTGATTGATGTAATAATGAAGAATTGTGTTGACAATCTAACTAATGAATAGTTTAGTGCTCCATTCGATCATATAATACATCATCAAATAGTCATTATCTCACAGTTAATTGAAGTCAAGTTTCTTCTTATCAGATATTTACATTTCATCGGAAGCAATTCCAAAAAGTAACATCTAGACTATCAATTCATCTAGTGTCTGCTGTAATAACAAGTTCAAGCTTTCAAAAATTAACATAATTTTTACAAAATATGTGCAAAATTTGCAAAATTGAATTTCATCCTTGGACGTTGATGATACGATTTGTTCTTTGGATGTAATGAGGCCAAGGATCTGATTATCTCCCTTCCATTGAACTTTTCTATTGCATGAATGCAATTTAGAATAGCCGCTTTAGATTCTTTTTAGGAATGAGCAGAATAGATCTAACCGGTACGAACTTATATTCAAGCGCGAAAGAAGAAAGACGCCTGACAGGAGATCTGGTCCTGGACCTGGCCCAAAGAGGAGGCCCAGCAGGGCGATATGATCGAGCCTTCTTTTGTTTGATATCGTCTCAAAATGTTTGAAATCATTTCCTAAGACTTTTTGATTGAACGAGAAAATCGATTAAGGAATTACCATTTAATATATAATGAAATGAAAACAGAATATTCTAAGAAGCTCATTTTCAGAAACTCAATTAGGTTTTGCAGAATGATGATAGTTGGCATTGACACTCTGTCACTTCAGATTTCATTCTATCCAACGGATCCCATATCAGAAAAGACATTGCTAAAAACAGACTTCAAAAGAATACAGACTGACAACAAAAGTTGAAGGAATAACATTAGACAATGCTGTTAACAACATAACTTTTATATAGGAATTATCAGTAATTATGAAAGAAGATGGTGTTACTTCCGATGAAGAAAACCAGCACTTTCGATGCATAATCCACATGGAAAATTTGTTCGTAGAAGATTTTCTTCTAAAACTGAAATTGATAAACGAGAAAGGCATGGAGAAGAATATTAATGACACTGAAGAGGATGAAGGAGATGAAAATGCCAAGACTGAATTCAACAGATCTTGAGACAGACAAAGGATTGAAGTTGAAACAACCTTCAAAGTTTCTTTGTGCCACGAACAACGAACTTCAAGGTCTTGCTTTTTCCGAATCAGACAGGTTCCTTTTAAAAGCTGCTTAGAAGCACCTGAAATATTTTAAGTTATTGTCCGATGTACTATGCGGTAAAAAATATGTGACGCTACCTTTAGTTATCGTTGGTTTTGATTTGTTACTCGATCAGATTGATAGAGGAATTAAGAAAATAGATGCAAAATTTGACGTAACCGTATTCGACGATAAACTAAGCGAATCCCTTTTTTCGGTTTAAACGAAGTTAATGAAACACTATGATTAGTGTGATTGGTTGCACTTGTTTTTAACTCAAGAAACATTGTTGAAACTTTTCACGGAATGGGGTGGAGCAAGGAAATAGCTGATGCAGATACTAACATATTCAGGTGGTGGAAATATCAAGAAGTGAAGGTATCCAAACCTTGCTCAAATGGCCCACGACTTACTTACCATCCAAGGGACATCCGTATTAGTAAAAACGCTCTTCTCACTTTCATCGTTGATGATAAGGAAACACAGAATCAAACGAGGGAATGTCTCTGTTTGTAAATTTATGTGCTTGAATAATTGGTAAAGTCAAAAGAATCTTTCTGCGTTTAAATGCGTACAAGGACGGAGAATCTCTCAAAGGATTTCATATACATTATTTTTATTATTACCAATTATATGATAGGATTCAGTGGGATTTTGTGGTAACATTTTAATGCTAATTTGGATCAACTAAAAATATTATATTTTTGAAAAAAAAAATTAAATTATTGGTGTGAAGGAATCTGGCTGACATGCACTATTCTAAAATTCGTTCGGATTGGGCGATCCCCCCCTAGGGGAGCTTCTTTTATTTCTTGTGAGATCATTTCGATAATCCTGCTACTGCACATGTTTATTTTCACCCGTTTTTGGTGTCCACTTCTTTGTATATATATTCCACGAAGTTTTCTATTACCTTGCAGTATTGCAAATACGTCACCATCAGACGTTGATAACACAGTTTGTTCTCCGCTTGGCATGGGACCAAGGATCTGACGTTCCCCTCTCACTTTAATTGGTTTATCGCTAGGAAAAGTGTATCTTCGAATTTCGAATAACCGGTTCGGATTCGCCTTGGGAATAAGTCGAATAAATCTAAGTTCTTCTAGTTCAAATCCAAGTATGTATGAAAAAGAGCGAATCATAGAAGGAGACCTGGACCTGGTATGAAGAGAATGTTCAGCAGGGGGAGAAGACTCGACTGGAAACTGAGATCTGGCAGGAAAAAATATTATTTACAATTATAAGAAATATTAAAATAGTAATGTTTAAGAAGTGACAAACTAGTATAAGATACGTTATTATTAAAAAATATATAATAGATATACTGATATAGTGAATTTGAATAATTAAATGATAGAATGGAAATACCTTTTAGGAGAATGTTGCCTGTCAGGAACATACGAAGGTCCGGAACGAGGAACAATGAAGATAGGTTTGCCATTAGGCAAACATTCGAATTGTGAACCTAACTCTGAAGCAAGAAACAGAGTACTTAAGTTTTCTTATGTATTATCCTGCGTCATATTTTGCCGAACATTCATTTCCTTTTCCGGCATCGCAAAAATTCATGAAGGAGGGCAAAAGGGGATTGTCGTAATCCGGACAATTTTGCTCAGGAGGAATGTTTAGCTTGTTGGAATCAGCTTTGAATTCTTTGTAATTCTTTAGAGTCCCGTCGACAAAGAAATTTCGTTGACGATCAAATACGCCGGAACAGAAAATTAAAATACGCCGGAACAGAAAATTAAAATACGCCGGAACAAAAAATTAAAATCCGCCATATTTTTAAGGAAAGCAATAATCGTCCTAAATCATTCCTAAACTAGACAATTGCATGTTGGTATATCATGAATCCCTTAGGCAGAACATAAAACATTGCGTAGTCCGGCACACTTTGTGTATTCAGAATTTGAAAGCGTATTGTCCGAAATCAAAATGTGTGCGGTAAGGAATTAGTTTTACTTTCTAAAAATAATTCACAATTTTGTAACCTAATATTCTATAGTTCCATTCCAACACGAAAATCCCCGTGATCACTTGACGTGGCTATACCAGTTGGGAATGTTCCATATGGTACGAATTTTGTATCAATCGGAAAACTTTTTAAATTCCGTTTTTTATAGCACACTGATTCTGGATTCGCCCGAAATTATTAAGATTAAATTCATACTTATATCAGATGCAATCAAATGAATCTTAGAAGAAAATAGCAGTTATGATAGAATGTATATTGAGTCGCACAAATTCCGATTTTCGTATATATTGGCAATATACTCGCAATTATAAATTTATTATATTATTATGCTCACCAATGAAATTGAGGATAACCGCCATGAATAACACAAGAGTAGAAAAGATCCTCATCTTTTTCGATTAAAGGAAAATTTGATTAATTTATTGTTGAAGAATTGTATGAAAAATTTGACTAATGAGTAGTTTGGTGCTGTATTCCATTATGTAATACGTAATCATATAGTCGTTATCTTACAGCTAATTAAAGTCAAGTTTCTCCTTATCAGATATTTACATTCCATTAGAAGCAGTTTCAAGAAATAACATCTACACTAACAATTTATATAGTGTCTGCTATAATACAATTTTCAAACTTTCAGCCATTTATAGTATTACTACAAAATATGCGCGAAAAGTTGCAAAATTAAATTTCATCCCGTGGACGTTGATAAAGAATCGGATGAAATGGGGCCAAGGACCTTATTTGCTCCTTTTCATTGAACTGGTCTATTGCAGGAAGAGCGTATTTTTGAATTTCGAATAGCCGCACAGTGGGAAATTCGGCAAAATTTTGTGTCAAAATCGTAGATCTCGGGATCGGAGCAAGTCCGAGCGATGAAATTTTTACGGCAAGTAGGTGAGGGGATGAGGATTAGAGGAAAAATAGTCCGGACACGTTAAAAAATTTTTTTGACTTTGATAGAAGGTCGCAAATTTGCGATTTTTAAACAAATGTTCAGTTTTTCATTTTTTTTAAGGTTATACAATTTTTTTTTTCAATCACGTGATATACATTTTTGGTGTATTTTTTTACGCAGAATACGATGACGCTATTGATTTTTTTATAGAACCCAATGGAAAAATTCTGGGAGCGGCTAAAAATTGCAAAAACTGGTTTTTCATTTATAGTGCTTTCCATTCAGGTTCTACGACAAAACCAAGACCACCATCGTGTTCTACGTAAAAAAATACATAGAAAACATGTGTTACATGTTTTTAAATGACGTTATATTCGAAAGAATCGAGAAGATTCTGGAGAAAATCACCTTCCCCCGGCTTAGTTAGGTATAGCAAATCATCTGGTCTGATTTATCGTAGATAGGTATATTTTACAAATTATTCCCAATAGTTTAATGGCGAATCTATTTGTGCATCAAGTAGATACTGGAATGTAATTTTAAAAATAAAATTATAAGTTTTGTTATCAGACCGGATGATTTGCTATACCTAACTAAGCCGGGAGTAGGTGATTTTTTCTAGAATCTTCTCGATTCTCTCGAATGTAAAGACATTTTGAAACATGTAACACATGTTTTCTATGTATTTTTTCACGCAGAACACGATGGTGGTCTTGGTTTTGTCGCAGAACCTGAATGGAAAGCACTATAAACGGAAAACCAGTTTTTGCAATGTTTATCCGCTCCCATAATTTTTCCGGTGGGTTCTATAAGAAAATCAATAACGTCATCGTATTCTGCGTAAAAAAATACACCGAAAACGTATATCATGTGATTGAAAAAAAATTTGTATAACCTTCAAAAAAATGAAAAACTGAAAATTTGTTTAAAAATCGCAAATTTGCGACCTTCTATCAAAGTCAAAAAAAAATTTAACGTGTCCGGACTATTTTTCCTCTACTCCTCATCCCCTCACCTACTTGCCGTAAAAAATTCATCGCTCTAACTTGCTCCGATCCCGAGATCTACGATTTTGACACAAAATTTTGCCGAATTTCCCACTGTGAGCCGGTTCGGATTCATTTCAGGGAAAAGCAAAATAAATCTCACCTGTACAAACTTATATCCAAGCAAGAAAGAAAAAAATGCCTGACAGGAAGAGAGGAAGAGATTCAAAACTATAAGAAATATTTGAACAATAAAATTTAATAACTTTTATAATGAACTATAACTTAATACTGTATTATTAGAAATATAAATGTATAATCGAGACTTCTTTTGTTCAATATCGTCACAAAATGTTCGAAACAATCTCCGAAGACTTCTTAATAGAAAGAGAAAATAGATTCAGGACTTACAATTCAATATATAATGAATTAAAAACAAACTCATTCCGAGAATATTATTCTCAAAAACTCAATTAGATTTTGCAAACGGGTATTTTCCATGCTTTTTAAAGTGATCTAGAAATAAGAAAATAAAAAAATAGCGAAAGATAAGTGTTTTCCTATAATCTATTTTTTTTGTCTGACTATGCAAAGAACGAAAAAATTTTAATGAGAAAAGTGAATGACCCTCAAAAGTTTGATAAACTTGGTGAACGCTTTTATCTGATAGAACGCATTTTTTTCCTTAAGAATGAAATCAAAAATATGAAATTTTCTAGAAACGATGAAAGACATATAATAAAATGTGTAGTGACAGAATTATTTAATTTAAGTAGATCCGCAAATTTGCTTGGGATTTGCTTGTCTTGGGAGTAACAACTTTAAACTGATCGAAAACGACAAAAGAAATAATAAAATAGGGGGTTGACCAACATTATTTCTGTGACCAACCGAAATCGATAGTATAAATTGCGATATATACATAAAAGCATCAAAAGCCGAAACTGGCAAAATAACACTTAAATCACATGATCTTTCCTTGAAAAGCCTGACAGCTGTTCCAGAATGCCTGATGAAATATCTGCTTCTTGAAAAACTGGAGAAAAAATTCTCCGTACCAGCAATTTTTTTCACCAATACCGACAATGTATACACTCAATGTGGAAATACTTTAATCGATTGCGAAGCGCGAGACACGTGATGAGAATGTAATCATTAAGTTCCGGACCTTCTTATTCTCTAGACAGGTATCATTCTCCTAAAAGCTCTCTTCCATTCATTTATTCAATTATTGAGAATTACCGTATCATTACGTAGCTATGATATCTCTGTTCTGTATATTTCTATTTTTGATAATGAGAAATTTGATCTAAGTTTATCGTCAAATGTATTTAAATTGTATTCAAATATTTATTCTAATCAGAAATAACATTTCTTGTTGACAGACCTCATTCTCTGGTCAGGTCTTCTCCTCCTGCTGAGCCTCATCTTCGTGCCAGGTCCAAGTCTCCTGCTGCCAGGTATTCTTCCTCACGCTTACTTGATTATACTCTTGCAGAACTTAGATCTATTCAGGAGTTTTCCTCCGGATAAACCAATTTATTTGAGAGAACATCGTAAAGCCCGTCTGCCCATGCCAACCGAAAAACAAAATGTATTATCAACGTCCAGTGGTGAAGTATTTGCAATAGTATATTCCACTACGGGTAGAATACTTCGTGGAATGTATAAACCAAGAACTGGTATTCAGAAACGTGCAAAAATAAACATGGGTAGCGGTAAGGTTCAGGAAATGGCCCCAAAAGAAATTGACGAGGTTCCCGTAGGCTGCGAAGAATCAGGTTTTGGACAAAAATATATACGAGATCCCGTACCTGCAACTTTTTAAGAATAAGATTTGGTCACCAAATCATCACTGTAGACTTGTACTGAAATCACATCCCATGACGGGCAGATTACTTGAAGGAAAATTGAGAGAGGAATTGGGAAAAATAAAAATTCAACGTTTATACAGGAAAAATTTTTTAATGAACATTACTCCTAAAATAAACTATTAATATCAAATAAAAATTCAACATTACCAACTTATTTGGTAACATCACTTGTGGAGATTAGATATAAAATAAACAGGCAAACATATGAAAAGTAATGCTCAGGAGTGCCAAATTTTTCTTGAACAGACAGCCTCCCCTCCCAAAAAAAAGTTGTTACGTAATTTATTCATGAACCATTACCAGTTACTTGTAACATTTTCATCCTCCTTCCGATCACTAAAAATATTATATTTTGCTTTACATTTTTTAAAACTAAATTATTGATGTGAAGGAAGCCGGTTTACACGCACAAGTCTGAAATTCTTCGAGACCGGGCTATTGCTGCCTAAGGGAGATTCCCTAATTTCCTTCAAGGTCATTTCATCAACCCTGCCGCTGTTCATGTTTATTTTTGCCCGCCTTCGAACACCAGTTCTATTGGTATACATTCCGCGGAGTGTTGAACCCGTACTAGCATCCACTATTGCAAAGATGTCACCACTGGACGTTGACAATATACTTTGTTCTTCGATCGGCATGGGGCTAAGGCTATGATATGCTCCCTTCACGTGAATAAGTGCATCTCGAGGAAAAGTATATCGTCGAATTTCGAACAGTTGGTTCGGATTTAATTCTGGAATAAACCGAATAAATCTAAGCTCTTCAATGCTGTATCCTAGTACGGAAGAAGTACGATGCGTGGCAGGAGGAGACCTGGATCTAATACGGAGAAGAGGTTCGCCAGGAGTTGATGACCGCATTGTGGAATGATATCTGGTAAGAGAAAATATTATTCCCAATCACGATACATATTTAAATAATGATATTTTAATATATTATCATTGTTATGATTGAATAAATAAATGAAAGTGACCTTTCAAGAGAGTGCTGAATATCAGGAGAATGAGAAGGTTCGGAACCGGGAGCACCAGGTATAGGGTCACCATTAGGTAAACAATCAAACTCTGAACTCAAATCTGTAACAAGAAACAGAATATTCAACTTTCCTTGTGTATTTTCCACCACCATATTTTGTCGGATTTTGATTTTTTCTGCCGTTATATTTTTCTCTTACGGAAGACAAGTACCTAACCTCATTTCGTTAATTTCCAAACTTAAAATGGACAATTGAAATCCGGCCTATTGCGAAGTGTCCCATATGGTACGAATTGCGTATTACTTTCCGGATTCCATTTTATATAGTAGACATTCTAGATTCCCTCGAAATAAATTTAACATGAATTCGTACTTATTTCGCATAAACTCAAATAAAGTTTGAAGGAAATAGTCATGAAAATGAAAGATTGAATAAAAATCATAACATCTGATTCAAGTGTATCTTAAGGTATGCACATAAAATTATCGAAATATTGTATTATGATATTCACCAATAGAACTGAGCATAAGCGCCAAAGATAATAAGAGAGTAGAGACAATCCTCATCTTTTCTAATTGTTCAAAAAAGTAATTAACGTATCGATGAAGAATCGGATTAACAATACAACTGATGAATATTCGAGTGCTTCATTTGGTTACATATAACATATACATCTCATAGTCGTTATCTTTCATATTATGTGTGTCAGGGTTATTCTTCGCAGATATTTGCATTTAATAAGAGTCAAATTGAAGAAGAGTATCTATAAGTATGACCACCCTACTATAGATAATGATCCTACAGTGGATAATCATTAATTATAAGCACAAATATAAGTAAAATAATCGATTTTAATTTCAGCATTTTGACACGTATCTTGTCTTAACTAATAATTACAATGAATTATTTTACGTACATTAGTATTTTTAAATAATGATGCAATGTCTCTCGATTGAAACAAAAAATACGCTTCTTATCGAAAAGTATTTATATATTCAGATTTTTTCGTACCTTGTACAGGTTCAACAAAAAATAAAATTTTTACGATCAGAATAAAAATTATGCATACCAAAAATTGCCTTAAACCATTTTCGTAAACCTTTTCCAAATCAAACATTTTTATCTATCAAATTGTATCTGTTTTCGCATAAGTTTCTCCAGAAAGTGAAATTTTTTCGCCTTCATAATAATTTTGCTCGATTGAAACAAAAATATGTGGTTCATGAAATGAAATAGTTTCAGGAAAATTTGTTGTTCCTTTTGAGATTAACAGTTTGGCTTCTACACATTTCGTTAGTATCTGTTACAATTTTGCTGGTAAATTGAATTTTTTATTTTTAATGAGCATTTTAGATGGATATACTCTTGGGAATTAGTTCTCGTCGCTGATCAAGAAGCTTGAATCTGAAAAGTGGATAAAACAAAACAAGGAGCTTACCAGGGCATAGCGGACAATCATCCTCCTTTAGTGAAGCACCGTGAGCTTGTGTGTGGAATAACTTCTCACCAGATTTGACTCCTGTCATTTCAAACTTTTTTTCGGTAAGCTAATGCTTGAATTGAGAGCCTTCCCCAAACTCAAGTGACTGCAATGCGTTCACCCGTGAAACTGAAAAGGTCCTTAAAATCTCGAACGATGGATTAGTGGAAAGTGATCCCGCTTTTTCTTCCCAAGCCTTGAGGAAGGAGCGGCCGAAACGGTTTACTGTCATCTAAATCGGAGCATGAGCCCAGTACTTCTTTGGTCTCTTCATGGGAGAAATTTCAAGAACCACCTCACAAGTGTTATGCTTCTCTAAATATTTGTTGATGAGGGTCCGCACACAATCGTAGCGATGCATACGTGTTTTCCATACAAACTTATATTGACTAACAGCTGAGCAGGTCCATCCATCAAACTTGCCTTCCATTATTGCAGCTTCTGAACTGACGGCAGAATAGCGTCATTCTTTAACCTCGACCAAAACATATCCCGGAAGGCAGGCCACGAAGTGAAATCACTGGAAAGCTTCGGTAATCCCAGTTGTGGAAACATGTTTTTCACTTGAGTTAAAGAAGCATCATTGGTAGTGGGGGGGTTTATCATTGGAAGAGGAAGAAGCACCAAGTGCGTCCAACTTGTTCTGTATATACACCTTCGCAACAACATATTTTCTTCTTCTTTAGCCAACAAGTCTTGCGCAAAGTATGGATCGGTTGAATTGTCATGGCGCACAATGAGAAACTGATCATAGTTTGTACCAAACTTGGACCATTTCTTTTACAAGTTTTCCAGGTGTTATTTTCAAAGGCTTTTCAAGACTGATATGAATAGAGAAGATCAGGGCAAACGCTAGATGAAGCATACTTACCAAAGAGAGAAACCTTCCTACTTTTTTCACAAAAAACGGTTAGTTGCGACATTAGTTCAATATATCCTTTACAATCAATAGAATATATGTACTTTAAAAACAATATATTTCAGAGCTGATGATAATTTCTGAATCAGTTTGAATTTGGCTCAACAAGGTAGAGAAGTACGACCTGAAGATAAAAACCGGAGAGAATGATTGTTTATAAAATTGTGTATAACAATAGAAATTGCTCACTCATGGTCATGAGTTGTTATTGTATGTCAATTTTACTGTAATTTCAAACGATTTTAGACTCAAGAAAAGATTTCAACAGTTCAACATCACAGTCACACTCACAGTCACATTTAATCATATTGTTTACAATGCTAAATTCATCACCGTATTTGTTCAGATATTGTTGCACACAAAAATTAATTGGAAAGTATATGATAATGCTTCAATATTGGGCGATCCTTTACCAGCCCGTTTCAATATTAAATATCCCACGAAGTTTTTCATTAGCTTTTGCCAAAATGTCACAACTGGCCGTAGATGATGCACATTATTTTTCAGTAGGCATGGGTCTAATGACCGGAAATCCTTTTCTGACTTGAGTTGGTTTATCACGAGGACAAGTCAATTTCACAATTCCGAATCTTTGATTAGGGTTCGTTTTGGGTATGATACAAATGAATCTAAGTTGTGCAAGTGGCTATCCAAATAAGCGTAAATAAGCGTGCCTGGCAGGAGTAGACCTGAATCAGGCATAAAGTGAAGGCTTAGTGTGAGAAGAAGCCATCATCGAAGAATGAGTTCTGGAAAGAGAAAATATTATTCATAATCATAATAAATATCTGAGTTCTGGAACGAGGGACATTAGAAATAGGAACGTCATGCTCAACTCTGACGCAAGGAACAGAGGATTACATTTTACTAAAAGTAGACAACTGTACTACAGAAAGAACTACGTGTGAGAAACATCACAATTATGTCACAAATTATGTCAGAAGTTCTATTCTTATTTTACCAAAGTGAGCTTAGAATCACTGTATAAACTTAATCACAACCAGTGATAACCCGCAGTTGCATCTGACTTTATTAGAAGTACTCGAATTTTCCTGGACGTTTGGCCAGGGGAGAGAAAAACTGCAGAAATCCACCTTCGGATTTCAGACGGTTCTTCGACAGTCCTGTTTGAAGGCACACATTTGATATTTCCCATTGAATGCACACGATGATCTTCGGCGTGAAGCCTGCCAATCGACATTAGTTGAAACACAGCGAATGAAAAACCCAGTTATGCATCGCAGATGGTCACCCATTTGGGTGCTATCTGCGCTTGAAATCGTCTGACGTCCTGCCGTATCAACGCAATACTACACTTGAAGTGTACATGGTAATACGCGAGTAAATTCCCCTTCGACCAAAAGGAATGAAATCCGAAACCAAAAAGAGAAATTTTCTAACAAAATAGTTCAATTTTAAGCCAGAAAAGACATTCCACTCAAAAAGAACAAAAATTCCAACTTAATTGTAATGAGGGTGGAAAAATAATTTCAATAAAACATCAAAGTTGCTAATTACTATTTTTTTACATAATCATAGACGAAAACAAAAATACTAACCTAGTAATACAAATGTGATTATGGCTAATACTGAACATCAACGTTCTCAACGTTCTCATCAACTCCTTTTCTTCACCTTTTGTGAAGGAATCTGGTTTACATGTACTATTCTAAAATTCTTCGAGATTCTGTTATTTCTGCCGATAGGAAATTCGTTTATTTCTTCTCTGGTCATTTCCTCTACCTTACCGGTGTCCATGTTTATTTTTGCTCTTCTTTGATGACCAGTTCTTGATGTATATATTCCACGAAGAGCTTTACCCGTATAAGTCTCAATGAATGCAAAGACGTCACCATTGGACGTTGATAACACGCTTTGTTCTTCGGTTGGCATAGGTAGACGGCAATTTCTTGCTCCTCTCATGTAAATTACTTCATTGGGACGAAAACTCCATCTTCGAATTTCAAATACCCGGTTCGGGCTCGCATTGGGGATAAGCCGAATAAGTTTAAGTTCTGTAAGTGTATGTCCAAGTACGCGTACAGAATAACGCCTGGCATCAGGAGACCTGGACCTAACACGAAAAGGAGGCTCGGAAGGATGAGAAGATCCGGCCGAAGGATGAGATCTGGTTGAAGGAAATATTATTCCTGATTATAATGAATATTCAAGTAATAAAATTAAACAAATTTTCACCCTTTCAGGAAAATGACGTATGTCATGAAAATCAACAGGTGTGTTACGAGGAACACCAGGAATAGGTTGACCATTAGGTAAGCACTCAAACTGTAAACTCCACTCTGCAAGAAAATAAAACAGGATTGAAATTTTCTTGTGTATTCTCCTTTGCCATATGTTGCCGAATTATAATTTTCTGTATTCAAGGTATGATCGGAAACAGAATACGAAATAAGGTTAAGTACGCGATAAGGGCATGTTTTGGAAATTTTCCGTAGTCTGACACACTTTCTGCAGTCCGGATTTGAAGGTATGTAGCTTGAAATTAATGAGTGTGCGATACAAAATTACTTTATTTTCTGACTAAAATTCTGTTTTCCTACGTAATATTCTGAAAGTATTACGAATAAACTTTATCGTTTATTGGAACTATTCGGCTGTAGTAGATAAATTATATCAATGTTTCTACATATTTTTCGCAGTCTTCACGATCTTCTCCTATTTCGCTTTTTCTCTTTTTGTCACTCAATTGCGAACTAAGTTATAGAACTCAGTGATGAATTTAATTATGATTTTTTCTCTCTTTCTGGACATAAAAAGCTTTCTTGGATGATAAATTTAGATTTTATATACTATGTATGACCCCTTAAGCATTTGATGTTTCAAGTAAGATGTTCGCTGTAGGGAGTGTGCCATATGGTACCAATTTCCTATCAGTGCGGACGTTTTTCGAATTTCATCCTTTAAAGCACAAATTCTGGATTCCCCCGCAATAAATTCAGAGTAAATTCGTACTTATTTCGGACAAACTCAAATAAAGTTTTGAAGAAAAACGCAATTGAGACATAATGTTGAAAAGGTCCCACAAATCTTGATTTGAGTATAGCTCAGAAAAATTTACCAAAAATTATTGGTATATTATATGATTATATTCACCAATCGAATTGAGCATAACCACCAGGAATAGTACGAGGGTAGACACAATCCTCATCTTTTCTTATTAGAGGAACAAGTGAATAATGGATTCTTGAAGAATTATGTTAAAAATGTAACTGATGAATATTTTAGTGCTTGATTAAATTATATAATATGTATAAGCTATACTCGTTGTCTTACAGTTTATAGGCGCTAAGCTTGTCCTTGTCAGATACTTGCATTTCGTTAAGATCAGACTTTTGAACCAGATTCCCCCACACCAATAACTCAATTCAAAAAAATGTAAATTCAAAATACCATATGGCTGTTGATTCGAAGTAGCAGAAAAATTTTACAAGTATCTGATAAGGGGTTATTCATAAATTATGTAACAGCTTTTTTTTGTCAGGGGAGGGTATTCTGAAAAATGTTACCATCTGTTACAAAGGTGGAGGAAAAGAATTTATATTCCCACGAAATATGTTTAGAAAATCGATGCTATATATAATTTATGTATCAGAGATTATCGTACAACGTCGATGTTTAGTAACGACCGTAATTACGTATCGGTATAATCAGACTAGTGTTCTGATTTGTTCAATTTTATTATTTAAATATTCATTCTAATCAGAAAAAACATTTCTTGCTGACAGACCTCCTTCTTTGGTCAGGTCTTATTATCCTGCCGAGCCTCATCTTCGTGCCAGCTCCAGGTCTCCTGCTGCCAGGTATTCTTCCTTGCGCGTACTTAGATATACACTTGCAGAACTCAGATTTATTCGGCTTATTCCCAAAGCGAGTCCACATCGATTATTCGAAATTTTAAGATGGAGTTATCCTTCTGATAAACAAATTTATTCGAAAGGAGGACGTAATGCCCGTCTTCTCATCCCGAACGAAGAACAAAGTGTATGATCAACATACAATGGTGATGTACTTGCAATTGTGGATACTTCTACTAGTAGAATACTTCGAGGATTGTACACATCAAGAAAAGGTCTCCAAAAACGAGCATAAATAAAAGTGAGCAGCGGTACGGTTGAGGAAATTACCTCAGACGAAGTTGATGAGTTTCCCGTAGGCTGGGATAAGCAAATCAGGAAGAATTTCAGAATAGTGCGTACATAAGTTAGATTCTTTCACATCAATAATTTAATTTGAGAAATGTGAAAGCTTATTACAATATTGATGGTGATCTGATTTAGGATCCAAATGTCCCATGTTACTAGTAAAAACTCTTCAATAAATTATGATACTGCTTTCCTTCTTTTGGGAAGGGTGTTCGGGAAAATTTTGCTATATGTGACAGAGGTTGAGAGTGAATCCATAGATTTACCTAATATTGTCAGCAAATGAATTTGAAGTTTTTTAATAATCATAATTACATCTGATTTTAATGAGACTACTATTTTGATTTTTTTCTTTCCTCCTGGAGACAAATAGCCATAAAAATAATAACATTCAAAATCTGTTGAAATGTTCACAAGACATACAAGAAAATTATATTTAATAACTTTGAAGAATGATTGAACTTAATTAAATAAATAGGAATTCGAAATCTAAATTCTGTATTCGAAATCTTTTTGAGGGAATGGAGAGGGCAGTAGGGGAAGGAGAGTGTTAGCTAAGTAAGCGATGTCATGGGAAAACCAGGAGGAAAAAGTTGTGGATGAGGTGACGTGAGGGGAATGCGAATATGTGGACGTATTGTGAGCAGAAGAGGAAAACTGGGAGGGGGGAGACTTGAACAACTTAATCCTGCATTGGGCGCCGCTCGGAACCTTCTTGAGACGGGCGCGGTGAGCCTAATAAAGTTCCTTCACAAAAATGCTTACAAAAGTTATTTTGTGCAAAACCAAAATATTGTCACATTCTTAGGGATGTATTCGGAGGGAAGAATAGAATCATTTTTATTGATAAAAATTGAAGATACTATTAATAGATTAACGTAATGACAACTGCCACTGGAAGTCATATTCACTTACTGCTGCAGAAATCACGTTTTGGACGAAAATATATGCAAGATCCCGTACCTACAATTTTTCAAAAAAAAGGTTATGTCAACAAATGATCACTTTAGACTTGTACTGAAATCACATCCCATGACGGGCAGATTATTGAAGGAAAATTGAGAGAGGAATTTGGAAAAAGAAAAATCCAACGTTCACAGAGGCAAATTTTTTTAATGAACAATTCTCCTGAAATAAACAAGTAATATCAAATAAAAATTTAACATTACCCAACATATTTGCTAAAATAGTTTGTGGAGATTAGATATATGTTGAAATAAACAGGTAAACATATCAAAAGTTTTTAAGAAGGGGCTCGCGAACCTAAAAATTAATGCTCAGGAGTGCCAATTTTTCCTTGAACAGGCAGCCCTCCTCCCAAAAAAAAGCTGTTGCGTATTTATTCATGAACCATCACCAGTTACTTGTAACATCTTGAATTTCCTTCCGATCACTAATGATATTACATTTTTTAAAACAGAATTATTGATGTGAGGGAATCTGGTTTACATGCACTAGTCTAAAAATCTTTGAGACCGGGCTAGTGCTGCCTAAGGGAGATTCCCTAATTTCCTTCAAGGTCATTTCATCAACCCTGCCGCTGTTCATGTTTATTTTTGCCCGCTTTTGAACACCAGTTCTTCTGGTATATATTCCTCGAAGTGTTGAACCCGTGCCAGCATCTACTATTGCAAAGATGTCACCATTGGACGTTGACAATACACTTTGTTCTTCGATCGGCATGGGGCTAAGGCTATGATATGCTCCCTTCACGTGTATAAGTGCATCTCGAGGAAAAGTATATCGTCGAATTTCGAATAGTTGGTTCGGATTTAATTCTGGAATGAGCCGAAAAAATTTAAGCTCTTCAATGCTATATCCTAGTACGGAAGGAGTGAGATGCCTGGAAGGAGGAGACCTGGATCTAATATGGAGAGAAGGCTCGACAGGAGTTGATGACCTGATTGCAGAATTTGTTGTAGGAAGAGAACTGGTAAGAGAAAATATTATTCAGAATCATGATACATTCTTGAATAATGATATTTTAATATAATATTATCATTGTTATGAATGAATATATAAATTAAAGTTACCTTTCAGGAGAGTGCTGAATATCAGGAGAATGAGAAGGTTCGGAACCAGGAGCACCAGGTATAGGGTCACCATTAGGTAAACAATCAAACTCTGAACTCAAATCTGCAACAAGAAACAGAGAACTTAACTTTCCTTGTGTATTTTCCTCCACCATTTTTTGTCGGATTTTGATTTTTTCTGCCGCCATATTGTTCTCTTACGGAGAGACAAGTACCTAACCTCGTTTCGTTAACTTCCAAACTTAAAATCCCAAACTCTTTTTTCAGGAATTGGGTACTACGATACATTTTGCCGCAGATGAATTTTTAAACTTGTTGGAATAAGCCTTTACTTGTCAAGAATTCTTTAGAATCCTACCGATGGAGAAATTTTGTGGACGATCAAATATACCGAAAAGGAAAATTAAAATTCGGCCTATTGCGAAGTGTCACATATGGTACGAATTTTGTATTGCTTTCCGGATTCCATTTTATATAGTAGACATTCTAGATTCCCTCGAGAAAAATTTAACGTGAATTCGTACTTATTTCGGATAAACTCAAATAAACGTTGAAGGAAATAGCAATCAAAATGAAAGATTGAATAATTCTCACAAAATCTGATTTAAGTGTATCTTAAAGTATGTACTTCAAATTATTGAAATATTGTATGATAATATTCACCAATAGAACTGAGCATGAGCGCCAGTGATAATACGAAAGTAGAGACAATCGTCATCTTTTCTGATTTTATTCAAAAAAATAAGTAACGTATTGATGAAGAATCGGATTAACAATACAACTGATGAATATTCGAGTGCTTCATTTGGTTATATATAATACATACATCTCATAGTCGTTATCTTTCATATTACGTGTGTCAGGGTTATTCTTCTCAGATATTTACATTTCATAAGAGTCAAATTGAAGAAGAAAATCTATAGGTGAAAACATCCTACTATAGATAATCTTCCTACAGTAGATAATCATTAATTATAAGCACAAATATAAGTAAAATAATCGATTTTAATTTTAGCATATTCACACGTATATTGTCTTAACTAACAAGTACAATGAATTATTTTACGTACATTAGTATCTTAAAATCATGATGCAATTTCTCACGATTAAAACGAAAAATACGCGTCTTATCAAAAAGTATTTATATATTCAGATTTTTTCGTACCTTGCACAGGTTCAACTATAAATAAAATTTTTTTTAATAAAATTTTTTACGATTAGAATAAAAATTATGCATATCATCAAAAAATTGCCTTGAGAAATTCACGTAAACCTGTTCCAAATCAAACATTCTTATCTATCAAATTTTATCTGTTGTCGCACAATTTCTCCAGAAAGTGGAATTTTTTCGCCTTCATAATGATTTTGCGCGATTGAAACGAAAATATGCGGTTGATGAAATGAAATAGTTTCAGAGAAATTTTTAGTTCCACGTAAGATTAACAGTTTGGCTTCTACACATTTCGTTAGTATCTGTTATAGTTTTGCTGGTAAATTGAATCGTTTATTTTTTATGAGCATTTTTGATGGATATAATCAGAATCGTTTTTCAAAACCAGCTGGTTAATGGTCTAGATCTTTGATGTGAAAAAGCATTGGAAGAAAAGCAATAAACATGCAGGATTTAAAGTTTGATGTTGCATAAAGTAACTGAGTCATAATTATTATTTGTTGAGAACCAAATACTTACGGCTATGAAACCATTAGCGGGTTAGTCCGAGCATGCCTCCAAATGGTCTCCTCTCGTAGATGATGGTTGAGTAACTCTATGAGTAGACAGTTGACCCAGCACGAAGTCGATTTAGCTTAGGTCCCCTAGCAAGAGACTCAGGAACAAAAGACGCTTGAGCACCCTGATCGACAACTGCTCGAGAAGAATATGAATAGCCATCTGATCCTTCAGTGGAAACGATTGCTGTGCCTAGAAGCACGGGCCCATCTAGTCATCGAGGAGTCATAGCAATATGCGAATTAACGAAAGACACAGCAGGTGTGAAAGCGGTGCTATTTACATTTGAATTGGACGTAAGAGGCGCAGCTGTCGTGCCTTATTCACTCCCTAGAGCATTACTAAAAGCCCGATGTAGCATAGTATGATGTTGACCGCGACAAGTTTGACGACGCTTGGGTGAGAGACACTCTCAGATCACGTGCTTTCCCAATCAATTGAAACATAACCCTCACTTAGGAATTAGTCCTTGTCGCTGATCAGGAAGCTTGGATCTGAAAGAAAGGATCAAACAAAACAAAGTTCTCACCAGGGTATGACGGACAATCACCATCTTTTAGTGAAGCACCTTGCCCTTGTGTTTGGAATCCTTTTTCACCACATTTGATGCCTGTCATTTTAAATTTACTTTCGGTGAACAAATGCTTGAATTGAGAACCTCACCCAAACTCAAGAGACTCCATAGCGTTCACTTGTGAAACTGAAAGGGCCCTTATGGTCTCGAAAGATGGACTAGTGGGAAGTGATCCCATTTTTTCTTCCCAAGCCTTAAGGAAGGAGAGGTATAAACGGTTTACTGTCATTTAAATCAGAACAGAATCCCAGTAATTCGATTGGCTGTTTATTGAAGTAAGTCCATCAATCACCTCACAGGTGCCATGCTTCCCTAAATATGAAGTTGATGAGGGTCCGTTCACAATCGTAGCGATAATAAGCGATAGTAGTGCAGCTTCTGGACTGAGGGCAGACTAGCTTCATTCTTCAACATCGAACAAAACATACCCCGGAAGGCAAGCGACGCAGTGAAATCACTGAAAAACTTTGGTAATTCCAGTTGTGGGAACATCTTTTTCACTTGAGTTAGCGGAGCAGCATTGGGAGGGGGGGGGGGGGGGGGTAACATTGGAAGAGGAAGAAGCACCAAGTGCGTTCAACTCGTCCTGTATATACACCTTCGCAACAACATATTTTTCTCCTCCTTTAGCAAACAAGTCTTGCGCAAAGTATAGATCAGTTGAATTTTCCTCACGCACAATGAGCAGCTGATCAAAGCTTGTACCGAACTTGGACCACTTTTTTTCCAAGTATTCCGAGTGCTATTCTGAAAGGCTATTGATGACTGATATATTTTGAATAAAAAAGATTATAGTAAACGTTAGATGAAGGATATTTACCAAAGAGAAAAACCTACCTACTTTTTTACAAAAAACAGTTAGTTGCGACTTTAGTTTGATATATCTGTTACAAACAATAGAATGTATGTACATTAAAAACAATATTTCAGAGCTGATAAGCATTTCTGCGACAGTTTGGATTTTCGAGATAAAAACCAGAATAGAATAATTTTTTAGAAAATTATTCATGATAATAGCAATTGCTTACCTATGGTCATGGGTCGTTACTGTATATCGATCTTGCTGTAATTTCAAACAATTTCAGACGAAAGAAAAGATTCTAACTGTTTAACGTCACAGTCACACTCACACTCACAGTTGATCATATTGTTTAAAATGCTGAATTCATTACTGTATTTGTTCAAATATTGTTGCACACATAAATTATTCGGAAAGTATATGCTAATGCTTCAACATTGGGCAATTCTTTTCCAGCACATTGTTTTTCAGTCGGCATGGGTCTCATGAAACAAAATTCTTTTCTGACATGAGTTGGTTTATCACGAGGACAAGTGAATTTCACAATTCCGAATTGTCGATTAGGGTTCTTTTCGGGAATAATACAAATAAATCTATGTTGTTCAAGTGGCTATACAAATAAGCGTAAAGAAGCGTGTCTGGTAGGAGTAGACCTGAATCAGGCATGAAGTGGAGGCTCAGTGTGAGAAGAAGCCATCATCGAAGAATGAGATCTGGAAAGAGAAAATATTATTCATAATCATAAAAAATATTTGAGTTCCGGAACGAGGCTGGGATAAGCAAATCAGAAATAATTTTAGAATAGTGCGTCTAAATCAGATTCTTTCACATCAATAATTTAATTTGAAAAATGTAAAAGCTAATTACGATATTGATGGTGATCTGATTTAGGATCAAAATGTGTCATGTAACTAGTAAAAAGTCTTCAATAAATTATGATACTGCTTTCTTTCTTGGGGAAAAGGCGTTCGGGAAAATGTTAGTATATGTGACGAAGGATGAGAGTGAATCCATAATATTACCTAATATTCTTGCCAAATGAAGTTGAAGTTTTGTAATAATCATAATTACATCTGATTATAATGAGACTATTATTTTGATTTTTTTCTTTCCTCCTGTAGACAAATATCCATGAAAATAGTAACATTCGGAATCTATTGAAATGTTCACAAGAGATTCAAGAAAATTATATTTATATAACTTTGAAGAATGATTAAACCTAATGAAATGAATAGGAATTTGAGTTTTAAATTCTGTATTCTAAACCTTTTTGAGGGAATGGAGAGAGTAGTAGGGGAAGAAGAGGGTTAGCTAAGTAAGCGATGTGATGAGGAAAACCAGGAGGAAAAAGTTGAGGATGAGGTGACGTGAGGGGAATGCGAATATGTGGATGTATTGTAAGCAGAAGAGGAAAATTGGGAGGGGAGACTTGAACCACTTAACCCTGCATTGGGTGCGGCTCGGAACCTCCTTTGGACGCGCGCGGTCAGCCTGATAGGGTTCCTTCACAAAAAGGCTGACAAAAGTTATTTTGTGCAAAACGAAAATATTGTCACATTCTTAAGGATGTATTCGGAGGGAAGAATAGAATTAGTTTTATTGATAAAAATTGAAGATACAATTAATAGATCAACGTGATGAAAACTGCCACTGAAAGTCATATTCACTTACTGCTGAAAACTATCAGGTTTTGGATAAAACTATATATGCGAGATCCCGCACATACAATTTTTCCAGAAAAAGGTCATGTAAACAAATGATCACTGTAGACTTGCACTGAAATCACATATCATCACGAGCACCTTACTTGAAGGAAAATTGGAAGAGGAATTTGAAAAAAGAAAAATTTAACGTTCACACAGGAAAATTATTTTAACGAACAGTTCTCCTAAAATGAAGAAGTGATATCAAATAAAAATTCAACATCACGCAATATATTTGGTAACATCACTTCCGGAGATTAGACATAACATAAACAAGAAAACATAGGAAAAGTTTTTATGAATTGGCTCGGGAACCTACAAAGTAATGCTCAGGAGTGTCAATTTTTGCTTGACCAGGCAGCCTCCCCTTCCAAAAAAAAGTTGTTACGTAATTTATTCATGACCCATCACCAGTTACTTTTAACATTTTGATCCTCCTTCCGATTACTAAAAATATTATATCCTGCTCTGCATTTTTGTAATCTAAATTACTGATGTGAAGGAATCTGGTTTAAATGCACTACTCTAAAATTCTTTGAGACCGCGCTATTGCTGCCTAAGGGAGATTCCCTAATTTCTTCCAAGGTCATTTCATCAACCCTGCCGCTGTTTATGTTGATTTTTGCTCTCCTTTGAACACCAGTTCTATTAGTATACATTCCGCGAAGTGTTGAACCCGTACTAGCATCTACTATTGCAAAGATTTCACCACTGGACGTTGACAATACACTTTGTTCTTCGATCGGCATGGGGCTAAGGCTATGATATGCTCCCTTCACGTGAATAAGTGCATCTCGAGGAAAAGTATATCGTCGAATTTCGAACAGTTGGTTCGGATTTAATTCTGGAATAAGCCGAATAAATCTAAGCTCGTCAATGCTATATCCTAGTACGGAAAAAGTACGATGCCTTGTAGGAGGAGACCTGGATCTAATACGGAGAAAAGTTTCGACAGGAGTTGATGACCTGATTGTAGAATGAGATCTAGCAAGAGAAAATATCATTCACAATCATGATACATATTTAGATAATGATATTTTAATATAATATTGTCATTGTTATCAAGGAATAAATAAACGAAAGTGACCTTTCAGGAGAGTGTTGAATATCAGGAGAATGAGAAAGTTCGGAACGAGGAGCGCTCGGTATAGGCTCACCATTAGGTAAACAATCAAACTCTGAACTCAAATCTGTAACAAGGAAAAGAGAATTTAATTTTCCTTGTGTATTTTCCTCCACCATATTTTTTTGGATTTTTATTTTTCCTATCGCCATATTTTTCTCTTACGGAGAGACAAGTACCTAATCTCATTTCGTAAACTTCCAATCTTAAAATCACAAACTCTTTTTTCATCAAATTTGTACTGCGTTATATTTTGCCGCAGATGAATTGTTAAACATGTTGGAATTAGCCGTTGATTCTCAAGAATTCTTTAGAATCCTGCCGATGAAGCTATTTTGTGGACGATAAAATATACCCAAAGGGAAAATTAAAATCCGGCCTATTGCGAAGTGTACCATATGGTACGAATTTTGTATTACTTTTCGGATTCTTTTTTATATAGCAGACATTCTAGATTCCCTCGAGATGAATTTAACCTGAATTTGTACTTATTTCGGATAATCTCAAATAAAGTTTGAAGGAAATAGCAATCAAAATGAAAGATTTAATAAATCTCACGAATTGTGATTCAAGTGTATCTGAAAGTATTTACATAAAATTATCGAAATATTGTATTATGATATTCACCAATAGAACTGAGCATAAGCGCCAAAGATAACACGAAAGTAGAGACAATCCTCATCTTTTCTAATTATTCAAAAAAGTAATTAACGTATTGATGAAGAATCGGATTACCAATACAACTGATGAATATTCGAGTGCATCATTTGGTTATATATAATACATACATCTCATAGTCGTTATCTTTGATATTACGTTTGTCAGGGTTATTCATCTCAGATATTTACATTTCATGAGAGATAAATTGAAGAAGAAAATCTATAGGTGAGACCACCCTACTATAGACAGCGATCCTACAGTAGATAATCATTAATTATAAGCACAAATATAAGTAAAATAATCGATTATAATTTTAGCATATTGACACGTATCTTGTCTTAACTAATAATCACAATGAATCATTTTACGTACATTAGAATTTAAAAATAATGATGTAATTTCTCGCGATTAAAACGAAAAATACGCGTCTTATCGAAAAGTATTTATAAATTCAGATTTTTTCGTACCTTGTACAGGTTCAACAAAAAATAAAATGTTTTTGAATAAAATTTTTTACGATTAGAATAAAAATTAAGCATATCATCAAAAAATTGCCTTGAACAATTTTCGTAAACCTTTTCCAAATCAAACATTCTTATCTATCAAATTGTATCTGTTCTCGCACAGTTTCTCCAGAAAGTGGAATTTTTTCGCCTTTATAATGATCTTGCGCGATTGGAACAAAAATATGTGGTTGATGGAATGACATAGTTTCAGGAAAATTTGTAGGTGCTTTTGAGATGAAAAGTTTGGCTTCTACACTTTTCGTTGGTATCTGTTATAGTATTTCTGGCTAATTGCATTTTTATTTTTTATGAGCATTTTTTATGGATATAATCAGAATCGTTTTTTAAAACCAGCTGGTTAATGATCTAGATCTTTGATGCGAAAAAGCATTCTAAGAAAAACAATACACATGCAGGATTTAATGTTTGATGTTGAATAAAGTAATTTAGTCATCATTATTATTTGTTGAGAACCAAATGCATACCGCAATGAAACCATTAGCGGTATAGAACGAGCATACGGGTCCGTTCACAATCGAACAACACATACCCTGGAAGGCAGGCCACGCAGTGAAATCACTGGAAAACTTTAGTAATTCCAGTTGTGGAAACATCTTTTTCACTTGAGTTAGAGGAGCAGCATTAATAGTGGGGGGGGGGGGGGGGTAACCTTGGAAGAGGAAGCAGCACACAGTGCGTTCAAATATTGTTGCACACAATAATTAATTGGAATGTATATGATAATGCTTCAATATTGGGCGATCCTTTTCCAGCCCGTCTTCATACTAAATATCCCACAAAGTTTTTCATTAGCTTTTGCCAAAATGTCACAACCGGATGTAGATACATTGTTTTTGAGTTGGCATGGGTCTAATGACCTGAGGTCCTTCTCTGACATGAGTTGGTTTATCACGAGGACAAGTGTTCGCAATTCCGAATAGTCGATTAGCGTTCGTTCTGGGAATGATACAAATAAATCTAAGTTGTTCAAGTGGCTATCCAAATAAGCGTAAATGAGCGTGTCTGGCAGGAGTAGACGAGAACCAGGCATGCAGTGGAGGCTGAGTGTGAGGAGAAGCCATCATCGAAGAATGAGTTCTGGAACGTGAAAATATTATTCATAATCATAAAAAATATTTGAGTTCCGGAACGCGGGACATCAGAAATAGGAACGTCATGCTCAACTCTGACGCAAGAAACAGAGGATTACATTTTTCTCAAAGTAGACAACTGTACTACAGAAAGAACTACGTGAGAGAAAAATTGCAGTTTATTGGTGAAACGGGGTAGCGACCAACTAGGTAATTGATGGTGCAGTAAATTCATTGTGGCAAATCAAAGATTCTTCACTACCATTATTCGGCAGTACACTACCGTGTAAGTAACGTCCTTCTGTGATGTTAGTGCACTGCTATTGGAAAAGGAGTCATCCACAAATTACGTAAGAAGATTTATAGGGCAGAGGTAATTGGTAAAATCTTACTGTCAGATGACACCACGTCATTGGGTGCGGGCCTGTGAAAATTCTTATTTTACCAAAGTGGGCTTACAATCACTGTATAAACTCAATCACAACCAGTGATAATCCGCAGTTGCATCCGACTTTATTAGAAGTACTCGCATTTTCCTGGACGCTTCGCCAGGGGAGAGAAAAACTGCAGAAATCCCCCTTCCGATTTCAGACAGTTCTTCGTCAGTCCTGTTTGAAGGCACACATTTGATATTACCCATTGAATGCACACAATGATCTTCGGCGTGAAGCCTACCAATCAACATTAGTTGAAATACAGCAAATGCACAACCTAATTATGCATTGCAGATGGTTACCCATTTGAGTTCTATCTGCGCTTGAAATGGTCTGACATCCTGCCGTAATTACGCACTACTACACTTGAAGTGTACATGGTAATACGCGAGTAAATTTCCCTCCGACCAAAAGGGATGAACTTCAAAACCAAATAGATAAATTTTGAACAAAATGGTTGAATTTGCAAGCCAAAAAAGACTTTCTACTTAAAAAAGAACAGAAATTCCAACTCAACTTTAATGAGAGTGAAAGAATAATTTTAATGAATCATAAAATTTGCTAATTACTATTTTTGTACAGAATTATAGAGAAAACCCAAGATACTAAACTAATAATACAAATGTGATTATGGCTAATACTAAACACAAACGCTGTACAACAATCTTTTATGCATGTATTTTATATAGCGCCTATTTTCGAAAAATATTCCATAAGAGTACTAACTTTTTTCTCCACCTTTTTGACAGCAAGGGTTTTTGGAAAACCCTTCCCCAACAAAAAGTGACTGTTACATAATTCATGGATGTCGCCTTACTAGTTACTTGTTACATTTTGATGCTACTTGGGATCATCAAGAATATTACATTTTATTTTTATAGTTTCTTCAAATTAAACTATTCGTGTGAAGGAATCGGGCTCACACGTACCATTCTAAAATTCTTCAAAATTCTGTTATCTCTGCCTATAGGAAATCCGTTTATTTCTTCTCTGGTCATTTCCTCTACCTTACCGGTGTCCATGTTTATTTTTGCTCTTCTTTGATGACCAGTTCTTGATGTATATATTCCACGAAGTGCTTTACCCGTATAAGTCTCAATGAATGCAAAGACGTCACCATTGGATGTTGATAACACGCTTTGTTCTTCGGTTGGCATAGGTAAAAGGCAATTAACTGCGCCTCTCATATAAATTGCTTCATTAGGAGGAAAACTCCATCTTCGAATTTCAAATACCCGGTTCGGTCTCGCATTAGGAATAAGCCGAATAAATCTAAGTTCAGCAAGTGTATGTCCAAACACGCGTACAGAAGAACGCCTGGCATTAGCAGACCTGGACCTAACACGAAGAGGAGCCTCGAGAGGATGAAAAGATCCGGCCGAAGGATGAGATCTGGTTAAAGCAAATATTATTCCCGATTATAATAAATATTTAAATAATAATATTAAAGACATTTTCACCTTTCAGGAGAATGACGTATGTCATGGGAATCAACAGGTGCGTTACGAGGAACACCAGGAATAGGTTCACCATTAGGTAAGCACTCAAACTGTAAACTCCACTCTGCAACAAAATAAAACAAGATTGAAATTTTCTTGTGTATTCTCCTTTGCCATATTCTGACAGACTACAATTTTCAATGCTCAGCGAAGAACCGGAAATAGAATACGAAATAAGACTAGGTGCTCAATAGGGGCGGCCTTCAATTCTTTAGAATTCCGTAAAGAAATTTCTTTGGAGATCAAATATGCCGGAAGGTAAAATCGAAATCCGGCTTGTTTTGAAAATTTTGCGTAGTCTGACACACTTTGTGCAGTCCGGACCTAAAGGTATACAGCTTGAAATCAATAAGTGTAGGGTCAAAAATTATCCTTACTTTCTAAGAAACATTTAGTTTTCCTATTTAATATTGTAAGAGTTTTACAAATTAACTTTATCGTTAATTTGAACTATTTTGCTTCAGTAGATGAATTATCAATCTTTCTACTTATTTACCGCAGTTTTTTCAATCTTCTCTTCCGAAAGAGAGAGATTTAATGTACTGCGTATGACTCCTTAGACATTTGATGCTTTAGGTAAGGTGTTGGCTGTAGGGAGTGTTCCATATGGTACCAATTTCCACATCAGTAGGGACATTTTTTGAATTCCATTTTTTATAGCACACATCCTGGATTCCCCGCAATAAATTCAAAGTAAATTCGTACTTGTTCCGGAGAAATTCAAATAAACTTTGGAAGAAAAAAGCAATTGAAATGTAATCTTAATTGAGTCCCACAAATTTTGATTTCCTTATAGCTTAAGAAAATGCACTAAAAATTATAGGTATGTTATATTATCATATTCACCAATAGAATTGAGCATATGCACCACGAACAATACAAGCCTAAATACAATCCTCATCTTTTCTTATTAGAGAAAAAAGTGAATAATTGATTATTGAAGAATTATATTAAAAATGTAATTGATGAATATTTTAGTGCTTGATTAAATTATATAATACGCATATTCTATAGTCGTTATCTTACAGTTTATAAGAGCTAGGCTTGTGCTTGTCAGATATTTGCATTTCGTTAAGATTAGATAATGATCCATCTGAAATATTGTGCTGACGAGGATACTGAGCATTTGAATATTATTTTGATGCAAAACATCTAATGGCGCGGTACGGGGGTAAGATCGCATCTTGGTGTCGCGACGCGTGACATGGAACGACGCGCTCGGAGCTCGTCGGCTCAATCCGCCTCAGCTCGGCGTCCCCTCTCTCCGCGCGCTGAATCAAAATAATCAGCCCGTATCTTACCCTCGCATGTGTGCGTGGGGGCATGTATGTGTATGTATACCCAAACATACTTTTGTAGCATATTTCAGTTATCATAGACCGATAATTACGTTAATACCATTAGACTATTAGAGGCATCTGCTACTATCACAGAAATAACTGATGATGCATCTGATAATGTTCAATACAACTGTTGAAGTGTTTATATTTGTAAGAAATTTCACTTCTAATTATTTTTGTGAAAATTGAACAATCGTATACAAATCTAAATATTTGTTCACTTCCATTTGCACTTAATTCAATACACCATCCTTTCTTCATGTTTCACAGCTGCCAGGCGTCCCGCGACGACTCACTGTTTTATTTGTCCCTCTCTTCGGGAAACTTTGAAAAAAATAGAAATGCGCGACAGCTTGCCACATTTCCAAAAAAGAAGATAAATCTCAATCCGCAAATTACCGAGTTGTGTAAAATATTCGCATTCTCCATATCAAGCGGGATTTTCAAAAAGTTTATTGAATAAGTTTCTTAAGATTCATATTAAAGAGATATCCAATTTTATAGAACCCCTGAAGATTTGGAAAGATTGAAAAAACGTCAGCTATTTTAACAGATTCACAAGAAACTCAAGACATTTCAAAAGTTTTATAGGATAATGAGTAGATCTTATGTTTTTCGTTCTACTGGTCGTTTATTATTTTACAAAAAGCGTGTAACAGCTTTTCGTTTTTCGATGAAGGACCTCAATTCTAGAACCGTTGTCAATCATTTCAAAAAAGGTTGTTAAGTTTCTTGACCAGGGTCAACCAGGGCCAACCTTCTTTAAAATGATTGACATCGGTTCCGGAATTGAGGTCTACTCAGTATCTACTACCCTGGTCAAGAAACTGAACAACCTTTTTTAAAAGGTTCATAGGATTTTGAAGAATTTTGTGGTATTTTCAAAGACCTTGAGCTCGATTTTAAGGGGTTCCTAGAAATCTCTGGAAATGAAATATAATTTTAAAGATTTTAATGGTGTTTCAAGAAATTTTACAAGATCTAAAGAAAAATATTGAATCTCCGGGAATTTCAAAAATTTCTAGGGATCCAAACGATTTTTTTACAGACCTTTAATTATTACATGATTTTTTATTCATAATAAAGTCACTTCAAATAATTTCTACTGATTTAAATGGTTCATTATGATTTTCAAAGATTTCGATGGACTGGGAGGGATTGTGACGAATTTTTATAGAGAATTGGGGAACAAACTGAATTTTATTTACTACCTATTATAATGCCACAGATAATTATAACCACTTCACCAGAAAACACATCTAAATTGATCCAGGTGTTTCCTTCTAGAGAGAGGCTCAATGGATATTCCGACCTAAAACAGAGGAATACCAGAATACTCAAATTCACAGGTGGGATTATCGGATAAGCCGAAAAAGGGGCAACAATATCATATTGCTCCCCGAATTACAAATTAAAACAAGGGCAATCTTTATCAAGATTTAAGCAACAATTATTGAGGGATTTATTTACTAGAAAAAATGACAGAAAAAGAGAAGTAAGGATCAATTAGCCTATCAAAAATTGTCCAAATTAATCATGCACCTTGACAGAAAATATTAGTCGCTTCCGGATTAGCATTTGAAAATTCAAGTACGAAGATCATATTTTGTAAAAGGGTAGTTCAATAGTCAACCTAAGGACAAAATATATTAGTTTTTGAATTAGCTTGTTCTTCTCATTATACATTAGTTTATTTAGTAATGCTAATGATGACCATTGGAAAAGTTACTTAGGTTAAACAAAAAACCCGTATGATCAGTGACGTAACGAATATGTCCTGACTATCAAAAATAACTTTACTATAGCCATATCTAATATGCCATATCAAGTAGCTTGCACTACAGCTGATGATTTTATACAAAGATTTTTCGGTATACATGAAGCGCCAAAATGTATGTTAACTGACCAAGAAAGTTACTTTTTTGGTAACTGGTTCAAGGCAATATAAACAAAAATTCAATCATAAACAGTTAACAAAGAACTTAAGATTTTTAATCCAACGGATCACTATAAAGATTGCACTACATATTAGGCGATTATTCGAAACAATTTGTCCAGAAATGGGACTATTAGTTAGAAATAAGGAACTTTTATCATAACGTCGGAGTGCATAATGACACGCGTCACACTCCCTATAAATTAGTATTCGCAAAAATAGCAAGACAAGCTTCTAGCGATCCTACTCCAGAAATAAAAAAATTTCCCAATTTAGTAACACGTCTCCGTGAGGTCAAAGCATTCCTTCAGAAAGGGAAACGTGAGAATTAACGTGAAGAACTCTTCCACATGGAAAATTTGTCCGTACTAGATTTTCTGCAAGAACTGAACTGGATAAACGAGAAAGACATCGAGCAAATCATTGATGACGCTGAAAAGGATGAAGATGATGGAAATGTGAAGACTGGAGTGGAAATTGATTTAAGTTACATGACAAATAAAATCTCCTGTTGAAAAGTTAAGGACACTGTTTTCAAAAATAAAATACAATGAGCCAGAATCAATGTGCAAATCAGACTGTTGTCGCATTACTTTAAACGTGAACAGCAAGCACCAGAAATTGGCATGCAGATTATATGGAATTCAAAAGATCCTAAGACAGGCAAAGGAGTAACGTTGAAACAACCTTTATTAACCTTTAATTTATTACTATTATTAATACTATCTAATACAATATATATTAATAATATAAAAACTATTATACTATTCGACGTATTCGACGATAAAATAAGCAAGGTTCTTTTTTCGATTCAAGCGAAGTTAATCAAAAACCGGAAAAAATTTTCGGTGCTAGCAATTTTTTTCACCAATACTAACAATTTGTACACTCAATGTGGAAATACTTTAATTGATTGCGAAGCGCGACACACGTGCTGAGAATGTAATCATTAAGGCCAAGCAGATTTTTTCCTCCAATCTGACTCTGATGAAATGCAAATATCTGACAAGGATAACCTTGACACAAGTAATAGAAAAGATAACAACTCCACGATATATGTATAATATATAATGACATGAAGCACTAGGATATTTATCACCAATATTGTTCAGCCAATTCTTCATTAATACGTTAATTACTTGTTCCAATAATTAGAAAAGATGAGCATTGTTTCTGCTATCGCATTATTGTTGGCGTTCCTGCTTAATTCTATTGCTGAATATAATAATATGTTTGTAATTTTAAGTACATTTTTTGAGCTCTACTTGTGCCATATTGTACACTCCGGATTGCGAGCACCTTACTTTAAAGAATCAAACGTCTGAAGGTTAATAAGAACACACAAAAAAACTAGGGTTCTTTATGAGGATACAGAAAAACAGAACAAGATTCAGTGGAGTTGATATGGTAACTATTTCCAATGTGGTGTGTTAATATTAAAAAGTTAAGGTAATTTTTTGCAGGTAAAAATTACTCTGAAATCGCTGTGAAGATTATATTTTGTCCATTCTGTGATCTGATTTTCACTTCGGAGGGAGCTGCAACAAAAAAGAACCTCTTTTGCTAAGAAAAGACACAAAATGGCTTCGATGAAAAAATAAGAATTTGTGTAATTTATAGACTGTTTACATTAACAATAGCATTCATTTTTAACACTTTCAAAGTATCAGGTCAGAAAATGAAATATATTTTCCAGGACATACTATTATATTTCGGAATATAGACCTTCAAGTCCTGCAAGACTCCTGCTGATCCTCATCTTCGTGCCAGAACTCAGATCTATTCGGCTGATTCCAAAGACGAATCCGAAGCGGTTATTCAAAATTCGAAGAATATTCTACTACTAGAATACTTCATGGATTGTACACATCGAAAAATGGTCTCCAAAACGAGCAAAAATAAACATGAGCAGCGGTACGGTTGAGGAAATGACCTCAGAAGAAGTTGATGAGTTTCCCGTAGGCTGGGATACGCAAATCAGAAAGAATTTTAGAATAGTGCGTATGAATTAGATTCTATCACATCAATAATTTAATTTGAAAAATGTAAAACCTAATTACAGTATTGGTGGTGATCTGATTTAGGATCAAAATATGTCATGTGACAAGTAAAAAGTCTTCAATAAATTATGATACTGCTTTTTGGCTTGGAGGAAGGGTGTTCAGGAAAATGATACTATATGCGACAAAAGATGAGAGTGAATCCATACTATTACCTAATATTCTTGGCAAATGAAGTTGAGGTTTTGTAATAACCATAATTACATCTGAGTATAATGAGACTATTGTTTTGCGATTTTTCTCTCCTCCTGTAGAAAAATATCCATGAGAACAATAACATTCAACATCTGTTTACATTTTCAAAAGAGTTTAAAAAATTACATTTATATAACCTTAAAGAATGAATAAACTTAATGAAGTAAATAGCAATTTGCAATTTAAATTCTGTATTTATAATATTTTTGAGGGAATTGAGAGGGCAGTAGGGAAGGAGAGTGTTAGCTAAGTAAGCGATGTAATGGGGAAAACCAGGAGGAAAAGGTTGTGGAGGAGATGACGAGAGGGGAATGCGTATATGTGGATGCATTGTCAGCAGAAGAGGAAAACTGGGGGGGGGGGGGGTTGAACAACTTGAACCTGCATTGGGCGCGGCTCGGAACCTCCTTCGGACGGGTGCGGTGAGCCTAATTGATAAAAATTGAAGATACAATTAATTGATGAACGTAATGAAAACTACCACTGAAAATCATATTCACTTACTGCTGCAAAAATCAGGTTTTGGAGGAAAATATATGCGAGATCCCGTACCTACAATTTTTCAAGAAAAAGGTTATGTCAACAAATGATCACTGTAGACTTTTACTGAAATCACATCTCATCACGAGCAGCTTACTTGAAGGAAAATTGAGAGAGGAATTTGAAAAAAGAAAAGTTCAACGTTCATAGAGGAAAAATTTTTTAATGAACAGTACTTTTAAAATAAACAATTTATATCAAATAAAAACTCAATGTTACCCAACATATTTGGTAACATCATTTGCGGAAATTAAATATAAAATAAACAAGAAAACATATGAAAAGTTTTTAAGGCAGGTGCTCAGGAACCTGAACAATAATGCTCAGGAGTGCCAATTTTCCCTTGAACAGGCAGCCTCCTCTCCAAAAAAAAGCTGTTGCGTAATTTATTCATGAACCATCACCAGTTACTTGTAACATTTTGAATCTCCTTCCGATTACTAAAAATATATTTTGCTTCAAATTTTTTTAAACTGAATTATTGATGTGAGGAAATCTGGTTTATATGCACAAGTCTAAAAATCTTTGAGATCGGGCAACTTCTGCCTAAGGGAGATTCCCTGATTTCTTCCAAGGTCATTTCATCAATCCTGCCGCTGTTGACGTTTATTTTTGCCCTTTTTTGAACACCAGTTCTTTTGGTATATATTCCGCGAAGTGTTGAACCCGTACCAGCATCCACTATTGCAAAGATTTCACCATTGGACGTTGACAATACAGTTTGTTCTTCGCTCGGCATGAGGCTAAGGCGATGATTTGCTCCTTTCACGTGAATAAGTGCATCTCGAGGAAAAGTATATCGTCGAATTTGGAACAGTTGATTCGGATTTAATTCTGGAATAAGCCGAAAAAATCTATGCTCTTCAATGCTATATCCTAGTACGGAAGAAGTACGATGCATGGCAGGAGGAGACCTGGATCTAATACGGAGAAAAGGTTCGGCAGGAGTTGATGACCTGATTTTAGAATGAGATCCGGTGAGAGAAAATATTATTCACAATCATGATACATATTCAAATAATGATATTTCAATATAATATTATCATCGTTATGATTGAATAAATAAATGAAAGTGACCTTTCAGGAGAGTGCTGAATATCAGGAGAATCAGAAGGTCCAGTACCAGGAGGACCAGGTATAGGGGCACCATTAGGTAAACAATCAAACTCTAAACTCAAATCTGTAAGAAGAGACAGAGAATTCAAATTTCCTTGTGCGCTTTCCTCCACCATATTTTGTCGGATTCTGATTTTTTCTGCCGCCATTTTTTTCTCTTGCGGAGAGACAAGTACCTAACCTCATTTTGTTAACTTCCAAACTTAAACTCCCAAACTCTTTTTTCATCAAGTTTGTACTGCGTTACATTTTGCCCCAGATTAATTTTTAAACTTGATGGAATAAGCCTCTAGTTCTCAAGAATTCTTTAGAATACTGCCGATGGAAAAATTTTGTGGACGATGAAATATACCGAGAGGGAAAATTAAAATTCGGCCTATTGCGAAGTTTCCCATATGGTACGAATTTCGTATTACTTTTCGGAGTCCATTTTATATACCAGACATTGTAGATTCTCTCGAGATAAATTTAACGTTAATTCGTACTTATTTCGCATGAACTCAAATAAAGTTTGAAGGAAATAGCAATCAAAATGAGATATTGAATAAATCTCACAAAATCTGATCCAAGTGTATCTAAAAGTATGTACACAAAATTATCGAAATACTGTATTATGATATTTACCAACAGAACTGAGCATAAGCGCCAAAGATAATACGAAAGTAGAGACAATCCTCATCTTTTCTGATTATTAAAAAAAAAGTAATTAAAGTATTGATGAAGAATCGGATTAACAATACAACTGATGAATATTCGAGTGCTTCATTTGGTTATATATTATACATACATCTCATAGTCGTTATCTTTCATATCATGTGTGAATATACTGATCATAAGTAGATAATTACAAGCAAACACTTATGTTGTCTTAACTAATAATTACAATGAATTATTTAACGTACATTAGTATTTTAAAATAATGATACAATTTCTCTCGATTGAAACGAAAAATACGCGTCTTATCAAAAAGTATTTATATATTCAGGTTGTTTCGTACCTTGCATAGGTTCAACAAAAATTAAATTTTTTAAATAAAATTTTTGACGATTAAAATAAAATTTTTGCATATGATCAAAAAATTGCCTTGAACAGTTTTCGTAAACCTTTCCCAAATGAAACATTGTTCCGTCGCAACACTAGTCCCTGATTGTGAACCTGGATATAAGACTAAAATGTTTCCTCGCAAGTCCCTGAA
>CAKNXH010001110.1:186467-268772 GCA_932178445.1 Andricus quercusramuli
TCTTCAGTGTAAGCAACTAAAGGTGTGAATAAATCCCTGTGGTGAATCTTCTCACCTTCGTGGAGTAGTTGGCTAAAATCTTGTACTTTGTTTGTGTTTGTTAATAAATGGGTTTTTAGGCCTCTGGTAGGCTTTTTCGCTGCAGTGGAGTGTATTATTTTAGCTCCCATTCACCAGTGCGTAAAAATTTAATCTATTGTGAACTAAGTTGTCGAGCCCTTTTCAAGGAAGACAATTCGAAATAAAACAAACATTCTTATCTATCAAATTATATATCTTTTCGCATAGTTTCTCCGGAAAATGGAATTTTTTCGCCTTCATAATGATTTTGCGCGATTGAAGCAAAAGTATGTGGTTGATGAAATGAAATAGTTTCAGGAAAATTTATAGTTCCTTTTGAGATTAACAGTTTGCCTTCTACACATTTCGTTAGTATCTGTTATAGTTTTGCTGGTAAATTGAATTGCTTATCTTTTATGAGCATTTTTTGATGGATATAATCAGAATCGTTTTTCAAAACCAGCTGGTTAATGATGTAGATCTTTGATGCGGAAAAGCATTAAAACCATTAGCGGTATAGTCCGAGCATGCCTCCAAATGGTCTGCTCTCGTAGATAATGGTCGAGTAACTCTATGAGTAGACAGTTGACCGAGAACGAAGTCGATTTAGCTTAGGTGCCCTAGCAAGATACTCAGGAACAAAAGACGCTTGAGCGCCCTGATCAATAACTGCTCCAGAAGAATATGAATAGCCATCTGATCCTTCAGCGGAAACGACTGCTGTGGCTAGAAGCACGGGCCCATCTAGTAATAGGGGAGTCATAGCAATATGCGAATTAACGAAAGACAGAGCAGGTGAGAACGCGGTGCTATTTACATTTGAATTGAACGTGGGAGGCACAGCTGTCGTGCCATATTCACTCCCTTGAGCGTCACTGGAAGACCGATGTAGCATGGTATGATGTTGACCGTGACAAGTTCGACGACGCTTGGTTGAGAGAAACTCTCAGATCATGTGCTTTCCCAATCAATTGAAACATAACCCACACTTAAGAATTAGTTCTTGCCGCTGATCAGAAAGTTGGGATCTGAAAGAAAGGATAGAACAAAACAAAGTACTAGCCAGGGTCAGTGAAGCCTCTTTCAGTGACTCACCTTGAGCTTGTGTGCGGAATCCTTTTTCACCACATTTGATGCCTGTCATTTTAAATTTACTTTCGGTGAGCGAATGTTTGAATCGAAAACCTTAACCAAACTCACGTGACTTCAAAGCGTTCATTCGTGATACAGAAAGGGCCCTTAAGGTCTCGAACGATGGAATAGTGGGAAGCGATCCCGTTTTTTCTTCCCAAGCCTTACGGAAGGAGCGATCTAAACGGTTTACTGTCATCTAAATCAGAACAGAATACCAGTACTTCGTTGGTCTGCTTAGTGAAGTAAACCCATCAATCACCTCACAAGCGCCATGCTTTCTTAAATATGAATTTGATGAGAGTCCGTTAATAATCGTAGCGATCCATAAGTGTTGTCCATGCTCGCCCAATGTCGTCACCAATAACAATTATATTTACCAACACCTGAGCAGGCCCACCTGTCAAACTCAACTTCAAGTAATGCAGCCTCCGGACTGACGGCAGACTAGCGTCATCCTTTAACATCGAACAAAACATACCCCGGAGGGTAGGCCACGCAGTGAAATCACTGGGAAACTTTGGTAATTCCAGTTGTGGAAATATCTTTTTAACTTAGTTGAAGGAGCACTATTGGTAGTGGGGGGGGGGGGGGGCAACTTTGGAAGAGGAAGAAGCACCGAGTGCTTTCAACTGGTCCTGTATATACACACCTTCGTAACAACATATTTTTCTTCTCCTTTAGCAAACATGTCATGCGCATAGTATGGATCGGTTGAATTGTCCTCACGCACAATGAGCAGCTGATCATAGCTTGTACCGAACTTGGACCACATTTTTCCAAGTTTCCCGAGTGCCATTCTAAAAGGCTTTCAAAGACTGATATACGTTGAATAGAAAAGATTAAGGTAAACGTTAGACGTAGGATATTTACCATAGAGAAAAACCTACCTACTTTTTTAGATAAAACGGTCAGTTGCGAAATTAGTTCGATGTATCTGTTACAAAAAATAGAATGTGTGTATTTTCAGAAAAATATTTCAGAGCTGACAATCATTTTTGAAGCAGTTTGAATTTAGCGCGACGAGATAGAGAAGTACGACCTAGAGATAAAAACCAGAATAGAATAATTGTTTATAAAATTATCTATAACAATAGCAATTGCTCACCTGTGGTCATGTGTCGTTACTGTATATCAATCTTGCTGTAATTCCAAACAATTTTAGACTAATGAACAGATTTCAACAGTTTAACGTCACAGTCACACTTACAGTCACAGTTAATCATATTATTTACAATGTTATATTCATCACTGTATTTGTTCAAATATTGTTTCTCACAAAAATTAATTCGAAAGTATGTGATAATGCTTCAATATTTGGCGATCCTTTTCCAGCTTGTTTTCATAATATATATCCCACAAAATTTTTCATTAGCTTTTGCCAAAATTTCACAACTGGACGTAGATTATGCACATTGAATTTCAGTTGGCATGGGTCTAATGACCTGATATCCTTTTCTGACATGAGTTGGTTTATCACGAGGACAAGTGAATTTCGCAATTCCGAATCGTCGATTGGGGTTTATTTTGGTAATGATACAAATAAATCTGAGTTGTTCAAGTGGCTATCCAAATAAGCGTAAATAAGCGTGTCTGGCAGAAGTAGACCGGAACCAGGCATGAAGTGGAGGCTCAGTGTGCGGAGAAGCCATCATTGAAGAATGAGTTCTGGGAAGAGAAAATATTTGTTTGGAAAATCTTCCCCCAACAAAAAGTGACGGTTACATAATTCATGAATGACGCCTTACCAGTTACTTGTTACATTTTGATGCTACTTCGGATCATCAAGAATATTATATTTTATTTTTACAGTTTCTTCAAATTGAACTACTCGTGTGAAGGAATCTGGCTTACATGTACTATTCTAAAGTTCTTCGAGATTTTTTTATCTCTGCCTATGGGAAATTCGTTTATTTCTTCTCTCGTCATTTCTTCTACATTACCGGTGTCCATGTTTATTTTCGCTCGTCTTTCAAAACCAGATCTTGATGTATATATTCCACGAAGTCCTGTTTTTCCACCCGTATAAGTTTCAATGAAAGCAAAGACTTCACCATTGGACGTTGATAACACACTTTGTTCTTCGGTTGGCATAGGGAAACGGCAATTACCTGCTCCTCTCATATAAATGGCTTCATTATGAGGAAAACTCCATCTTCGAATTTCAAATACCCGGTTCGGTCTCGCATTGGGAATAAGCCGAATAAGTCTAAGTTCAGCAAGTGTATATCCAAACACGCGTGCAGAAGAACGCCCGGCTACAGGAGACCTGGATCTGACACGAAGAGGAGGCTCGGAAGAATGAGGAGATCCGGCCGAAGGATGAGATCTGGTTGAAGAAAATATTATTCCTGATTATAACGAATATTCAAATAATAAAATTAAATACATTCGCACCTTTCAGGAGAATGACTTATGTCATGGGAATCAGCAGGTGCGTTACGAGGAACACCAGGTATAGGTTCACCATTAGGTAAGCACTCAAACTGCAAACTCCACTCTGCAAAAAAAGAGGACTTAAATCTTTTTTTGCATTCTCCTCTGCCATATTTCGACAGATTTCAATTTTCAATGATCAGCGAAGGACCGGAAATAGAATACAAAATGAGACTAGGTGCTCAGTATGGGCGACCTTCAATTGTTTAGAATTCCGCGAAGAAATTTTTTTGAAGATCAAATATGCCGGAAGAGAAAATCGAAATCCGGCATGTTTTGAAAGTTTTGCGTAGTCTGACACACTTTGTGCAGGTAAGGTGTTCGCTGTAGGGAGTGTTCCATATGGTACCAATTTCCTATCAGTTGGGGCATATTTTTAATTCCATTTTGTATAGCACACATTCTGGATTCCCCGCAATAAATTCAGAGTAAATTCGTCCTTATTTCAGACAAATTCAAATGAACTTTAGAAGAAAAAAGCAATTGAAATATAATGTTGATTGAGTCCCACAGATTTTGATTTGCGTATAGCTTAAGACAATTTACTAAAAATTAGATGTATGTTATATTATTATATTCACCAATAGAATTGAGCATAAGCACCAGGACTAATACAGAAGTTGACACAATCCTCATATTTTCTTATTAGAGGAAAAAGTGAATAATGGATTATTGAAGAATTATGTTAAAAATGTAACTGATGAATATCTGAATGCTTGATTAAATTATATAATGCGTATATTCTATAGTCGTTATCTTACAGTTTATGAGCGCTAAGCTTGTTTTTTTCAGATATGTACATTTCGTTGAATTCAGATTGAAGAAAAAAAATCTAATTACTTAGTTCGATGAAACTGGTATCAAAATTTAGATAATCACCTATGTTTGAGCAAAATCCGACGTTGACATGGCAATCTAATATAGACTCCACTATAATGACTCATTTAAAGTTTTTTACAATTACTATAAAAAAGGTTGAAAAAAAACCCTTCCGGATTGGATAATACTCTAGCTTCAATAGTTAAATGTTGTATTATCGAGGTTACTGAACCTTCAAAGATGATTCTTGATTTATCTCTCTCTTCGGGAAAATTTGGAAAAAAATGGAAATGCGTGAAAGTTTGTCACATCACCAATATAATCGAATAGGCTAATTCCTCTCTAGAAGTATTATTTAGAAGGCGCAAGATTGTTGGTATTTTATTAACCTTAACAAATTATACTACTCTCTGGTCAGATCTGAAGTGTGATAAAGTATAATTTTCACCCGGAACAGTGAATTTTCAAAAACATGATAACTTTTTTTCAGAACTCATGTTCTCATTATTTTTCATTGAAATACCTACTGCCACTTCTTACAATAATGTCTTTTACAACTTTTGCTGAAAGCCATTATTCTTTGCTTTTTTACATCCAGCATTAGTTCATTTCCTTTTAGGAGTTTCTCGAATCTTCTCATCATATTCCTCAGCACGTCTTTTTCCCTTGCTAACAATAGATTCTGCTAGTGAGCAGAATCTAATTTCCCCAGTAACTATTTCTTCCTGCAACCATTTCCCCGTCTATACACTTCTCAAATTCCTCTACCACATCCGCAATCAATACAGCAAAAAGTTTAGCGGGTACCCTTGTCAAGGAAAAAAATGGCACCAAGGAAAAAATCGCAGGCTGAAGCTGCAATCCCCTGGATCCCAGTTCCGGGAAGAGGTCGCAAAGAAAAAATAGAGCGTGAGAAGATCTCCAGAACTCCGCAAGAAGATCATACCATACAATTGGATGAGACTAGGAGAACTCGGCGGAAGGGACGCCCTCGATCCGAAGCTATACTCATAAGTCCCACCGAAAGGAGGAAGTATGCCGATGTCCTTAAGGACATTAAAAACCAGGTCAAGCCGGACGATATAGGAATTAAAGTCTCGGCTATTAGAGAAACGAGAAAAGGAGGCGTATTGGTTGAACTGAGCGCCAAATCCGAAGACAAGGCTAAATTTAGTATGGATCTCCAGGCGGCTGTAGGAGGAAAATGAACGGTCCGTTCACTAGTACCCAGAACTGCGATGGACATCCCAGATTTAGATGCCACAACTGAAAAAGAGGTAGTTAGAGGAGCCCTGGAGGCTCTATTAGGAATAAGCACGAGTGAAGACTTCAAGACCAATTTGTCGCGACCGAATCGTTGGGGCAACATTATGACATTTGTCGAAGTGGACGAGACCTATGCTAACAAACTGGATGAGGTGACCCACATAAAGATAGGCTGGGTAAACTGCCGTATTAGGAGAAGGAAGTCGTTGCTACTTGGTTTCCGTTGTCACGGGTATGGCCATATGGTGGCGGGTTGTCAGGCACCTGGCAGAGCAGGGACGTGCTGGAAGTGTGGTGATGAAAATTACCAAACAACCGAGTGAGCAGCCACCTCGGAATGCTATTTGTGTGCAGAGAAAGTACCTGAAAAGAACTGTGACCACGCAACGGTATCATCGAAATGTGCGGCGTTTCTGGACGTCAAGAATAAGAGAAATAAAAGAAGATAATGGCGGTCATCCTGCTGGGTAACCTAGGTCGCTATAAGTTAGCCCAAGACTTTATGTCTCAGCTGGCTTACCAAAAAAAGGCTGCCATCTACGTCATCAGCGAACAATACCAGAATAAGAAAGGCCCAAACTGGTTCTGTAACGACAGCGGTACTGCTGGCATCTGGGTGGTCAACAACATCAGATTCTCAGTGCAGAAATATGGGAGAGTAGATGGCTTCGTTTGGGTCTCGAACGGCAGAGACACCGACGTCAACTGCTACCTCTCGCCAAACGAGGGGAATGCAGTCTTTCGCAGAAAGATGGTGGAGCTTGAAGACATTTGCGGTACGATTGACGGCGATGTCATCATTGCAGGAGATTCTAATGCAAAATCTTGCGAACAGGGCATGGCGTGGTCAGAAACAAGAGGCCGTGGGGTGAAAAACATGGTGGCCAGAAGGTCAGAAGGTGCTGAATCGAACCATCAACGAGAGGAACCGCTGTCTGATGCGCTCCCTCTTTTCTCTAGAGAGGAACTGTGGTTGGCAGCCTCCAGAATGTCATGTGGAAAGGCCTGAAAAGTCCTGCCGGCATCCCGACGGAGGTGGTTCGGTTGATGGCAAAGGAACATCCGTTCGTATTGCTCAACCTGTTCAACTCCTGCCTCGCATCTGGAGTCTTCTGTTCAAGGTGGGAGAGACAGAGACTTGTCTTGCTGGACAAAGGTAAGGGACCCCCGATTACGGCGTCTTCATACAGACCACATTGCATGCTCGATGTTATTAAAAAGCTCCTTGAAAATTTTTCACGTACAAGATTGAGAGAGGCAGTACAGGCAGCAGGAGGACTAGCTGAGAACCAGCACGGATTCCAGGAAGGAAGGTCAACTGTGGGAGCAGTCAAGGAGGCTCTACAAGAAGTTCAAGAAGCCTGGAGTGGAAATTATCGGTCCAGGAAAATCTGTATCATGATGACCTTCGATGTCAGGAATGCACTCAACTCTGCAAAATGGGCTGACATTCTTGATGTACTTGAAAAGCGGTTTAAAATCCCAGCGTACCTTCTCCGCATAATAGGTGACTACCTCGACGATAGGCAGCTCACCTACGGAACGACAGAGGGCATACGTAATACAAAAGTCACGGCAGGAGTCACCCAGGGGTCGGTACTTGGACCTGGCCTCTGAAACGTCATCTGCGATGAGGCTCTATTGATGGCGCTAAATTGATTGAATGCGCCTATGATCTGGCGGCAATGATCATGGCTTGATCAGAAGAAGTGGCGAAGAAACTTGTGCAAGAGGTCTCAAGGAAGGTAGAGAACTGGCTACGAATCCAAGATCTCCAATTTGCCAGCAAGAAGACGGAGGTGGTGGTTCTCACCAGACAGAGGTGCTTGAAAAAACCATTTGCAGCGAACATCATGGGTCACGACGTTGAAGCTGCCAGGATAATAGGCAGGGTGAAACCGTGGATCAATAGGGGACATAGGGAAGTGAACTATCACGTTACCCAGTTTCTCTCTGGTCATGGCCACTACAATTCCTATTTCTCCCACAGTAAAAAGTAACCTAGCCCTAACTGTGACTACCGCCATGATGAGGTGGACGATGCTGAACACACGTTCTTCAAGTGTAACAGATGGGCAGCCGAAAAGTACGTTTTGGAAGAAGAGATCGGCGCCATTACGACGCCAGATAACATTAGAGCACTGATGATCAGCTCTCAGACGAACTGGGATAACATCGCCCAGTACGTTGAGAAAGTAAGAAGGCAAAAGAAACGAGAAGAGCAGCTCAGGGAGAGAGAAGCTCAGTAATGAATCCCGAACTCCCCTAAACAGTGTCGATTGCTGACGAGCCCGATGTGCAGTTATTGTACTACTGCGAACGACGCGTACATCTTCAAAGGGAATGGGAGATAACATAAATGTCCAATGAGAATGCCGAAGGCCGACGAGCCCGAGAAGAGAGCACTGTCCCTTCTGCAGAGGACGACGCGTGCCCAGGCTGAGGCTGGATGAAAGAAGATCAGGTTGGTAAAAAAAGTGAGTATGACGATTTTATACTATTCCAGGCGGGAAGTAGAAGAGAGAAGCCGATGCACGGCTTACTAGCCTTTGGCCTGGGCGCCGAAGTAGTGTTTGTCCCACTGCTTCGGAGCCCCATGCCAATAACCTAGGACTCTGAGGTCATGCGATAAACGGTTCCGGAGTTGTGGGTTGGTAAGAAGCACGAGAGGTTTCAGTCAGTAAGAATCCGACACTACCCATCTTAAGAATCGCCTACCTGTCTGGAATTCAGCTAGCCTTCTAGTAATACCCCCTACCTTCTAACACCTTTCTTGATCTCTCCATCATTACCATTGCATACAATTGATAAGCCATATTCAGAAGAGTTATCTCCCTGTAATTTTACAATTTCCCTTTTCTCATGTTTTTAATATACACTTTATCAAGCCCTCTTTCCATTCTTCCGGGAATCCTACCCTTTCTGAATTTTTTTGACCACCTCTCTCACTTTCTGCCTGCTTGCCCTCTACTATAAGTCCACGCCTCATTGTTCAGCTTTTTGATTCCTCCAGCCTAATATTTTGATCCTACTTCGGATTACGGTTCCGGATCATGCAAGTCACATGCGTGACGAATCATAACTGCTGCAAGTCACATTTTCGGTAATCACATTGCGGGAAGTTAGATTTTCGGCATATTATGTTTGTAACAAGTTCCCAGCCGTGTGTTCCTAAGTTTTTTCAAAAACAATTACAGGGTGTCTCTCCACACTTTTTCCAAGTTTGTGTGGAAAGTGACGCTGTTAGTTGTCACACAATGTTTTCCCACTAAAATAGTAGATTTTGTTTTCCAAAGGGGACATAGACCTCACTATACAGGTCCGATTTTTTCAACTATACTATTCATTAGGATGGATGTGCAGATCTCATACAGCGTGTTAAGATAAGACATTGGCTTGTGATATTTAGGGTCAGAGAAGTTGCCCTTTTCGGAAAAAGCACTAGCTGTCCTTCCACCAGCTAACACGTAAGCTCTTTGTGCTATCTGGTCCCTCAAAGGAATAGTTCTTTACGCATCTCAAAAGTTTTGACAATTCTTCGCTAGCGATCATAGGCAGGCATTTTTCTTCAGGTATCATGGGGTTACTGCACAGTTCCTCGAAGCTTCTTCTGTTCTTCGTATATTCACTCGTGAATCCTGATCTTCGCAGATTTCTTTCCAAGATACATCAACCTCTTCTTGTTTGGGCGTATGGTCTACAGTAAGTGGAGTGTCTCGGAAGAATCGATATGAGTCAGAAGTATAAAATTCGTAGAAGATAATGTCGCTTTTAAAGAAAGTGACGTTATTTCCAAAAATAGAAACTTTCCTCCAGGAAAATGTTTCTCAACGTATGTAGCATATTTCACATGTTTGAGTTAGAACTTCTTTCCCAAAAGTATAATGTAGACTCTGGCATGTAAAAGTAGCTTAGAAGTCTTTTTTCAAAAGTAACTCACCATTGCTATTGAAACTGTGGCATATTTTGATGCAAAGCAGCACTGGACGTCAAATTTTTCTCATTGACGCATAGTCCGACACACTTTTTGTTGTCCACATTGGAAGGTATGTATTCGGGAATTAAGAAGTGTGCAGTGGAAAATTAACTTTATTTTTGCCTTACAGTCTTTCCCGTATTTCCAATTTTTTCAGTTTCTTTGGTTTTCCACTCAAATCTGAACTGAATTAATGTGAGGAAATACAACTATTTTCCGTTGAAATTATTTCTGTCTTGACGTAAGAACCTTTCTTTATCGACAATTTAAATATTTCGTTAGCAATTCGTATATCTGGTTTGAATGATTGTCTCTAGATAGAAATGTCATTATTTTGGGTGAAAATGGTACTAAAAGTCGATTAATTAATTGATGCAATTAAAATGACCTTTTTTTGTTGAGGTTTCAACTATTCCGCAGAAAATTCTCATTTTTAGTCAAACGCAACTGTATTAGATTTCGAATTAAAACCTCTCACAGTTGGAAAGTCATCTATCACATTTTTCGTTGATAATTCAGTTGAAAATTTATCTCTACAGTTAAAAATCAAACTACTTTGTTTAAGATTCGTTTCCACAAATGATAATTGATTTTTATAATTGATAATATAACTTTTCCGTTTTTGGTTCAAAATTGAGCTGTTTCCTCAAAAATTGAACTATCTGAATGAAATAAGAAAAATCGCCGCCTAGTCAGATAAGACTGGAACCAGCCATCCTCGCCCAAAGCTTTCCCCTGGAAGTACTGCCGCAGCCAAATTTATTTGATCCTTTTTCTCCTTTTCTCTCGAAATATTTTCCTACTGCTTTTAGTTTCTTAGTTCCCTCTTCTCTAAGAGGGCTTCAGGTATCTTTCTAATACGTTTTCCTCAAATTTAGATGCTCCTCACTTGCTAAAACACTATATCATCTGCATATTCCAGTGAACAGAATCTATTCCCCCTAGAATCTGTTTTCTCCTATAACCAGTCCCCCTTCTGTACCAAAACTCGTTTTCCCACTCCAAATCTATCCACAGTTTCCTTGCATATTCATCTCAGCTTTTCTACTAAACCTCTCCTTATTCCCCGTTCCGCCGTCACCTCTTGAAGCTCATTTCCATCCATCGACAGAGAAAAAACTAAGAGTAATCTTTACCCTGATTCTTGAGTAAAGATTGCCTTATCAGGTTTTGAACGTTGGTTAAGTAGTCATCAATAGACTCGTCTCTACCGTGAGTTCTTGCTTGTATTTGCTCTTTGACCCTCGTTCGAAGTCATCGTCGCCAAAGTGTGATCTAAATTCCTTTCAAAATTTTCGCCAGCTATAAAATTCTTTTTCGTGGTTTTTGAACGATTTCAACGGGATTCCTTCGAATAGAATGGGCAAAACCAAGAATAGTTCTTCATCCAATACTCATGTGAGCTTCCAACGATCCTCTATTTTTGTTAAAAAACAGTCGGCGCTCAGCTCGCTCCTACCGTTAAATGTCAGGTTCCAGCCAGGGACTGAGAGTGAATCCCGAGCGAGCCAAAAGTGAGCCTGTAAATGCGCTCTTTAAAAGATATACTCTGTGGGAGAACTTTAACTTCAATGAGGCGTCCTCCGATCCCTCCAGGTCAGAGTTTTCCCTCCGCAAACAAATCGGGAAAAGATTCACGCAGGCGCGTAGGTCCCGGGAACGAAACCCGAGGAGAGCACGTTTGGACTGAGCGAACTCTGCCCTCACTCCAGTATGGATGGGATCAGCCAAGGATCGAAGGACTGGAAAGATGGGCCTTCTTGAATCTCTGGGGGATTCGGCTCTTTAGGGAGCCGAATCCTAAGAGCTAAAACCCTAATACGTTTCTCAAGAGATCGATATCTTAGCGAGTCAAAATCTGACTCTTGTGATGCATCTTTCGGAAAAGAAACTTTACTGGATGGCGCGACATGCAATATTTTTTCTAATCATAATAAATAGTTACTAGTTCGAATTATTGTTGTTTAATGCATTTTTATTCATTTTTTTTATAAATCATCATTCGGCAGCATTTCACGAATAACTACTTTGTGAACTAATTTGCATCTGTATACATAATTTCGATGTGTTGAAATATTTTCTTTTTTTATGTACATAAATCGCAAAATGAATGTTTAAACAATTGAATAATTATTGAAATAATACATCTTTCTTGGAGTATACAGACTGTATAGAAAAAGCAGGAACATTTAATGTGGCCCAATTTTGAAAAGAATTTAATGTTTTCAGTTATATTGCTTTGTTTTCTGAGAATACTGTTGAAAAATAGTGTGTATTATTTTAACAACTGTGAAATTCTTAAAACGAAGATTGTTAATTATGTTTACAAAAGTGTGAATTTCAAACTTTATGTTTAATTTTGGTATCTACTCTTGCTGCACTCTACAGAAATCACATAAAAGGTATTGAAGAAATGAATAATCGATTGCAAGAACTGAAATGTTTGCTGGATGACAATTGAACTATTCATATTTTTTTGCATTTTTTTGTTTTCAAATTAGAAATTCATCTGTTGTAAGAGAAATCACATCATTCTTGAAGAAAAATGCAACTGTTTGGTTGAAAATATATCTACGTTGTTAAAAATTCATACTTTTGGTTGAAATTTCGACTTTTTTGTTGAAAATTCCCTTTTTGCTAAAAATTCATATTTTGGCATCAAAAAATGAACTGAAAGCTTCTCTGCATAAAAGTTCAATTTAAATAATTGTCATTTTTTAGTAGCAATTCATCTGCTGCAGTACAAATTTCATTTTTCTTAAATGAAAATTCAACTACTCGGTAAAGAATTGAATTATTTCGTTAAAAATGTATCCCTTTTGGTTGAAAATGTTCGTCTTTTTGAAGGAAAAATTCAATTTCTTCCCTACACACTTATTTTTGGTTGAAAATTGAACTATTCTTTTAAAATGTATTTTCTTTTTCAATAAAAATGTATCTGTTTCAAAAGAAATTTCATTTTTTTGGGATAACAATATACACCCATTGGGTAGAGAATTAAACATTGTGTTAAAAAGTCATCCTTCTTGGGTAAGAATTCGTCTTTTCGAATTGAAAAATCTTTTTTTGTCATCGAGAATTCTTGCTTGGTTAAAAATTCATATTTTGATCATGAAAAGTCAACTAAAATCCTTTTGAACATACAATTCTACTATTTTTTCCCAATTAATCTTTTTGATTTATAAATTCTGCCGCTTAATTAAACATTTCTTATTTTTAAATGAAAATGCAACTTTTCGGTTACAAATTATGCTCCTTTGCTTGAGTATCACTTTGTGATACATTTTTCGTTGGAAATTCATCTCTTTGATTGACAGTTTAACTATTTCGTTGAAAATTAATATTTCCGAATTGAAAATACAACTAGTGTTGTAAAAGTTAAACTACATTGTTGAAATTTTTCATTGATCTTTGTTAGTTGAAAATTATCCTATTTTGGTACCAAAAGAAATACTTTTCTTGGTTTACAATTTTATTTTTGTTAGGTGAAAATGCATCAGTTTCGTGGAAAAGTATTTTTTTGCTGAAGTCATATTTTTTGCTTGTACCTTCCATTTTTGTAGCGAAAATTCGTCTTTTGTCTTGAAGGTTCAACAATTTGGGTAAAATTTTTTCCCTCTCGTGAAAAATCTTTATTTCTTGAAAATTGGTATTTTTGATTTTAAATGACTTTCTTTAAAAATGAATTGCATGTTTTTGGATTTAAATATAAACTATAACACTTTTTGTTGGGAATTTATATTTTGAGGTTGAAAATTCAACGATTATGTTAGAAATTCAAGTATTTAGTTGGAAAGCTATCTTTTATAGTAGAAAAGACATTTTGTTGTTTAAAATGGAGTGAAAATTTGAAAATTTTAAATTCAAATCTGAAGTACTGGTTTATTCCATTCATAAAAGATTCTAGGTTAAAAGTATTTCAAAATAAAAATGCTGCTATTTGAATACTAATGATGAAGGACAATTAAAAATTAGACATTAGTAAAACATTGTTGCAAACAGAAAAATTACGTACAGAAAGAGTAGGGGTGGGGGGTATAGAAAAAAGTTCTTACAGTTTGTTACAGGAAGGAGGGGGTCTCAGAAATGGCATATAATCCGTTACGTAATTCAACTACTGTACGGCCCCTTACGCATATCTTAAAAAGGAAAAAGTTTCGAAATATATCCTATTTTTTTGTTTTGAACCACAAATTTCGATGATATTTTGTATTATAACTCGTGATCTTGAGTAAAACTGCACCATTTTTTCAGAAATAATAAAACAAGATTTTATGAAGTTAATTCCTGTATTCTATTTTTTTATAGAATTATATGTCTTAATAATTCACGCTGCATGCTTATTGATAAAATGCTGCATTATTGTGTTATTAATAACTAATAATATATAGTTGTGTTTTGAACATGCGTACAATATAATTTTGCATTATTCGAAAATTGATAAATTACCACGAAGTAGCTTTTATTCAGATTTTAAAATCAGAAACTCAGACTTGAGAACATTATATTGCATGGGCTGAGAGTAATACTCCAGAGAGCGGAATTCGGATCGCAGTCCACTCCCTTCGGGATCGTTTGAAAGCATTTTCGGGTGAGTTCCGATCAGGAGTAAAACCTTCCGGCAGTCTGTAGGCTTCGATCTTTCAAAGATTCGATCCCGGGTACTTTTTTTTCATCAGTACACAAACTAAAGGATCGATCCTCTGTACCTGCTCTCCTCGGGAGTCAAACGCTGACCGGCTGCTGCCACAACCCATCCGTTCCTGAGTGCTTCAGAAGGAGGGAGCCTCAACGCGGGATGGGATCACTTTCTCCCTACAGTACATCTTTTCTGATCTCGAGAAGAGTTAAACCTCACGATCCTTTTTTCGTCGGCTCAGGGATCAAAACCCAAAATGATCAAAACGTTTTACTCTCAGTCCCTGGTTCCAGCCTAGAATGATCTTTCCCAAATCTCTATTTCCGAATCGGTTTCTATTGGCCTGATCTGTTGGCATATGCTATGTCTCTACCTGAGGCCTGATCGCCAGAGCGGTAATCTTTAAATAAAATGTTACTTCTACGTGGTCTTTCCTGAAGGGTAGGTTCACAGTTTCTACTTCTACCAATGTTTGAGTTGATTTGTGAAATTTTGTCTATGTCTTCTGGTTTTTTTGTTTTTGAGATCTTCGGTTTCCCATTCGGAGGCGGTGGTGCTAGGAAAAACTGTACCTAGGTTAAGTGTGTTTGTTAAACTTTATTTGAAAACCTCTTGCAAGTAAACTAAAATCTAAAGAAAGTTTTAACTTCCAAAAGGCTTTCTAGAGACTCTCAATCTCCTACCGCTATCGTAGATAAACGTGACTTTTGGTCATCTCCGGTAAATATGGGTCCAATTTTTGTGTGTCAGTTAACTGAAAATTCTCTTTAATCCGCGGTATAATTTATATAATTTTATATCATTTAATCCGCCCCCAACGCGGTAGACACGTTGGGCGTCATTTTTGTAAGGAAAATATTGTGTCTCTTCCAAAATCATCCTTTCTTAATTTTCGCTTGGGGAAAAATAACGTGAATCCGAATAAAATGCTATCAATGATAATATGAATTTTCGTTTTATTAGTCTAGGGCGCCGGCCACTAGTGAAATTCCGATAGCAAATAAAGCATACAAAATTCTCTGTATATCTCCTAGGGACAAATTTCTTTTCAATCTTAACCTGAAATCGATAGCGAAATTCTAGCAAACTCTAGCATGAGGGTTTATTCCACAAAGGGGTTCAGGGCGAGGGTTTATCTTACCACACAGATGAAAAAAATCTTAGACCACAGTTCGATAAGACACGAGTGATGACATTTTTTATGAGGTTCAAAGAAGAATTAAAAAGTTACAATGCTCTACTTTAATAAATCCCAAGAAAAAGTATGTGCAGCAAGTTGCAATGACCGACATTTTATTTTATCGGGATTAGAGTCTAATAAAAGATTTTAGAAAGACTTGAAACGCGGTGCTCTAACGCAAGAAAATCTACTCCCCAATCTTAACATCTTAACGAGCGCGTGGTCGACCCCAACGTCTAATCGATCATACAATAATTTATGTCGGCTACGCGACCTAATGAACACCCGCGAAACACTAAGAGGAATACCAAAATAGACTCAAAAAAAAAACGCACCAAGGGAGCACTCAAAAAAATTGAGCGAATCACTTTGGCTGCCACGCAATGTCGATGCTCCCGAAAGGTGTGTCCGTTCCTCATCGACACGGTTGACCAATGGCCGCACAGCTTTTACGCGCCAAACACAAATGCGCCAGACCCGGACTCGCGGGAAATCCATTTTCAAGATGGCTAACGGAAGTCACGTCGCCAGCCCTAGCGACGGAATAGAAGAAAAGGGTTGAGTAACGGTCGAATCTCGACACTTGGGCATGAGTCAAAATTATAAAGCTCCCTCGCGGTACTTGAACCAACTCCGAGAGGGCGCTCTTATATTCGAGCCCTGTGTTGATAATTAAGAAGTTTTTGGCACCACCGGCGTCAACGGCGGTGGTCGTTGAGAATCCCCCTTTACGTTCATATGCTGGAAAAATACAGAGCGGTACTGAAATACTTCTCTCTCTCTCTCTCTCTCTCTCTCCGAGAAGTGTGGAATTTGAGTAGAAGTGAGGATAGAAGACAACGTCGCCTGCAAGACCTTCCTCTCATTCTGTCTTAATGTGGGCGACTGACAGTGTCATGGCTGCTTGGCTAGTTGTATAACTCTGGTCAATGACGTTGCCATTGCAACTAGTATCATTGGCATGGACCAATGGTGACGACTTCTCTGACCTACTTTGCCATCCCTGATGTTGTGATTGTCTCAGAGCACGTGCGTTGTTGCGGTTGACAGCTGACTGTCTCTCGTATCGATTGACAAGTTACAAATGAATATATACAATTAAATAAATGAGGTTTTCTTAAAATTAAGAGAGCTCCCTGAGAAGTACGCCTGTTGCTCTTCGGACCATGTTGACTTATGGAATTTATTTTGAGAACCCCAGTGCCGGCAAGGATCGTTAAGTGACAAATGCACATCCCAGTTATACATCGCAGATGGTCACGCATTTCAGTGCTATCTGCGCTTGAAATGGTCTGACATCTTGCCGTAATTACGCATTACTACACTTGAAGTGTACATGGTAATACGCGAGTTAATTCCCCGTCGACCAAAAGGAATGAACTTTGAAACCAAAATGAGAAATTTTGAACAAAATACTTCCATTTTAAGCCAAAAAAGACATTACACTTTAAACAAAACAAAAATTTCAACTAGATTGTAATGAGAGTGGAAAAATAATTTTAATAAATCATGCAAGTTGCTAATTACTATTTTTTTACAGAATGATAGACAAAAAGCAAAATACTAATCTAATAATACAAATGTGATTATGGCTAATACTAAACATCAACGATGTACAGCAATTTTTCATACATGTGTTTTATATAGCGTCTATTTTCTGAAAATATTCCGTAAGAGAATCAACTCCTTTTCTCCACGTTTGTGACAAATAGCTACTTTTTCCGAAAAATCCTCTCCCCAAGAAAAAGTAACTGTCACATCATTCATGAATGACGCCTCACCAGTTGCTTGTAAAATGTCGATGCTACTTCGGATCATAAACAATATTATATTCCATTTTTACAGTTTCTTTGAATTAAATTATTGGTGGGAAGGAATCTGGCTTACATGTACTATTCTAAAATTCTTCGAGATTCTGTTATCTCTGCCTATGGGAAATTCGTTTATTTCTTCTCTGGTCATTTCTTCTACCTTACCGGTGTCCATGTTTATTTTTGCTCGTCTTTGATGACCAGTTCTTGATGTATATATTCCACGAAGTGCTTTGCCCGTATAAGTCTCAATGAATGCAACGACATCACCATTGGACTTTGATAACACACTTTGTTCTTCGGTTGGCATAGGTAAAAGGCAATTAACTGCTCCTCTCATATAAACTGCTTCATTAGGAGGAAAACTCCATCTTCGAATTTCAAATACCCGGTTCGGTCTCGCATTGGGAATAAGCCGAATAAGTCTAAGTTCAGCAAGTGTATGTCCAAGTACGCGTACAGAAGAACGCCTGGCATCAGAAGATTTGCCCCTAAAACGAAGAGGAAGCTCAGAAGGATGAGAAGATCCGGCCGAAGGATGAGATCTGTTCAAAGGAAATATTATTCCTGATTATAATGAATATTCAAATAACAAAATTAAATACATTTGCACCTTTTAGGAGAATAACGTATTTCATGGAAATCAGCAGGTACTTTACGAGGAACACCAGGTATAGGTTCACCATTAGGCAAGCACTCAAACTGTAAACTCCACTCTGCAAAAAAAATCACAGGATTTAAATTTTCTTGTGTATTCTCCTCTGCCATATTTTGACAGATTTCAATTTTCTATGCTCAATAAAGGACCGGTAATAGAAAACGAAATAAGACTAGATCCTTAATTGGGGCGGCCTTCAATTCTTCAGAATTCCGCGAAGACATTTTTTTGAAGATCAAATATGCCGGAAGATTGAATCGAAATCCGGCATGTTTTGAAAATGTTGCGTAGTCTGACACACTTTGTTCCAGACATAAAGGTATACAGCTTAAAATCAATAAGTGTGCGGTCAAACATTAGCCTTATTTTCCAAGAAACATTCAGTTTTCCTATCTGATATTCTAAAAGTATTACAAATTAACTGTATCGTTTATTCGAACTATTCTGCTTCAGTAGATGAATTATCAATGATAAATTTGTCGTTTTCGGATGGACGTAACTGCTTTTGATGGTTTTTGCAGCCCACGCTTCTTAGTAAATGGAAAGTTTGAAACGTCTGATTTCTAACATAACCTTAGAAGCTTGCCCAGCTCACGTGCATCATCTTCGTTTCAAGAATGGCTAATCTGTATAATTTTATTCATTTTATATCATAGAGAAAAAGGTGCGTCATTAACTTGTAATATCTTGGAAATAAATGGAGGCAGAAAATAATTTGCGCTAGAGAAGACTATGAAAACGCATAGCTTAGGTTCTTTTAAAACCATTTATCATTTTGGGTTTCTCTTCCGAAACAGAGAGATTTCATGTAATGCGTATGACTCCTCAGGCATTTGATGTTTTAAGTAAGGTATTGGCTGTATGGAGTGTTCCATATGGTACCAATTTCCCATCAGAAGGGACATTTTTTTAATTCCATTTTTTATCTCACACATTCTGGATTCCCCGCAATAAATGCAGAGTAAATTCGTGCTTATTTCGGACCAATTCAAATGAACTTTAGAAGAAAAAAGCAATTGAAATATAATGTTCATTGAGTCCCACAAGTTTTAATTTGCGTATAGCTTGAAAAAAATGTACTAAAAATTATAGGTGTGTTGTATTATCATATTCACCAATAGAATTGAGCATAAGCACTAGGAATAATACAAGCGTGGACACAATCCTCATATTTTCTTATTAGAGGAAAAAGTGAATGATTGATTATTGAAGAATTATGTTAAAAATGTAACTGATGAATATTTTAGTGCTTAATTAAATTATATAATACGTATATTCTATAGTCGTTATCTTACAGCTTATAAGTGCTAATCTTGTTCTTGTCAGATATTTACATTTCGTTAATGTCAGATTGAAGAAAAAAAATTTAATTACTTAGATGAAAATGGTATCAAAATTTATATAATCATCTATGTTTGTGCAAAATCCGAGGTTGACATGGCAATTTAATATAGTCTTTACTATGATGACCAATTAAAAGTTTTTCACAATCATTATAAAAAAAGATTGAAAAAAACTCTCATCCGGATTGGATGATGCTCTAGCTTCGATAGTTAAATGTTGTACTAACGAGGTTACTGAACCTTCAAAGATGATTTTTGATGTATCTCTCTCTTCTGGAAAATTTGATGAAAAAAAATGGAAATGCGTGAAAGTTTGTCACATCGCCAATAGCATCAAATAGGCTAATTCCTCTCTAGAAGTATTATTTAGAAGGCGCAAGATTTTTGGTATGTTAATTACCTTTAATAAATTATGCTACTCTCTGGTCAGATCTGAAGTATGATAAAGTATAATTCTCACCCGGAACTGTGAAGTTTCAAAAACATGATAACTTTTTTTCAGAACAGGAAACTTTCTCTTCTGTATTTCTTCTCTCTTTCCAATTCCGTTAGCCATTCGACCCCATCTCCTTCTCGTTTTTATGTAGGATTTTTCTTATTTTCATGCTTCCTTTATCTATTTTTTCAAAATCATTCAGCTAATGTTCTAATTTTACTCTGCCTTGTTAACAAAGCACCATCTCTCCACCAGTTTAACCTAGTACTCATTCCAGTCTTTTACGTTCTCACATGTCACATGCGCAATTAATTTTTTTGATTCTTTGTCCCATTTTCTCTTCAGCTATTTGTCTACTTCCTCTATTTCTCCAGTTCTCTCTTCTATAAGCAATCTTTAACTATATTTCCAGTAATTTTTCGTCATATTTACATGTCCTCTTTCCTGTTCTTATTTTCGTGTTCATCTGTATAATCTCAAAGCCTATTTGATTTCTTTTCCATGTACTTTTTCCACCTGTTCATATTCCTATATATATAATGTCTTTCACAACTTTTGCTGAAAGCTATTGTTTTTTGCTTTTCCAAATCCAACATAACTTCTTTTCCTTCTAGGTGTTTCTGGAGCCTCCTGTTCATATTCTACAGCACCTTTTTTCCCTTTCTAACAATACGATTTCATACGCATATGCCAGTGAGCAGAATCTATTTTCCCCAGTACCTATTTCTTCCTGAAACCAGTCCCCTGTCTATACACTTCTCAAATTCCTTTACCACATCCGCAATCAATACAGCAAAAAGTTCAACGGGTACCCTTATCAAGGAAAAAATTGTACCAAGGAAAAAGTCGCAGGCTGAAGTGGCGATCCCGTGGACCACAGTTCCGGGAAGAGGTCGTATAGAAAAAATAGAGCTTGAGAAGGTCTCCAGAACTCCGCAAGAAGAGCATACCAAACAATTGGATAAGTCCAGGAGAACTCGGCGAAAGGGACGTCCTCGTTCCGAAGCTATACTCATAAGTCCCACAGAAAAAGAAAAGTACGCCGAAGTCCTTAAGAACATTAAAAACCAGGTCAAGGCGGATAATATGGGAATTAAATTCTCGGCTATTAGAGGAACGAGAAAAGGAGGGGTATTGGTTGAACTAAGCGCCAAATCCGAAGACAAGGCTAAATTTAGTATGGCTCTCCAGGCGGCTGTAGGAGGAAGAGGAACGGTCCGTTCACTAGTACCCAGAGCTGCGATGTACATCCGAGATTTAGATGCCACAACCGAAAAAGAGGAAGTTAGAGGAGCCCTGGAGACTCTATTAGGAATAAGCACGAGAGAAGACTTCAAGACCAATTCGTCGCGACCGAATCGTTGGGGCAATATTATGACATTTGTCGAAATGAACGAGACCTATGCTAAGAAACTGGATGAGGTGACCCACATGAAGATAAGCTGGGCAAACTGCGGATTAGGAGAAGGAAGACGTTGCTACGATGTTTCCGTTGTCACGGGTATGGCCATATGGCAGCGGGTTGTCAGGCAACTGACAGAGCAGGGACGTGCTGGAAGTGCGGTAATGAAAATCGGCAAACAACCGACAGCACAGCCATCCCGGTATGCTATTTATGTGCAGAAAAACCCCCGAAAAGGACTTTGAACACGGAACGGGATCATCGACATGTGTGGCGTTTCTGGACTCCATGAATAAGAAAAATAAAAGAAGATAATGGCGGTTATCCTGCAGGGTAACCTGGGTCGCTGTAAGTTAGCCCAAAACTCAATATCCCAGCTGGCTTACGAAAGAAAGGTTAAAATCTACGTCATCACCGAACAATACCAGAATAGGAAAGGCCCAAACTGGTTCTACGACGGCAGCGGTGCTGCTACCATCTGGGTAGCTTCCTTTGGGTCTCGAGCGGCAGAGACACCGTCGTCAGCTGCTACCTCTCGCCAAACGAGGGGATTGCAGTCTTTCGCAGAAAGATGGTGGAGCTTGAGGATCTCTGCTCTGCGATTGACGGCGATGTCATCAACGCAGGAGGTTTTAATGGAAAATCTTGCGAATGGGGCATGCCGTGGTCAGACACGAGAGGCCGTGAGGTGACAGACATGGTGGCCACACTGGATTTAACAATCTTAAATTCGGGAACCTCTACTACTTTCAAGAGGAGGGGCTACCGGGAGACCAATCTGGATACCAGTATGGCGTTGCCGGGCTCATCGAAAAGAATACGCGAATGGAAGGTTCTAGAGGACTACACTGCAAGCGATCACCAACACATTAGCTTCAGTATGGTCTGTGGGTCGTCGGGTGCCAGCAACAACCGTAAGAACCTAGGAGTAGAGAGAGGCTGGAATGCCAGAAAGCTTGGCTCAGCCAAACTTCTTAGCACAATTGCTGAGAAGGGCGGACGTGTGCTACAGGAAATAACGAACACAGACTTCTCTAGGACAAACGTGGACGACCTTGCAAATCCCACGACCAATCTGATCGTGCAATGATGCAACGCATCCATCCTGAGGAAAGCTCCAAGACCTGACAAACCGCCGGTATACTGGCGGACGCAGGAGATTCCGGAATTAAGGACTTTTTGCTTCAGACTGAAGCGTAAATTCCCAAAAATCCGTGAGAAATGCGAAGAAGCAGTTGGAAAGGCTCCGGGTCCTGACGGCATCCCGATGAAGGTGGTCCGGTTGATAGCACAGGAACATCCGTTCGTATTGCTCAACCTGTTCCACTCCTGCCTTGCATCTGGAGTGTTCTGTTCAAGTTGGAAGAGACAGAGACTTGTCTTGGTGAAATTTGTTAAGTACAAGATTAAGAGAGGTAGTACAGGCAGCAGGAGGACCAGCTGAGAACCAGCACGGGTTCCGGGAGGGAAGGTCAACGGTGGGAGCAATCAAGGAGGCTCTACAAGAAGTTGAACAAGCCTGGAGTGGAAATTATCGGTCCAGGAAAGTATGTATCATAATGACCTTCGATGTCAGGAATGCATTCAGCTCTGTAAAATGGGTTGACATTCTTGATGTACTTGAAGAGCGTTTTAAAATCCCGGCGTACCTTCTCCACATAATAGGTGACTACCTTAGCAAAGTCACGGCAGGAGTCGCCCAGGGGTCGGTACTGGGACCTAACCTCTGGAACTTCATCTGCGATGAGGCTCTATTGATAGACCTACCTGATGGCGATAAATTGATTGGATTTGCCGATGATCTGGCGGCAATGATCAAGGCTTGATCAGAAGAAGAGACAAAGAACATTGTGCAAGGGGTCTCAAGGAAGGTAGAGAACTGGCTACGAACCCATGATCTCCAACTCGCCAGCAAGGAGACAGAGATGGTGGTTCTCACTAGACAGAGGTGCTTCAAAAAACCATTTGCAGCGAACATCATGGGTCACGACGTTGAAGCTGTGAGGGTGTTGAAGAACCTGGGTATCTGGATAGATGAAAAGCTCACCTTCAAGACACAAATCTCGAAGGCATCAGCAAAAGCCGAAACAATGGTCGCCATGTTGGCAAGACTTATGCCAAATATAGCTGGCCCAAGAAGCTGCAAAAGGAGGACCTTGATGAGCGTGGCAAACTCAATCATGCTCTGAGGCGCAGAGATCTGGGCGAATGCCCTTAGACTGGAATGCCATAGGAAGAAACTTATAGCTGTGCAGAGGAAAGGAGCCTTGAGAGTGGCATTTGCGTACCGATCCGTATCCGGTCCGGCAGGCATTTTTTTTCACGTGTCGTTAGGTTACTGCACAGTTCCTCGAAGCTTTTTCTGTTCTTCGTGTATTCACTCGTGGATCCTGAACTTCGCAGGTTTCTTTTCAAGATGCATCAACCTCTTCTTTTTTGGGCGCGTGTTCTACAGTAAGTGGAGGGTCTTCGAAGAATCATTATGGGTCAGAAGCATAAAATTCGTAGAAGATAATGTCGTTTATAAAAAAAGTGACGTTATTTCTAAAACTAGAAAATTTCCTCCAGGAAAATGTTTCGCAACGTATGCAGCATATTATTCATGTTCGAGTTAGAACTTCTCTCGGAAAAGTATGATGTAGACTCTGACATGTAAAAGTAGCTTAGAAGTTTTTTTTCAAAAGTAACTTACCATTGCTCTTGAAACAGTGACTCAAAAGCACTCAAGTTTATCTACTTTTGGCAGTCCACGTTGGAAGGTGTGTATTCGGAAATTAAGAAGTGTGCAGTGGAAAATTAACTCCATTTTTGCCCTACAGTCTTTCCCGTACTTCCAATTTTTTCAATTTCTTTGGTTTTCCAGTCAAATCTGAACTGAATTAATATAAGGATATATAACTATTTTCCGTTGAAATTATTTCTGTATTGACGTGAGAACCTTTCTTTGCGACAATTTAAATATTCTGTTAGTAATTCGTGTATCTGGTTTGAAAGATTGTCTCTAGATAGAAGTATCATTTTTTGGGTCAAAATGTTTCCTTAAAGTTAACTAGTTAATTGATGCAATCAAAATGACCTTTTTTCGTTGAGTTTTCAACTATTCTGCAGAAAATTTTTATTTTTAGTTAAATGCAGCTGTATTAGATTTTGAATTAAAATCTCTTACGGTTGAAAAATCGTCTATCACATTTCTCGTTGATAATTAAGTTGAAGATTCATCTCTACAGTTAAAAATCGAACTAGTTTGTCAAAGATTTGTTTCTTCGAATAATAATTAATTATTATAATTGATAATATAACTATTCCATTTTTGGTTCAAAGTTGAACTGTTTCCTTAAAAATTGATCTATCTGTTCGAAACTTCAACTAATTTGTGAAAAATTACTAATTAAAAAAATATACAGTTCAAACAGAAAAATATTGTGAAACTAAATCAACAAAAATTAACAACACTTGTTTTTGAATAGGCCTCACGTATTCCCGATTCACAGATTTTCATAACATATCCACATTTCCAAAAAGTATACAAATGTAATTTATTTGGTTTATTGATTCGAACATTTGGTATATAATTAATAACAGTCAGAAGGAATTATGCTGAAAATCAATGTTTTGAGGATGTTGCCTATATTTTTCAGCGATATTTCTGGCTAGATCACAAGTCTTTTACATTTACTATTCTAAAATTCTGCGAAATAGCGCGATTTCTGCCCAAGGGAGTTTCCTTGATTTCATCTGTGGTCATTTCTTCAAATATGCCGCTCTCCATGTTTATTTTGACCCGTTTTTGTGAGCGAAATCTTACTGTATATATTCCTCGAAGAAACGTATCCTTCACTATTGCAAATACGTCACCATTGGACGTTGATAATACACTTTGTGTTTCGATCGGAATCGGCTGAAGCTCCCGCTGATCTTCTCTCACTTGGATTGGTTTATCTCGAGGAAAAGTGTATCTTCGAATTTCGAATAGCCGCTGTGGATTCGTTTTGGGAATCAGCCGAATGAATCTGAGTTCTTCAAGCTCAAATCCTAGTACGTATAGGAACGAGCGAATGGCCGGAGGAGACCTGGACCTGGCACGAAGAGAAGACTCGGCCGGAGAAGAAGGCCTGACTGAAGAATGAGATCTGGCAAGAGGAAATATTATTTACAATTATAATAACTATATGAATAATACATAGTAGAAACTAGGCACTCATTTTTATCTGGGATCTTTTTTTGGGCGATCTAAAGTCGTTTAGAGGGTGCATTGTTTCAATTGTTCCAAACTTCAATCTCGCATGAAACAAAAAACCTTTGGTCCGATTCGACGCCCGTCCCCTCCATGAATTAAATTTTTTATTTTTTCATTTTATGTACTGAAGGTGATACCCTTAATAATATCGAGTTTAAAATTGGATTTATTAGATTGGCGGATCAAACTGAAATGCAATTGTTTTGTTGCGTGAACTGTCTCAATACCGAATCAAGTTCAAAATCGAATCCTAGTTTTTACAGTGTAATATTTAATAAATATTATAATAAACTGCAATTAAATTCTCTATTAATAAAAATGGATATGAAATAGATATATTAATTAAGAAAGGCACCTTTCAGGAAAATGACGTCTATCATGTGAATCAGCAAGTGCGCTGCGAGGAACAAAATGAATAGGTTTACCATTAGGCAAACACTCGAACTGTAAACTCAACTCTGCAACAAGAAACAGATGATTACATTTTCCTTGTGTATCCTCATCCGGCATGTTTTGCCGGATTTTGATTTTTTTTCGGCAGGATGGCAAAAATGGTTTACAAGAAGAAAAATAAATCGAGAAATCAACGAAAGTACATTTTTGAAAGAAATTGTGGAACATAGGGGCAATAAAATTGAAGCCCTGACGAGAAAAAAAGATTTCAACAAAATAGTTTGAATTGCAACCAAAAGGAATCAATATTTAACAAAATGAACTTCATTGTTAGTTTCTGGAAATTTCCTTCATTAGATATTTACATTTTGTTAGCAATTCGGAAGACATTTGATGTTTTATGTAAGGTGTTCATGGTAGATGGTGTCCCACATGGTACCCATTTCCTATAAGGGAAACTTTTCCAAATTATTTTTTATAGCGCACACATTCTGGTTTCCCGCGAAATAAACGCAGAGTAAATTCATACTCATTTCGAAAAACTTAAATGAAGTTTGTAAGAAAATAGCACTGAAGATACAATGCAGACTAAATCGCAAAACTTCTGATTCGCGCACAGCTTCAAAATGTACTAACAATTATAGATATATTATTATAATTACCAATGGAATGGAAGATAATCACAAAGGATGATACGAGAGTAGAAACAATCCTCATATTTCCTATTCAGAAGTGATAGTAATTAATGGATTGATAAATAATTATATCAACAATGTAACTGATGGATATTCTAGTGCTCTATGGGACTATATGATATGTAAATTCTTTAGTCACCGTCCGACAGTTAATTGCCGTCAAGCCTCTCTTTATCAGATATTGACATTTCATTGGAAACAACAATATCATTGCTTAATAAGATGAATAATGTGCTAACGAGGTTACTGAGACTTTGAAGATTATTTTTTTCTCTCTTATCAGGAAAATTTTCAGAAGAATGAAAATGAGTGAAAGTTTTTCCTGTTACCAAGAAGAGAGATGAATTTCAAATAGCAAATCACCTGGTGGCCTTGTTGTGCAATTCTTCTAACGATCCCAGAATATTCTCTTGTGAAATAATCGTATCCTACCTAAGTTCCGTCGTTTCTCTTTCTCAGCATAGGTTTGTTCCAAAGAGATCTACTGTATCTAGCCTGATTACATTTTTACAAATTATTAAATCATCGCTCACACAAAATGGACATGTTGGTGTCATATTCACTGACACAATGAAGATCTTTGACTGCATCAGCCATAGTAAAATCATAATTCATTTGATGAAACTTGGGATTCCTGCTGAAATCTCGAAGATTGTTGACTCCTATCTTGAGAATAGGAAAATGATTCTTGAATGTAATGGATAATCTTTCCACCAATGTTATCAAACATCAGAAAGTTCAAATCATGAACCATTGATATTAGCTCTATGTGCATGAGTGACAGTTCTGAATCAATGATCATCTACTCTTATAAGTTGAAGACGCCAATATTTTTAAATCCATAAATTGCATTCAGGATTGTCATGATTTACAACCCGATGTCGATAGTTCTGTAAATTGGTATAAAAGAAATTCACCTAATGTAAACTCTGCTAAATGCAATATTATTACTTCCTCACATAAGAGCAATTTGATGTAATTTCAGTACAAGATTGATAACAGCGTCCTTGAGCAAGTCTCTTTGATTAGAGACTTAGGCATTTATCTGCACTGTACTCCGACGTTGAATGTTTATATCAAAAATTTAATCAAAAAGGCTAATCGCTCTTTAGCACTTTTATTTAAAAGATGTAAGATGCCTAATACCCTCAAAACATTATATTACCCTCTGGTCAGGTCTAAAGACAAAATCCAACCAAAAGGAAACTCTTTCTCGAAAACAAAAATACATACATTAGCGATCAAATTCATACAGTCTGCTTACATATCAAGTATTGATCAGGAATTTCTCAATATTTTTTGAAGCAGTGAAACATGGTCACTGGTGCTTACCAATTTCTTTAGAAATATACAATTTATGATTTTCTTCGATGACCATATTTTTTTTTTATTCATGTTAATTTTGAGGCCCATGTACTTGCATTCGGTTTGCTCAAAATTCTTCGCAAGTCTTCGGTTGGCTTTGCCATTAGAACCTGATCATCTGCAAACGATAACCCACGCACCCCCGCTGTCCCGAGATCCACATCTTCTTCGTCAAAGAGAGCCATTCACAGACACTTGTATATGTGAATAATCACACTCTTAACAAAGAGGGTGTGGATCTCGTGAAAGTGAGGGTGCATGGGTTAGCGAACCCAGATGTCAAGGTTGTTATCACAGAGTCAATCAAAGATTTGCAAAGAGTTTTGAGCAAACTGAATGCTAGTAAGAAGAATATGTGGCGCACAATTTACGTAAATAAAACAAAAATTATCGTCTTCGAAGGAAATCATGAATCGTATATTTCTAAATAAATTGATGAGCACCAGTGTAATCAAAAACTGCAAAACATGTGGCAATTAGAAGAATTTTGCGTCGAAAAATATTTCGGCAGTATCAGAAGTTTTGGGAGCATTCCAGACGACTATTTTTATTGCAAATGGTGAAAAACTCACTTGTATAATTTTTTTAATAGTCATGTAATGTCCTCAAACTCCGATATTCATATGAAGGAACGTTTTCTTATTTTTTCTACCATGTTCCACCACTTCAAAAATGTCAACTTTTACTCAAGACCGAACAATGCCAAACCCTCCGTTCTGACAGTGTACATGTTCTTACAATACTCTATTTTGTCACTTATTCCTCAGTCTCGGTGATCCTTATTAGAATAAATTATCTGGAAACGGAATCGAATTGTGTTACCGGATTATGTGAAAAATGCACAAGATTACTTAAGTCTGTGTGATTACTTAAAATTGCGTGATCAAGTTCTTGATAAAACAACAGAACGATTTTTTGAATCAAATAAACGAAACATCCTGCATAATTTTTATTGAAAATTGATTGCCGTAGATGTCTTATCTTGTGTATTCTAGGGTGAATCCAACCGAAACTTTATTTATTCAACTGAATCATCGTCTGTGTGTGCAGGTAATTAGTTATTTCAAAATTATAGTTGAACACTCAAAGCTCCGAATCAACTATGACAATTACAGACCGATAATTTCAAAATGTCTGCCATTGTTTTACAATCCGGCGCTCAAAGCTGCCTAGGTTTGCTAAAATTCGAGGCCTTGAATGCTCAATGCACGCAATGTGAAAATCCACACAATAACAAAGATCATGCTCAAGTCAATCGAAACTTTTCAAAATAATTTCGGTTTATGTGAAAATCTCTTGAAAGTAAACTAAAATCTAAAGAATGTTTTAACTTTGAAGAGGCTTTCTAGAGACTCTCGACCTCCTACCGCTACCGTAGATAAACGTGACTTTTGGTCATCTCCGGTAAATGTGGGTCCAATTTTTGTGTGTCAATTAACCGAAAATTCTCTTTAATCCGTGGTAATATACGCTTTGGGCGCCTTTTTTGTAAGGACAATTTTGTGTCTCCTCCAAAATCATCCTTACTTAATTTTGGCTCAGGGACAAATCACGTGAATCCAAATAAAATTCTATCAAAGATAATATGAATTTTCTTTCTATTAGTCTAGGGCGCCAGCCACTAGTGAAATTCTGATAGCAAATAAAGCAAAGTCGCCTGTAAGACCTTCCCTCTCATTCTGTCTTAATGTGGGCGACTGGCAGTGTCATGGCGGCTTGGCTAGTTGTATAACTCTGGTCAATGACGTTGCCATGGCAACTAGTATTATTGGCATTGGCCAATGGTGACGACTTCTCTGACCTACTTTGTCATCCCTGATGTTGTGCTTGTCTCGGAACACGTGCGTTGTTGCAATTGACAGCTGACTCTCTCATATACAATTAAATAAATGAGGTTTTCTTAGAATTAAGAGTGTTTCCTGAAAAGTAGGACTCTCGCTCTTCGTACCATTCTGACCTCTGGAATTTATTTTAAGGACCCTTGTGCCGGCAAGGATCAGTTAGTGCCAAGTGAAAAACACCTCGTCCCAAAACTTAATCACAACCAGTGATAACCCGCAGTTGCATCCGACTTTATTAGAAGTACTTGCATTTTCCTGGACGCTTCGCCAGGGGAGAGAAAAACTGCAGACCCTACCCATCAAATGCATACAATGATCTTCGGCGTGAAGCCTGCCAATCGACATTAGTTGAAACACAGCGAATGCACAACCCAGTTCTACATCGCAGATGGTCACCCACTTGAGTGCTATCTGCACTTGAAGTGGTCTGACATCTTGCCGTTATTACGCATTACTACATTTGAAGTGTACATGGTCATACGCGAGTGAATTCTCCTTCGACCAAAAGCAATGAACTTCAAAACCAAAAAGAGAAATTTTGAAATTTTAATAAATCATGAAAGTTGCTAATTACTATTTTTTTACAGAATGATAGACAAAAACCAAAATACTAATCCAATAATACAAATGTGATTATGGCTAATACTAAACATCAACGATGTAGAACAATTTTTCATACATGTTTTTTATATAGCGTACATTTTCTGAAAATATTTCATAAGAGTTTAAACTCCTTTTCTCCACGTTTGTGACAAATAGCTACTTTTTCCGAAAAATCCTCTCCCCAAGAAAAAGTAACTGTCACATCATTCATGAATGACGCCTCAACAGTTGCTTGTAACATTTCGATGCTACTTCGGATCATCAACAATATTGTATTTCATATTTACAGTTTCTTTGAATTAAATTATTGGTGTGAAGGAATCTGCTTCACATGTACTATTCTGAAATTCTTCGAGATTCTGTTAGCTCTGCCTATGGGAAATTCGTTTATTTCTTCTCTGGTCATTTCGTCGACCTTACCGGTGTCCATGTTTATTTTTGCTCGCCTTTGAAGACCAGTTCTTGATGTATATATTCCACGAAATGCTTTGCCCGTATAAGTCTCAATGAATGCAACGACGTCACCATTGGACTTTAATAACACACTTTGTTCTTCGGTTGGCATAGGTATAAGGCAATTAACTGCTCCTCTCATATAAATTGCTTTATTAGGAGGAAAACTCCATCTTCGAATTTCAAAGACCCGGTTCGGTCTCGCATTGGGAATAAGCCGAATAAGTCTAAGTTCAGCAAGTGTATGTCCAAGTACGCGTACAGAAGAACGCCTGGCATCAGAAGATCTGGACCTAAAACGAAGAGGAGACTCGGAAGGATGAGAAGATCCGGCCACAGGATGAGATCTGGTTAAATGAAATATCATTCCTAATTATAATGAATATTCGAATAATAAAATTGAATATACTTGCACCTTTCAGGAGAATGAAGTATGCCATAGGAATCAGCAGGTGTGTTACGAGGAACACCAGGAATAGGTTCACCATTAGGTAAGAACTCAAACTGCCAACTCCACTCTGCAAAAAAAAAACAGGATTGAAATTTTTTTGTGTATTCTCCTCTGCCATATTTTGACAGATTTCAATTTTCTATGCTCAGCGAAGACATTTTTTTGAAGATCAAATATGCCGGAAGATAAAATCGAAATCTGGCATGTTTTGAAAATTTTGCGTAGTCTGACACACTTTGTGCCATCCGGACCTAAAAGGCTTTCCAATCTTCTCTTCCGAAAGAGAGAGATTTCATGTACTGTGTTGGCTCTATGTTGGTGTTGGCTCTAGGGAGTGTTCCATATGGTACCAATTTCCCATCAGAAGGGACATTTTTTAATTCCATTTTTTATAGCACACATTCTGAATTCCCCGCAATAAATTCAGAGTAAATTCGTGCTTATTTCGGACAAATTCAAATACACTTTGAAAGAAAAAAGCAATTGAAATATAATGTTCATTGAGTCCCACAAATTTTGATTTGCGTATAGCTTGAGAAAATGTACTAAAAATTATAAGTATGTTATATTATCATATTCACCAATAGAATTGAGCATAAGCACCAGGAATAATACAAGCGTAGACACAATCCTCATATTTTCTTACTAGAGGAAGAAGTTAATAATTGATTATTGAAGAATTATGTTAAAAATGTAACTGATGAATATCTGAATGCTTGATTAAATTATATAATGCGTATATTCTATAGTCGTTATCTTACAGTTTATAAGCGCTAAGATTGTTCTTGTCAGATATTTACATTTCGTTAAGGTCAGACTGAACAAAACAAAATATAATCACTTAGTTAGATGAAACTGGTATCAAAATTTAGATAAGCATCTATGTTCGATTAAAATCCGACGTTGACATGGCATTTTAATATAGTCTCTACTATAATGACCAATTTAAAGTTTTTCACAATTATTATAAAGAAGGTTGGAAAAAAACTCTCTTCCGGATTGGATAATACTCTAGCTTCGATAGTTAAATGATGTACTAGCGAGGTTACTGAACCTTCAAATATGATTTTTGATTTATCTCTCTCTTCGGGAAAATTTGAAAAAAAGGAAAATGCGTGAAAGCTTGTCACATCACCAATATAATGAAATAGGCTAATTCCTCTCCAGAAGAATTATTTAGAGGGCGCAAGATCTTTGGTATGTTAATTACCCTTAATGAATTATAATACTCTCTGGTCGGATCTGAAGTGTGATAAAAAATAATTGTCACTCGGAACAGTGAATTTTCAAAAACATGGAAACTTTTTTTTAGAACAGGAAACTTTCTAGAGCAATAGAGAATACTATATGCATTTCTCTAATCGTTTTATTCCGGAGTTTATGATCTAAACATTTGACGAAAGTGCTTTTCTTTCGATGTTAGGTATTTATAGCATTTTTTTTTTAATTGGCTGAAAACCGACAAAGATATTGCGTTGCCGATTAAATATACCAGCAGAAAAAATTAAAATGCAGTGTTACCGACGGACGAACCCATCTACCTGAATCCCGAACCAGTCGCTTCCATTGTAAACAAACTCCAAGAATTCTTTGCAAACGATGTAATGTAATTAAGGCAAACTTTTATTATTGGCCGGCATTGTGACCGTATGGAGTTTAATAGTGTAGCGGAGAGTTGGGTGGTACTTTTCGGGGAGAGATAGTGCCGTCTTCGAGGCGGGCAGTTGTGTTGTAGCGCGCGAAAGCTGACAGTGGTGTAGTGGTCATGCCACCCGTGGACGACAGTGGTGCGTGTGGTGGTGTGCTCGACGAAGTTGTGTGATCGCGCGGTGGCCCGATGATGTCAATCGTCGATTGTCAACGTTTTTGTTTTTTGAGCTGATGGCGGAATTGTTGATTGATGTAAATGGAGTTTAGAGAGATCCCGATCTACAAGAAGTGCCCTGGAGGAGAGGGTGTGATGAGGCCAAAGGTCTCGAAGTGTGCCTCGGAAGGTGAGACGGGACCGAAGTCCCGAAGTGTGCCTCTAGGGGCATGACGAGACCTTAGGTCCCGAAGTGTGAGATGGGATGAAGGAGATCGGGATCAGAGAGGACCTAGTAATCCTAGGAAAAGGAGGAAAAAACTATTGTAAATGTCAGTGAAATAAAGGAAATTATAAAATGACCAAATTCAAAGTGGACTGTAATTTGTCCACCCCGCATGTCATTGAGTTTTCGACATTGGAACCGTCCCGGTTGGTAACATGGAGCATATTCTAATGCAAGGCAGTACTCGACCTTAAATTTTCCTTAGAGTATACAATCGTATGCTGGTAAATCATTATCTTATTTTGCAGGGTCTAATACGTACGTTGCGTAGCCTGCCACTCTTTGTTTCGTCCGCATTGGAAGGTGTGTATTTGGAAATAAAAAAATTTACCAGGAAAAATCAACTTTATTTTCGCTTTACAGTCTTTCCTCTATTTCCCACTTTTCCCTTTTTCTCGATTTTCCACTTGAACTTGAACTGGATTGATATAAGAAAATGCAATTCTTTTTAGTTGAAATTTTGTTCTGTCTTGATGTGAAAATCCTTCTGGGTTGACAATTCAAATCTTTTGTTAGTAGCTCGTCTATCTGGTTTAAAAGGTAGTCTCTAGATAGAAATGCCATATTTTTGTCAAAGATTTTTTATTCGAGATCTTTCTCCATTAATCGCTTACGATTAGAAAATCATCTATTCCATTTCGCGAAGGAAATATGTATTTTTTAGTTAAAAATTCATTTACACAAGAACAGTTAAAAATCGAAATATTTTGTTAAAATTTCGTTTTTTATGAATATTTGATTTTCTTACCTGAAAATACAACTATTCCGTTCTTTGCACAAAATTCATCTGCTTGGTTGAACATTCAACTAACGGATTGAAACTTTGTCTAATATGTAAGGAATTGATTTTTTTTATCAAAGATTCGTAAGTTTAGTTGAATATTTATCTTCTTTGTTGAAAATGCAGCTATTTATTCAGAAATTATTTTTTATTTGTTAAACATTTATTGTATCAACTGAAAAATTAAACTATTTCATTTTTGGTTGATAAATTTTACTTTTTCAGTTGGAAAATCAACGATTTTATTGAAAATTTATTTATTCTGATGAAAATATACTATTGTGATTTGATGTATTGGGAACTCAAAATAATTAAATTTCCAAAATTAATGTGAAATGATGAAACTTTAACTAGAATAATTGAATTTTTGACCCAAAAGATGAATTTTCAACCAAGAAGACTAATTGCTACCAAAAAAGACAAATTATCAACTGAAAAAAAAAATAATTTTCCACCAAAAATTGAATAATTAAATTTTTTATCAACAAATAAATGTCCAACCAATGACCTGAATTTTAACTAAAATTATGAAATATTCCACAGGAATAATAGTTACATTTTCAGTTAAAAATAATAAGTTTCAACCGAAACCCATCCATAGAAAAAACAACCTTTCAATGTCACAGCGCATATCTGAAACAAAGAAATTAATTTTTAATCAAAATGACTAATCTTCAAACAAAATGTGATAGAAGAGTTCAACTTTCAACCAAGCAATTCTATTTCCAACCTGAAAAATGAATTTTCAACTAAAACGATACATATTTAACTGAAATACTTAAATTTTTTAAAGAGAAGAATAATTTCTAAACAAGAAGATTAGGTTTCGAAACAAATTGTCTAAAAAAAATCGATTTTTAACAAAATATGTGAATTTTTAAGAAAATATGTGGATTTTCAAAGAAATAGCTGAATACAGATTAAAATTATTGTTGACATATTAAAACACCTTCGTTTTCTTGCCGTCCAGCCAGACGGCAAGAAACCGAAGGTGTTTTAATATGTCAACAATAATTTTAATCCGTATTTAAGTCCGTCCAGCAGACGAAGTCAATACAATAGTAAATTCAACCTTCGAATAATTACAATTAAACCAACAGGTTACATTCATGGTAGTAGAATTGTACTGATGAGGACTGTCGACGAGCAGTCGAAACGTTTATAACGTTTACGATCTGAGAGTCTCTCAGACGTAAATCAAAATAAAATTTGACCAGTAACCTACATTACTTTCCATCTTCAATAATATATTTTACACCCTGGTCAACACCATAACATCTTATATAACCAATGATACTATATTCATTTCAGTTTTGAATGCTTTTAATTCCCAATATTTAAATAAAAGCATTCGGAACAAAATAAGTGAATTTCTAATCAAAGGCTTGAATTTTCAAATCAAGAAGATCAATTTTAACCCAAAAAGGAAATAAAGAAGAAGATTATTTCTCTACAAAACAGAAAAAACGAGAAAAGGGGAAAAATATGCTTTACCAAAGGTATTAGATATTTCCAATTCAAGTTTGATCTGTCGCAAAATATAGAAAAGTGGACAACTAATATTAGGATGTATTTAGTAAATAGTGCAAAGCCTCATAATCTTAGAAAAAATTTTGAAGAATTTGTGAGGTTGTAGGAATTTCAAAAATTGTAGAACAAACTTTATTTTCATGGATTTTTTCCCACAGAATGGCGGAAAATTGAAATACTTATCTTCGTTATTACAATATTTTATGATAATTACTAGAATTTAAAGTTCAACTAAATTTTCTGATATAATTTTTTTCTATGTAATAGAGTTTATCTCAATATTACACAACATTATTAATTTAACTCCTCTCCTCCTTCTATCTAAGAGAATGTAACATCTAAAAAATATATTTAATCAATGGTATGGACGGAAGTTGTCTGCAATTACTATTTTAAAATTTTTTGAGATCGGCCTGTGCCTACCCAAGGGAGTATCCTCTATCTCTTCTGGAGTCATATCTTCAATCGCACCACTGTACATGTTTATTTTTACTCGTTTTTCGTACTGATATGGAGGATTATCTCTCAATGTATATATTCCACGAAGCTTCTTACCATCCTCGAGTATTGCAAAGACGTTACCATAGGACGTTGATAATACCATTTTTTCTCCTTCTGGTATGGGCTCAAGCACATTAGATTTTCCTTTCAATTTAATTACTTTATCGCAGGGAAAAGTATATTTTCGAATTTCGAATCGCCGGTTCGGATTTTTGTTGGGAATAAACCGAATCAATCCAAATTGTTCAAGTTTATATCCAAGTACGCGTAAATCAGAATGCCTGGCAGGAGTAGACATAGTTCTCATATGAAAAGAAGGCGACCTGGACCTTACACGAAGAGGAGGCTCATCAATAGAAGGAGACCTGACGGAGCAAAGCGGAGAAATACTTCTGGCAGGATGAAGAGACCTTTCAGAAGATTGATGTTTGTCAAGAAAATAAGAAGGTCTGGAACGAGGAACATCAGGAATAGGTTCGCCATTAGGTAGGCACTCGAACTGCAAACTCAATTCTGCAACAAGAAATAAATGATTAAATTTTCCTTGTGTATTCTCTTCGCTAAATTCAAGTTTGAAGTATTGTCTTCATAATAAGATTTATTATTCTTCTTTATTCAAAATGTCTCCCCTGATCGAAAGCGAGAGTCCAAGCGTGAGAGAGAGGAAGAAAGAAAGAGAGAGAGAGGTAGCGCAAACGCATGCTAATTTTCTTATGCTATTTAAAGACCATTATTTACAAATCTTCACGCTTCTAATTTAAGCGACTTCGGTTTCCTTTTTCTTTCACTTCTCTTGTATCTCCATTTTGCCATCTTTTTTCATCCACTCTTCCTCATTTGCTCCCCAATCAGCCTCTGACTCCTTCATCCACTCTTCCCCCAAACCATCCTCCCCTAGAATCGTTACCACATTCTCTTGCCAGCTTCCTTTATCTTCCATTCCTCTCCCAAATCCTTCCCATACATGCTCCCATGTTTCCTCTTCCCATTCACAGATTCTGCACTTCCTGTTCTCTTTCTTTTCCCAATCCCTTGTCTAAATACTTTGGTACTCCTTCCCTTTTTATCATCTTATAACATTTATTATATTCTGATTCCTCAATCATCCCCTATCTTTCTATTAATTGTCCCTGTCTCTTCTTTTTTTTCCACTTCTTCATATTTCACTCCAGTTCCGTCTCCTATATCTCTAGGCTTGAGGAACTCCCTTCTCTCTCACCAAATATCCCGGCATGCTCCAGTCTCCCCCTAGCGTTCACCTTATATACCTTTCTTGTAAACTCTTAATCTCTTTCTTCTCCAATTTTTTTGAAACCTTCTTCTTCCCATTCCCCATATCTGTTCCATTACCTCTGCTGTTTTCTTTATCCTTTCTCTTATATGAGCTCAACGATCTCCATTCGCTTGCAAGGTATATCCCAAATACTTTGACTCTTTGACTTCTTCTAATTTTATTCCCATCTATTTCCCCGTTCATTCTTTCTTTCTTCCCTCTTTTTTCACGACCTCATTTTCTTTGTCTTTTCTACCTTTAAACTCAACTTCTCCCCATCTAAGTATTTCTCTAATCCTATAGTCAAGCCCGCCATCCCTTCTTCATCATCTGCCATCAACACTATATCGCTGCGTATGCCAGATCTTTCTGTTCCCTATCCGAAATCCTCCCCACCCTTTTCTCTTCATTTCTCCTTCAAAGACTGATATTAATATATTAAATAGGAGTAGGCTCAGAGGTCATCCTTGCCTTAAGGCTCTCACCAACCAGAAACGATCTCCTACTTGCTCTCCTACCTTTGCCTTGCTTTTCGCCTCTCTAAAAATTTCGGATGCTCTCTGTATTAATCCCTCCCGTATTCTCTTTTTCACCATAACTTTTTTTATCTCGCCTCGTTCTCATGAGTCAAACGCCGCCTTTAAGATTCGATGGCTCTATCTTCTTCTCCGCAACTTCTCTAACCTCTTTATCATTAACCTCCACCACTTTTTCTTTCCTCACTATTGGTATCACTACTCCTTTTCAATACTCTGGCCACCCCTCTCCTCTCCGTACTGTTTTGGACATTATCCATGTCCATTCCTTTAATCGTGTACCCCCATATTTCCATACTTCATTTGGAATCACATATATACCAGGTGTCTCTCCATCTTTCATCATCTCTAATACCTTGACTATTTCCTCCCTTGTGATGTCCTTCTCCTCATCTGTTTCACTACCATCTTTTCCTCCTCTCATAACTTTCCTCTCTACCCCTCCTAGTAATTCAATAAAAATCTTTTTCCATTCCATCATCTCAATATCCTGGTATACTCTTTTCCTTCTCCTTCTCTCTTTGCATACCACCTTCCAAACCTCTTCTTCCGTCCTAGCCTTCTCCGCTTCTTCTTCGAACCTTTTATTTTCCTTTTTTTTATCACACAACTCAGTATACTCCTTCTTTTGTTTCCTATATTCTTCTCTACTATTCGTCCCTTCTCTCCATTTTCTTAATACCCTTTTCACTTCCTTCTTCTTCTCTTTACAATTCTCATCCCATCCACTTCTATCCCTTCCTTTACTAACTTCTTGTTTACTTGCGCACTCTAATACTCCTTTTATTTCTTCTACCATTATTTTAATTTCCTTGATTACAATTCCTTCCCCCATGTTGATATTCCTGCCTTTTTCTTTAAACTGTTCTTTACCTTCCATGTACCAATTCCCTCTTCTTGCTCCTTTTACTTTTGCTTCCTTTTTAGCCTTATTGTTATTACTCATTTCTCCCTCTGTCACTATTATGGAAAAGTGATTGTAATCTATATAGTTCCTTGCCTATAGTTTCTTAACCTTCTCCCTTACCTCGTTGTCCACTACCACATAATCAATTACCGTTCCTCTCTTTCCTCCTAAATGTGTATATTCCCCTTCCCCATCCTCCATTATAATTTCGTTCAGGATAAACCATCCTTTCTCCCCTAGGATCTTTAACAACTTCTTTCCTTCTCCATTCAGTATCTTGTCTTTGGATTTTCTTCCTCGCTCTCCATCCCATTCCTTTCCTCCTCTATCTCCTGTTCTCGCATCAGAATCTCCTCCTATTATGAGCCTAATCTCTTGCTTATTTTCTTTTATCAGTTCTCTTATCTCCTCTGGTTGCTCCTGCATATCACCGTTCACATAGACCCCCACTATCTTCCATCTCTCTCTTCCCATATTGATCCCTTCTCTTTTTTGTCAACACATAGAACGTAAAACATATAAGAGTTTCAGTTTTTCCATTCCGTTTCCTAAGGCATGCAGATAGTGGAGGTTGAGAATTAAAAATTGGTCAAAAACGGAAAACAGGTTAGTCTTTCTCACATGTTGTTTTGGCCCCTATTTATCGAAAATATCTTAGGTGGGGGTCAATCATTAGACACATAATTTTCCGGATTTCAATTTCCGCTTCTGGCATATTTTTCTCTTTTGAAAAAGAAGTAGCCAACCTGATTTCATGAACAGGAATCAAAGCATTAAATACAAGTGAACAAAAAAGGATCGTCACATTCGTTCCCAGGTTGAATCCAAAACTTTTTTTTAGAAACAAAAGTAAGGAAGCACCGAAGTGATCCAAAAAACGTAAAAAAAAAAAAATAATTTTTAACTGGCTAGAATTAGCATTCAATTCTTTGTAATTTCATAGTCTATTTTTTGGCAATAGTCGTTAGTGATACCATTGAAATAATAATTTACACAAAATTTATCCTTTTTTATTTTACTCTTGAAGAACCCCACCAAAGGCTTATTGAAAAGGCCTTTTGGTAAAAGTTCGGTCAAATTTGGGTTTCTGATTCTTCAGATGTTGTTTATAAAATTTTGCATCTAGCTTTTCAGTAGGGAGCGTCCCATATGGTACGAATACCGCAATAATGAGGACACTCTCCGAATTCCATTTTTTATAATACATTCATTCTGAATTTTCTTGTAATAAATTCGAACTAAATTCCTACTCATTCTGAACAAACTCAAATCAATTTTGGAATACAAAAAAACAATTGGGATAGCATGTTAATTAAATCGTAAAAATTCCGATTTGAGTGAAGCTCCGAAAAAGAAACTTAAAAATATAGATAGATATATTCTTAGATTTACCAATAGAATTGAGGATGACCGTCCAGGATAAGATAAGAGTAGAAGCAATCCTCATCTTGTTTAATTAGAAGAAAAACTAAATAATTGAATGAAGAAGAATGCCATTAATAATGTAGCTGATGTATATTCGAATGCTTCATTATATAATATAATACATATATCGTATAGTCATTATCTCAAAGATTACAGGCGTTGAGTTTGTCCTTCTCAGATATTTACATTTCATCAGAGTCAGTTCCAAGGATAAAAATCTGCTTACTGCTACAACTGTAATTTGGTAATTGTGATAAAATTGGATAGATCTCAATTCATATGAATCCAACACCTTCCACCATAAGCCAGTATCTTTTCTGTTGGAACATTGATCATATTTTCCATTTTTCAGCTATAAATTCAATTTTCAGTTTTCTTATGGGGTTTCTTATGAGGGTTTCAAAGGATTTCAAAGAATTTTGAAGATTTCGAGGGATTTTAGGATTTTCCACGAATATAAAGGCATTTGAAAGAATTTCATAAGAATTATTGACATTTCGGAGAATGAAATGACTTGCCTAGAATTATCGGATATCAAAGAATTTAAAAATATTTTGTAGGATTCTGTAAAGTTCGAGGGATATAAGAAGATTTACTGAGATTTCTAGGGATCTGTACATCAGATGTTGGGAGTTATAAAAGAGAGTATGATGAAAGACAATATTTCTTCTTAAATCTGTAGATATTCTGAGTTTACGACGAATAAAAATTGCGCAACGTTTACGTACTTATACAATAAAACTTTGCTGACGTCCAATTTCATGATTTCTATTTATTCAACAAATTATCTGACTTTCCGAAAGTAGAGTAATATTATTGATAGACATATTAGAAGTGATGAAATGTGTATGTCAAAATAAAAATGGGAATCATTTTTCGATTTAATCTAAATAAAAGTTCAGGATTTTCAGATTCTCTATCTTGAACAAGGAATAAATGAGATATCTTTAGAAAATGCAGTCAACTAATTATTATTACTCAATTGATCATTATGATGTTCAAGATTTTTTTTTTCTCATGCTTTAACCCTTCTGATTTGTGAGGGTTCCAGTGAAATATTAAGGCCAAGAGACTATAAGATCCATTGGCAAGTCTTCCCCGGGGAATCCTTCCCCAGACATCACTTCCTCAGTGAAATATGAACACCATGGTCTAGTGGCATCAGCGGAAATGCCTTTCCCGGGCATCTCTTCCCCAGTGAAATATTCACTTCATGACAAAGTGGAATTGACAGGCAAGCCTTCCCTGGGCATTTCTTCCCCTATGCAATATTAAAACCAAGACTATGGCATCAAAGGGCAAGACTTCCCCTGACTAGCTTTGCTTAGGCTTCACTTCCCCAGTGAAATGATAAGACCGAGGCACTGTATCATCGCCGGGCAAGATTTCCCCGGGCATTACTTTCCAAAAAATACTAACCTAATGATAATGTGGCACCGACTGGTAAGCCTTCCCCGCGCATCACTTTCCAGAGAAAGATGAACACCACGACCCTGTGGTATTGCCGGGCAAGCCTTTCCCAGGTATCACTTTTCTAGTGAAATAGCAAGTCCAAGGTACAGTGAAATCAAGCAAAAAAACTCTCCCGGACATCATATTCCGATTAAAATATCAGGACCTAGGCCCTGTTGCATCGATTTGCAAGACTTCCCCGGGCAAGCCTTTCTCGGGCATCACTTCCCAAAGAAATATTAACATCACGACCCTGTGGCCTCGCGTCGCTGGGAAAACCGTTCCCGGGCATCACTTCCCTGGCAAAATATTAATAAACTGAAACTGTGGTAGCAAGCCTTTCAAACGAATCTCTTTTCCAAAGCAATATTGACTCCATGACAATGTGGCACCGACGAGCAAGACATCCCCGGGCACCACTTCGCCAGTGGAAGATGAACAGCACGATCCCGTGGCATTGCCAGGCAAGCTTTCTCCGGGTATCACTTCTCCAGTGAAATATGAAGTCCAAGGCATTGTGAGATCGACCGGCAGTACTTCCCCAGACTCTCACTATTTCACTGGGAAAGTGATGCCCAGGGAAGGATTGCCTGTTGATGTCACAGTCCTATGATCTCAAGATTCAACCGGGGAAGAGATGCTCGGGGAAGGTTCAACTGGGGGAGACTTGCTCATGGATGCCATTGTCTCTTGGTCTTAATGATTCACTGGCAAAGTGGTGACTGGGAGGGCTAGCTGCTTGAGGCCACAGTGTCCTGTTCCTTATATTTGATTTGTGAAGTGATGCCCGGGGAAGCTTGCTTCTTAAGGCAACAGTGTCATGTTCTTAATATTTGACTGGGAAAGTGATGCCCGGGAAAGGTTTGCCTGTTGATGTCAAAGTCCTATGATCTTAAGATTCAACTGGGGTAGAGATGCTCGGGGAAGGTTCAACTGGGGGAGACTTGCTCATGGATGCCATAGTCTCTTGGTCTTAATGATTCACTGGCAAAGTGGTGACTCGAGAGGGCTAACTGCTTGAAGCCACAGTGTCGTATTCTTAATATTTGATTAATGAAGTGATGCCCGGGGGAAGCTTGCTTCTTAAGGCCAGAGTGTCATGTTCTTGATATTTGACTGGAAAAATGATGCCCGGGGAAGACTTGACAATGGATGCCAAAGTCTCTTGGTCTTAATATTTTACTGGGGAAGTGTTGCCCGTGGAAGGCTTGCCCCTTAAGGCTACAGTGTTATGTTCTCAATATTTGACTGTGGAAGATATTTCCGGGAAAGTCTTGCCCAATGCACACGGAAGGCTTGTCTATCGATGCCACAGTTTCATAAGCTTGATATTTTACCGAGAAAAAGATGCCCGGGGAAGTCTTGTCCATAAATGCCAAAGTCTGCTGGTCTCAATACTTCACTGGAGAAGTGATGCCTAAAATAAAGATATCTAAAATATAATACATTAGTTGCACATTGAAGAAAGAATCAAATTAGTTGTGTGGCATCTCGTTTAGTCTCACTATACTAAAATTCTTTGAGATTGGGCGATTCTGACCTAAGGGAGAATCCTCGATTTCCTCTGGAGTCATATCTGAAATCGTGCCACTGTACATGTTTATTTTCACTCGCTTTTCAATCTGATGTGGAAACTGATCTCTTAATTTATTATATAGTCCACGAAGTTTTGTATTACCCTCCACTATTGCAAAGACGTCACCATCGGTTGTTGTTAATACACTTTGGTCTTCGGTTGGCATTGCCTCCAGGACATGACGTCCTGCTCTCAGTTGAATTTGTTTATCACGAGGAAAAGTGTATCTTTGAATTTCGAATTTCCGATTCGGATTCGTATTGGGAATAAGTCGAATAAATCTAAGTTGTTCATGCTTAAGTCTATATAAGCGTATGGGAGTGTTCCTGGCAGCAGCAGACCTGGACCTGGTACGAAGATGAGGCTCGGCAGGGGAAGAAGACTCACCCAAAGGATGTAGCCTGGCAGAAGAAAATATTATTTATAATTAAAATAAGTATTCAAACTATACAATTTGAAGAATTTCAGACCTCAATATATAAATGGAAGAGACCTTTTAGGGGAATGATGTCCGTCAGGAGCAGAAGAAGTTCCGGAACGAGGAATACCAGGAATAGGGTCGCCATTCGGTAAACATTCGAACTCTAAACTCGAATCTGCAACCAGAAAATGATGATTGAACTTTCCTTGTGCATTCTCTTCCCTGACTTTCCCTGAACATTTATTGAGAGGCAAAGACATAAAAATCAATTTTAGGTTCGGAAATCATACAAGATTTTTGGCCTTTGACTATGATTTCAATATGGAAGGTTTAGGATTGAAAGTCGGAATATATTGCATTTTCAATAAAATAGTTGAATTTCAAGCCTAAAAAGATTTTCTAGCAAAAGAGATTAATTTTTAATCCAAAATAACGTTTTTTTAACAACAACGAACTTCAATGTCAACCCAATAGTTTTCTTAACAACAAAATAGATGAACTTTCAATAATAATACAAATTTACAACAAAATATTCGGAAATTTAACCAAAATAGTTCAGTTTTTAAGCCGAAAAGACGATTTTTTTCGAAGACAGTTGAGTTTTCAACAGAAATGTTCATTTTAAACCAAGAAATATGAATTTTCAGGCTACAAAGATGCAATTTTGAACCGAATGACTAAATTTCCAAACTAAAACCAAATAGTTGAATTTTCAACCCAGAGATGAATTTTCTACCGAGAAAGACAAGCTTTGAACAAAGTACACGAATTTTGAACTAAAAAAGAACAATTTTCACACAAAAATAGAATAGGCAGATTTTCAGTTGAAAAAATAAATTTTTAGCAACAAAAAAAACGAAATTTCAAAAAAATAATTTAACTTTCAACAAAAAAAAATCTTCAACAAAAAGATCAAGATACAACTAACGTGATAACTTTTCTACCAAGAAAAATGAATTTTCAACAAAATAGTAGAATTTTCATCTAAACTAGATGAATTTTCTACTTGGAAGAGAAGAGTTGATTGATTAGTAAAAAAATTTAGTTTCAAAGAAAAATCAACGAAAAAGTTAAATTTTCAATTAAACAGAGATGAGTTTTCAGCCCAACAGATGAATTTTCAACCAGTAAGATTAAATTTCTATCAAAAAGGATAAATTTTCAGTTGGGAATATTAATTTTCAATTTTAAAAAACTAATTTTCTGCGAGGAAATGAATTTTCATCCATAAGGATAAATTTCCAGCCTAGAAGATTAATTTTCTGCCAAAAAAGATGAATTTTTAACTATTTGGGTAAAAAATAATTTCTTTGTTTGTTGGAAATAAAGTTTTTTAACTGAAAATGTTGATATTCCATTGTTCCTTGCAGATTTATCTTTTTTAGTTGAAAATTCATGTGTTTTGTTAAACATTAGTATTTTTTGGTAGAAAATTCTTTTCTTGTTTCCATCGTTTCAGTCGAAAATTCATGTCTTTGGTTGGAGATTCATAATTTTAGTTAAAAATTCATTTCTTTGGTTAAAAATGTATCTATTTGGTTGAAAATCACAACTGTCTGGTTGGAAACTGATCTGTTCTGGTTGAGGATTCAACTGTTTTGTCAAAATTTTTTTGTTGAATTCAAACGTTTTTGGTTGAAAATTAAAATATTTTTTTGGTTCATTGAAAAATTACGTTTTTTTTTTAAATGTATCTTTTTTTTTTTTGATAGAAAATTAATCTTGTCGGTAAAAAATATATCTTTTTGAAAAATTACTTATTTCCTTGGTCGAAAATTATTTGGAAATTACTAAAAAATGTATCTAAATTAGGTGAAAATTCAACTATTTGGTCTTCCTTGTTAGAAAATTCATCTTTAAAGTTGAAAATTCAACTATCTGGTGAAAAAATAATTTTTCAGTTGAAGATTCATTATTTTAGTTTAAAATTCATTTCTTCAACTAAAAGTTCAACTGTTTGGTTGCAAGTTCATTTTGTTGATAGTTGAAAATAAATTTTTGTAATGAATATTTCATTGTTGCTTGAAAATTGATACATTTTCATTTCAAATTTAATGTACTTTTTTTGAAAAAAGGTCGTTTTGGTAGAAAATTCATTTTTAATAATTATATATTTGTTTTTTCCAAGCCTAGGAGGTGCCATATGGTACGAGTTCTAATTTGCCTTTTGTCTGAATCAATGTACTCAAAATTACAGATATATTATATTATTATACTCACCAATCGAAATGAACATAACCGCCAAGGATAAGACAAGAGCAAGAACAGTCCTCATCTTTTCTGATTAGAGGAAAACTAATTATTGTATTTATGAAAAATTTCATTAAAAATGTAACTGACGAATATTCTAGTGTTTCATTAGATTATATGATTCATATATTCTACAGTTGTTATCTTGGCTATTAGAGGCGTCAAACTTGTCAGATATTTATATTTCATTGGAGCCAACTTCAAGGTGAAAAAATGTAGCTACTTAATTCGTTAAAACTGATATCACAATTTGTATCATCTTCTACTGAAAATTATCGTTTATTCAAATTTTCCAATTGAACCCATATTATGTCCCTTTTCTTGCTCTGAGAAAATTTAATTTCAAATAAAAAACAATTGAATTCACCCAGGAAAGATTTATTTTCAACAAGTTTTTTTTCTTCAGGTTTCCCTGGTTGTACGCATATCTAATATGAGCATTCTCATTCAAAATAGCCCGCTAAACCAAAATGATAACAATATAAATTATTTGTGTTTTTGTTCTCGTTTGTATTCGAGTTCTATTTCTTTTTCAGGTGGAAGTCTAGGCCTAAATTTAGGTCTAAAATTTTTTGCTATTGATTTAGAAAAGATAGGAACGGAAATACAAATCGTGAAACTGGGACTAATTTTTTATATGGATTTTTACACTTTTCATTCTGATTTTGTTTTGGTTGTCCTTTTGATCATTTTAATTTGCCCTTCAATCTTCCTTGTTATTTTCTAAATTATTTGTATTTTCGTTAAAGTTATGACGCTTTTGTTCATTTTTAACTTCCAGTTTCCCATTCTTAACTTAAGTCTTCTACTTGCTCAAAAGTTTCAAAATCATCTCATTTATGTACATCTTTTATTCAATTCTAAGATTTTCATAGTCTCTACGTAGTTTTTTATTTGCGGCTTTCTCTCGGATATGATTTAGTAAATAGTTTTCTAATTTCTGTCAGGTATGAGTTTACAGAATTTAATTTCTGGTCTGATTTCTGCTGGAAAACTTTCATCGATATAGACGTTTTTAAAATCTTCAAAAAAATCTGATAGTGTTCTCCAAAAAATTTTGTTTATTTAACATAATTAGCCTGTAACAAGACGAGACGTTCAATCACACACTCTCGGGTTGACTGCTCCCCTCCACCGTCAAATCCAAATGCGCGCGCAATGTGAAAGTGCGATGTAGCCAATGCGACGCGACAGCCGATGCGACAGTCTGTCGCGAAATATACGTATCAATACGTATTTAGTCAGTTGTTTATTTCGATTTGTGATATTAGAAATGTTTAGAACGTGAAATATAATTTTGCTTATAAAATGGAATCAAATTTAAAGGAAGGAAACAACAATAGCATTTATCATATTGGACTTTCATATCATTACGGTTTTGAATTTGTAAAAAAGTATGCGCTGGTAATTATGCACTGGTAATTTCATTTGCACAGTTATGTGTTCCAATTATTTTGATTTTTAGTTTTAATGATCACAGCTGTTAACTAAATATGTGCAGATATGTCGTTAACCCGTTTTTAAGTTAGAGCGTTATAAACAATTGAATTTGCACTAAAATTGACATATTTTTAGCTACATATCTCTGCAACTATTGAACCGAAAATGTTTGAAAAAAGTGTATATCATTTTTCATAAAACTTGTTCCACGAGAAGAAAGTGTATTTCTTTAAAAGACTTTGTGTACATTGTGCAAGGTCGATGCTATACCTCTTGTAAAAAATCTTGGGCAAATTCGCTTCATTACAAATAATTTTATTTCTTCGCGAAATTACGATGGAGAATTTCGCGAAGAAATAAAATGATTTGTAATGAAGCTAATTTGCCCAAGATTTTTTACAAAAGGTATAGCATCGACCTTGCACACGTCTCGTGTAACAAAGAAATGCACACCATATTTTTTCAACAAGAAATGTAATACTTGATATTTTATACAAAAAGAATGTTTATGCTAAATCGAGAACAGCGGAATTTAATAGGAAGGAAAAAGAAGTTCCAACAAAATTCTTGAATCCACAACTGAGACAGTTCAAATTTAATCTAAACAGTTGAACTTTACTCAAGACGTTTTCTAAGTTTTGCTTCCGGCCGCGAGCGTGACTTCATTTTATATATGGAAGACTTACTCAAGACGAGAGCAACATCATTTCAAAAGGCTATCCTATATCCAAAAGTTCACAAGATACTTATAGATGATTGATGTTCCGATTGATGATTAAAAACTATCTACCTGTTTTATGAAAATAGTAGGCCCTTCCCGCAGGGTCCACAGTTATTGATGGAAGGCCCCTAACCATGGTTACAAGTTAAATATATTATTTCAAAATATCTTGGAGTTTATATTGAGTAATAAAACCTATTGAGTTTTAACATTTCATAATGCGAAATTGTAAAACCAGATGACGAAAAATTCTATTGCCTATAGTTTAAAACAAAAAGGACAGAAATTTCGTGCAAGAAATCTTGGTAAAAGCTACAGAGGAATGCTGACATTAAGAATTTATCATTTCGAAAAAATAAGTATGTTTCCTAAATAGATTGCAGAAAAATAATTATTCCCTCATTTTCCAATGGAGACCACTGAAACTTCACAAGATGAGCAAATTTGTTTTGAAAACTATGCAACAGCCAGTGGCAGCCGAAGTGTAATAGAAATCCAAGATGACGGCTGGTTAGGATTTAGGAAAAATGATTATTTCTACTATTTTCCGACAAAGGACCCTAAAATTAGGTAAGTTGAACAAAATTCATTTTTGGAATTGATAATTCCAGTTTAGACTGCCATCTTTAACTTTTTTCAAATTTTATCTCTCACTGACTATTGCTCAGTTTCTAATAATAAGTTTTATTACCTTGTCAAGTTTAGAGAGAATTTTCTTGAAAAATTAACAGATTATGAACTTTGTTGTAATGCAAACAGACCTTATTTTATATTCGTTCAATATTTTTAACTTTCAAAGTTATATCTTGCTTCGGGACAATTTGAGCCTCTTTTGTTGAAAACTATTGAAAAAAAAAAAAACATTCTTAGTCCTCTCTTATTGGTCCGCATTTTCACGATTTCAAATTTTTTTTCATTCGACACTGCCTTTTTTGGATTTGGAAGAAGGTTGCGATCCTCTGTTCATACACTGTAAGAAGTGGAGATCTCTTTTTTACGGTAAAACAAATGAATCTGGGTTTTCACCAGTGGTCTCAGTTCAGTACCACTTGAGACTTTTTTCCGAATCTTATTTCAGTGCCCACAAATAGCCCTGAAAAAATACTCTTTCACAGAGTAGAGGAATCCGACAAAAGGTGAGTAAGATTTATGGGATTTTTATCCGATTTCGGATCACAAACAATATTAAGCTTTACATTTTTATTTAAATAAATTAAATTAGTGGCGTGGACTAGAGTTTAAGTCTACTATACTAAAATTCCTTAAGATTGGACGCCTTTTGCCTAAGGGAGCATCCTCAATTTCCTCTGAAGTCATATCTGAAATGGCACCACTTTCCATGTTTATTTTTACCCGCCTTACAATTCCATATGGAAACTGATCTCTTAATGTATTATATAGTCCACGAAGATTTGTATTGCCCTCCACTATTGCAAATACGTCACCATTGGTTGTTGATAATACAATTTGTTCTTCTCTTGGCATGGGAACGAGGATATTACCTGTTCCTCTTAATTGAATTGGTTTATCTCGAGGAAAAGTGTATCTTCGAATTTCGAAATGCCGGTTCACGTTCATTTTGGGCACAAGCCGTATACGTCCAAGTTCCTCAAGTGCATATCCAAGTACGCGTAAAGAAGAATGCCTGATAGGAGAAGACCTGGACCTGGCACGGAGAGGAGACTCGGAAGGAGGAGAAGACCTGCTTGAAGAACCTTCGGAACGAGGAACCCCAGGAATAGGGTCGCCATTAGGCAGACATTCAAACTCCGAACTCAACTCTGTAACAAGGAGACGAGAATTAAACTTTCATTGTGTATTCTCATCTGGCATATTTTGCCGAATTTCAATTTTTTCTGTCGGCTTATTTTTCTTGTTTAAACAGAGAATGACCAAAACTCATTTTAATAATAGATTTGATACTTTCACGATGATTCATTATAATAAATTTAAATTTAGAATTTAAAATTTAAAGATTTTTCGGGTTTCAATCGTGTGCGAAACTATGAATGTTGCCGACGTTTCGTGAACATTGCAGTTCACATCTTCAGGGCTGACCTGAAACTGAGGTTTCAGGTTATGTTGTTCTTATATATGTATTCAGCCCTGAAGATGTGAACTGCAATGTTCACGAAACGTCGGCAACATTCATAGTTTCGCACACGATTGAAACCCGAAAAATCTTTAAATTTTAAATTCTAAATTTAAATTTATTAAAACTCATTTTGTCAACTGGAAGCGCAGTATTATATTCAGGAGGGCAAAAAGTGATGCTCACATTCCTCCGCCACGGGTGCTACAAAAACTCGATTTGGAGGCTCTCTGACTTTACCTGAACTTTCCCTGAAGTGGAATCTGTAGATCTTAGGTGAGAATAGTACATTATGATTTAAGTGCCGAAAGTTGGTGATTCCTGACAAGAACGACGTTCGCCGCCCGAGCGAAGCGAGGGTGGCCAATGCCACCCGAGTAGGAATCACCAACCCGCATATTGGGAGACAGGAAGATTCTGGGACGGAGCAGCTGTAGAACACTGCATTATGTGCTTTTTTAGGTGCGACTCATTTTTGTGTATTATATTCGAAGAACAAATAGCAGCGTGACAAAACTGGGATCTTCAGTCTCCTGTAGAATGTCCGCAGGTACAAATTGCGAATCTTCAGAGTCACTATCGCAATTATTCACAATGATTCATTTTACTTTTCTTCAGCAGCATAATAAAATTGGCTACCACGCGAACTAACCTAAACGCTCAACTCATCAGCTGACGATATGATGGTAGCTGCTATTTGTTGCGCCAGGTGACTCCTGTTTAGCCGTGAGAACTCTAGTGAAACTCTCGACCAAGCAGGCAGCCTTTACTGCTGGATCATGCATCCGGTGGCTTCAGATTGGTTGTGATAATTCTTGCCACCAATCAGAAATTAGCGGTTCTCTTGATTTTCGTGTGTGGAATACAGCAGAAACACACTTTTCTTAAAAGTATGCTTCATGATCAACATTCTCACACGAAACTTCGTGCGGGAATGTTATGATTCCCGCACCCATTGACTTTATCCAGAATCGGCCATTTTGTGCTTATGTTTTGTTGCATGAACTGCGAACTTCACATACAGTGATGCAAAAAAATGTTTCAAAACTGAACCAACAACATGGTTGATTTTTGAACACAGAAAACAAACTTTCTATAGAAAGGTTGAATTTTCAACCGGAAAATAAAAATTTTCCTTGGGAAAAAAATAAATTTCGATCTCAATAGTGAAATTTTGCACTGAAGAAACTGTTCAAATGAACATGTAGAATGGTGAATGCTTTTCTGGAAGGTGACGCTGTTCATTGTTAGCGATAATTTCTCGATGAGATAGTGAATCTAGTTTCCAAAGGGGCATCACTTTTTCTATACATTTCACTATGTTTGGATGAATTCAAGCTTTCTAACAGATAGACGATAAGTCTCGGAGAAGTTAAATCAAAAGCTTTGCAGTTGTTTTCGTGGCAAGCGAAATTGAAACCACCCTGATTACTGATTTTAGCGTGAAACGGTGATTTTTTAATAAATAAGTCCGTTATTCTGAATCCGCCATGTTGAATTTTGATCGTTTGGGTTCATTTTCGTGATCAGCGTACCTGAAAATCCACTCCATAATTAATTTCAGCAAAAAATAACCTACTTTTCCATAAAAATTGTCCGCCGTTTTGAATATTATTTTTTGAAATTTTTAAAGTTCTTTCCCGTAAGAAGCGACCCCTACAAGCCGTGAGTTTAAAATTTAAGAGAAAAATATCGACTTTCTAGAATTTGTCCAGGAATGGTAATTCTGGTCCACAGTGCGACGGAAATCCCGTTATTTCCCAAAACTTGAAAATTTACTTAAAATTAGATATATATTAAATTATCATATTTACCAATAGAATTAAGAAGAATCGCCAAGGATGAGACGAGAATATAAGCAATCCACATCTTTTATTATTGAAGGAAGAATTGATTAAAGTATTGATGGGGAATTTTATCAAAAATGTAACGAATTGATATTCGAGTTGTTCATCAGGTTATATAATACATATATCTTGTAGTCGTTATCTCTTACATCATGAGCTTTAAGCTTCTCCTTCGCAGCTATTTACATTTCATTGAAGTCATTGTAAAGGAAGAAAAATGTCGTTACTAAATTCGTTAAAACTGACGTAAGAATTTATTTAATCTTTTATGTTTCAGCGAAATCCGTATTTTACGTGGAAAATGTATTTAGTGTCTATACTATCATGTTCTTCATCTGAGACTCATGATGTTTCATGTTGAAGGCTTTATTATTGAAATAAATTTCAATTACGATAAGAAAATGTAATGATATTATAAATATCATGTCATAAAATATAACACCTTGAGAAATATGCAATCTACTGATTTCAAAATTTCAAGGTTTTGAGGTTTTTCAATAGATTACAAAGAATTTAGAAAAATGGTATAAGAATGTAATTTCAAGTATTCATTTCTGGCTTTTAATGCCCATACTGAATATGTTCTATATAATGTGTACTTTTAAATTAAAAAAGTAATATCAAATGAGAAGTTGTCATTACTTAACATTCTTGGTAACATAATTTCAGGTGACATGATAGAAAACAAATAGAAACATATGAGGGTCAGTTCAAAAGTGAGTTTAAAGGTGTTTAAGGAGTCAAAAATACATAGAAAAATTAGGGTTATTTTCATTTTTGATCGTGAACACCAGCCCGATTAAAACATTTTTTGTAGCGTAGATACAACTTTTTGGAATAATTGGCGTACCATTGCGATCGGCGCTCAGATGAAGAAGGATCCGCGATGTGACGCCAATGGTTCAAAAAAATTGTCCCCACGCTACCAAACATATATGGACGGGGTTAGCGGTCATGTTGAAAAATAATCATTACCCTAAGATTTGTAAATACAATTTTAGTTAATTTTTCCATGCATTCTCAATTTTTTGGAACTCTTCTAAGCTCACTTTTGAACTGACCCTCGTGAATGAGAGAGAGAGAGAGAAAGTCTGCTAGGAGAATAAGAAGGTCCATAACTAGGAACACATAAAACAACATCAGGAACCAGGTAAACACTCGAACTGTCAACTCAACTGCAGGTAATGAGAAGGGGTAACGACCAGCTGCATAGTCGTTGGAGGGATAAACTCGCTGTAGTGAAACAAGGATTCTTCGCTGTACTCCGCGATACGGACGCACGTTTCTGCGGATATTGGGGGCCATCCACAAGTTACATCAGACGATTTGAGGGGGAGGGGGCTAACATTTTAATATATTTCTCATAAGAGTAAGAAGGGGGAGGTAGCATTGGAAGATCTGACATGAGAAAAATTGTTAATAAAAAAAATAGTGAATCCATACATACTGTAACGTGGTGTTTGATACCACGCCCAAATTCATTTGAAGCACGTCCCTCAACCCCAAAATTCCAATGAACTTACACTCATAATAATACCTGGTCGAGCAAAAAATCCATGTACTTACTTTCACCTGACTGCAGTCTCGAGTGGAATGGCCTGTTGCCATAAACAAACACCCTCGAGGCTTAGGATTTGTATTTATAAAAATATCCCCACCGTTGCCAGAATGAGTGTCATCACTTTTATTCAAATTATTGGAAAGTAGGCACAATGACAGCCGGCTTGGCCGGCTGTCACTTTCCCCACCTACAACACTGACACGTCACGAATATGCAGTCGTGACTCAATTCTACACACATCACAACAACCAACTCTTCCGCTTTCCAATAAGAGGAAGAAGGACACTAAATCAGTACGTGGTAACGCGGGATGTCAATACGGTAGCAGACGATAATTCAGGCGCGCACCATGTATCGTAGTTGTGTCTAGCAAGCGTCTGCGCCGTTCTCGCGACGCACCATTAGTGACGTTACCAAAGGCGCCCGCTCACACTAGCGCATGAGCGGTGGTATCGTGGCACGGGTGTCACCAGTTGCGCATGTAACGTGCTCGAAATGCCCGTCCCTGGACACCACTGCGCATGTCACCTTTCCGTTCGTTTCAGATTATACCACTGGGTGATACAAAATCCCAACTCTAGTTTGTGACCGTATATACAAGGCTGCTGGAGCAAGTATGGTATCAACGTAGATCAGCCATTGGCTGTTCCTAAAGAAGAAGAAGAAGAAGACGTAACCAAAAATATTATAAACGAAGATGCGGTGTGGGCTTAGTTACCCGCGATAAATATAGACGGCGCGTCCGGCGAAAATTGTCAGTTCCCCTCTAGCCTCCACCAACCGTCGCTAGCACCCATCGAAATGGTTTGGCAACAGCCACTTGGAGCGCTGTGAGCAACTCTTATCATACTCGTCGATGACTTAGCTCGGACAAGAACCATTCAAATTGAAAATAGAATTAGTTGAATAGAATTTTAATAGCGCATTCATAAAAAACATCATGATCCATACAATCTATTTTAAAATACAACTGTGAACTATTATAATTGATACAGCTTACTTGTGATATTTACGTACGTTATATGGTATAAAATTTAAAATACAAATAATATATATTATTCAAACTATATTTTTGAACTTTTTTCAGAACTTTCGAATAGGTTTTGAAATTATTCCCATTTTTTCGTAAAATTTGTGTAAGATTCTGCAAAAAAAATTGCCTCAAAATCTACGATATTTTTTTACAATTTTATAAATCTTTTAAATTTAAGATACAATAATCAAATATTTTTACCACAGAAATTTTGTTAAATGTTTAATTTAATTCAAATCATTGTTTGAATTTAAAAAAACAATAATTGTATAAAAATGAATTTAGAATTTGATTTTTAAGAACGTTTTCTTGTAATTAAAAACAAACAATGCACATTTTGGAACAAAATTCTTTACCCGGAAATATATTTCTTTAATTATTGTTATTTTAAATACAAACAATAATTTTAAAAAACTTCAAAGTTTGAACGTTGAAAAAGTTTTTTCTTTGATATAAATATTTGATTATTTTATTTTAAAGAATATTTGTTAACAACCCATTTTTTTTATTGTTTAAATGGAGAAATTTTCTATTTCGGATCTTTTATAATTTGGAAATTTTCTGTCGGGAATTTTCAAATTCGGTAATATTAGAATTGTCGAGAATTTTCTGAAGCGATTGAAAAGTCCCGAATAATAAAATTCCCGACACTGTGAAATTCGTGAATTGCGAAATTCCCAAATAATAAAATTCCCGAAATAATGAAAGTGCCGAAATATGAAACTCCCGAACTGAAAAATTCACAAATAATAAAATTCTTGGCTGGAAATTGCCGAATTACAAAAAATCCGAACTAGAAAATTCGTGAATTTAAATAGTTTAGAAAATTGTTGTTGTTTGTATTTAAAATAATAATTATTAAAAAATTGGATGAAAAATTTTGTTTGAAAATGTTCACAGTATTTTAAAAAAATACAAAAAACGTTCGCAAAAAGCAAATTTTTTTTTTTAAACAAATAATAAATAAAATAAATTCCGATATAAATCGGTGCTGAATTGAATCCTGCAAAGTTTGTTTGAAAAATGTTATTAGGTTCGAAGAAAGTGTAGGAAGAATCTTTTTTTTTCTTTCGAAGCGCCCGTGTGTTTTATATTATTTTTTCATACAATTTTTAAACAATTATTGTTCTTGTCAATTCAAGCAATAATTTCAAAAACTTTTAATATTTGAACAATTCATTAATAAAAATATTAGATTATTGTATTTTTAATAAGTCAATAATATTTATTGACACAAAAAAATTTTTCATGATTTAATTCGGAGATTCTATAATTCGGGAATTTTTTACTTTGGATATTTTCCACATTATTAGACCTTTTCTTGAAATTATGTAATTTTTCAAAATTAAAGGTCACAATTTAATTTCGAAATCATGAAAAGTATCCATTTTCTTTTTAATTATTTGAAATCTTTTCAAATTATTTTTGACATTTTTTTTGGAAATTTTAAATATATTTTAAAATGATACACATATTTCCTGAACTTGTGGTAAAATCCTGCAAAATAAATTGCCTCAAAAGCTTCCAGATTTTTTCTCCAATTTTGTAAATGTTCAAATATTTTAGAATATTTTTTAACTTACTTTTTCGAAATAAAATAAAAATAAAAATATTCCCAGAAATATTCAAACAAACTTTGTTTGGAAATCTTTCAAAATTCTTGAGAATCTCCTAATTTTTCGAATCATTTTAAAACTATAAAAATAAAATTCCGGACTCTGTAAACCTCCCTAATAATAAAATTCCCGAGCAGCTTATAATATTGCCGAATTTCAAAATTTCCAGATAATAAAATTTGCGAAACAAAATTGCCGGATAATAAAATATCCGAACTAGAATATTCTCTAATTATAAAATTCCAGAATTCAAATGATTAAAAAATTGTTTCTTAATAAATATTGTTTATTTATTAAAAATACAATAATAAAATATTTTCATCAAAGAAGTTTTTGTTTATTATTTAAATTTTTTTTAAATTAATGTATAAATTTGAAATAAAAATAATTCTACAAAAATTGTATAAACAAATTCATGCCGAAACACGTGCGACTCAAACGGAACAAAAATTTCTTTGAACCTAATAAAATTTCGCAAACAAACATTGCAAGATTCAAATCAGCACTGATTTATCTCAAAGTTTCTTTTTAAAGTTTTTAAGATCAACCATTTTTGGAGAAGATTTTTTGTAATTAAAAAAATATATGTACTATGTACATTTTCAATCCAAAATTTTTTAACTAGAAATATATTTTTTGCAATGATTATTCTTTTAAGTGTAAGCAATCATTTTTAAACACTCTAAACATTGAAAAAGTTTTTTCTTTGGTACAAAGATTTGATTATTTCAATTTAAAAAATATTTATTGAAGAAAATTTTTTTCAGCACTGGTTTCTCTCGAACTTTCTTTTTAGTTTTTTTTTTTAAATTTGAAATTCGATTTTCGAAAACACGGTTCTTAAAATTTTTTTAGAAGACTATGTAAAAAAATATGTCTCAAGCTTCAGATCTGCAAAAATTCTTCATATATTCTTAAATGCACTCAAATTTCGGTTCAGTGTAGTAATAAAACTTGAATTTCAAAGTAAGAAAAATTAAAATTTTTAAAATCATATACATATATCATTCATAGAAAAACATGAACGTATTAAAAATTATATTACAAATATAAACAAGATTATCTTTTTGAGAGTATTACTCTCTCAATTCAGTTTATTTTATACCATCATATCCGTGCTTCTGTCATTATTAATTTTCAATTATTTTTTTTCCAAATAATGATACATTTTCGGTGTACCTAGACATTGCACTATTTATTATTATATTCTGAAGTGAGGTATTTATGAAGAGAAAGAGATACATATCAAACTCTTCTAACTTTGAAAAAGCTTTCAACTGCTTTACCGTCATATTTTACTATGAACGAGAAAACAAGCGCTCGACTTCGTAGTACGGTGAGGGCAGCACCTCGATATGGCAGAAAATGTGATGCCCTATATATATGGTTCCCCCACTCTAACACCGCGTACCGCATCTACGTTTATAATATCTTTGATGTAACTCGCCATAGCCTATGAACATTCCTATAGAACTGACTTGGGAAAATGGCGAGTTACTGGAGGACGCTATATTATGAACGCGCCTTCATAGGCGTCTGCTACTGCAGGGTACCGTTTCGTGTACACAGACCTTGGAGCTCGCCTTCCTGAGCACAAAATGTGTCTCTTCGGGGTGTGGAGTGGTGGCAAGGTCAGTGCGCGTTCGCGGAATTGATGGACGTTCCTTTTGTGATGGTTGGGACGTTTTTGCAAGATGAGACTTGGCGAAGGCGCGAATTGGTGTCGACCGGTCTAGTCTTCCAACATGGCGTAGTAACTTTCGTGTCACAAATGGGGCGCCATGATGGAATGTTTCTAAATCATCATATAGGCACAATCAGAGTAGATTTGATAAGCTGTAATTTGGTTGTCGGGTTTATTAAGGTCAGCGCTGGTTTGGTCAAATTGAAAATTAGAACTCGATATAAGATCCTCGTCGTTACCTCATTAGGGCGATTAAATGACGCCTCGAAAATTCAATATTCGGAAACTCGATCGACTACCGACGTGTGTAACGGTCGATATTGTTCAGGTGTCATTAGATATAATTATGGAACTGATCACCAATTCGTATTTTGTTTTACGGGATTAATATCTTTTATGTGAGGCATTGGGGCCATTAATCAATGTTGATTCCTTTTGTTACCCGTAATTTTGGTAATTGGTGATTTCATTGCCCACTTGATTTGTTCATCCTTTTTCAGATATTCTTAATCCTACCCCTCTGTGTGTTGAGCTAGTGGGAGGTAACATATAACAATGGAGGGTTATAGAGGTAATTGGAGAACAGAATTTGGAATATTCTAGAAATAGCTTCACAACTCTTTGCTTATTCCGAGTTTTGATTTATAAACGACCTGGCGCTCTTGAGACAAATAAAATTTAACATGATTTAGTTTTCATTTAAAAGTGAAATGTTGGTATTGGCTAATTCTCAGCCAACAAAATAAAAATTAATAAGTCAGGATTGGCCTAGGCTTTTAACTTATAATATTCAATAATAAAGATCCAGGTTATAATACAAACATATATACATGCATACACACATACATATGAAGTTTCAAGAGCAGATTATATTGAGATATTACGAAAATAACATTGAGATATTCAGAACTGATTAAAAAAATCATGCCGAGATACGTAATTAATGTCAAATATTCAGAAGCGCTCATCGACAGTTGCTCGATTTTTAAATGCTGTTCCATTTTTTTAGGCTTATGCCCTTTGTCGTTCAATCCTAAATGAAATCCAATCATTCTGCAATTTAATTCTTCTAAATAGAATAATTTAAGAACACCCATACAGTGATTCAATACTTTTGCAATATCTCGTGGAGCAATACCTTCGAGAATATCATGCATCCAATCTACTGCAACATTTTTCGTTACATAAAATTTTGCTAAGCCAGTATGCAAAACTGGCTCTTGTATGATTCCAGTAAGCTCATCAATTACTTTCTTGAAAACAATTTTGTTCGTAAACACTTCACGATCTAAAGTATGGGAAATTATGGATAGAAATATGTTTTCTAATTTCGACTGATATTCCGGTGGTAAACGTGGTATAGGAACATACACTGCCCCACATTTCAATATACCAGCGTGGCTTCTAAGTGGGTTATTGTTTTTATAGTCATCGAAATATAAAAATATTGAAAAGACTATCTTGTCACCGAAGCTTTTTCTTATTTCAGTCCAAAAGTTTTCTTGCATGGAGTTAGAAATCATTGGCGAATTTTCATATAGCTTATTGACATAAGAAATAGTTTTTTTGAAAATATTAGGCATTTCAAAGAAACGTGACAAACCTTTAGGAAGTGGTATAAATGCAGCAAACACTGGAACTTTCTGGAAAACTTGCACTCCATTATTTTTCGAATTGCCACACTCAATTGCATAAAAAAATTCATCAATTTCGTCATCATCACTGTTGCTATCATCTTCATTCGGATCATCTAAACTACTTAAACCGTTGTTCACATCTACATGCATTTCATAATTTGAAGCATTTGGTTCACTTACATTCGAGAATGCCAGAGAATAATCTTCCGCATCATGTGCTAAATTCTTGCTCCTCACGAGCTGAATTTTTCTCTTCACGAATGACAGTATGATCGACTGTGTAATTACTCACATTAACCTTATCATTATGCTTTGAATTCCGATGCTTTAAAAAGTAATTAAATGATGAACTATTGTGCTGAAAGCAAAGATCTTTGCATTGATATTCGGCTAAACTAATATGAACATTTCGAAAATGTTCTAGTAATAACTTATTAATATTCATAAGTTCTTGGCAAACAAAACAAGAATTCATTTTCAGTACAACTTTTTACAATATTGATTCATTTTGAAGAAATTTGCATGAAATGCATGTAACCAATTTGAATTACATTAACAAATGTTAGTATGATTTACGAATTCATTCGGACATGCCCTTCGAAATTTGGTTCATCAGAACGTTTAATTGTGATCCAAATTTATATGTTTGATAAGTAATGCCATACGCGAGTTTCTGCAATATCAGCCAAATTGGGTAGGCTGCTTTCGGGTACTGCACATCCACCGCGTAAGAAAGTTTGAAGGTCATATCCAGTGCAGCTATAGATGTCAGTAACTTATATTTCGTTTGGTCTATGACTGCCTACGCGGCTTCTAGATTTCGGATTGGTCCAAAAAAATACCAGAAGGGCTTGTAGAAGAAGTATTTTGCTGTGGAAATAATCTCTTTTCTTCGTCATCTGAGTGTTTACTTTCGCAGCATTCTGAGAACAAAAAAATTAAAACGCTATTCACCACAATCAACGATAATAGGCGCTACAACAAAAGAGAGTTATTGGTGATAACTTAATAGAAATTAAATAAAACACTTCTTCACCTGCAAATGTAGAATGAATGCTTCTTGCATTTAATTGTTTGTAGGTTTTGCAATAGGTGAATCCGCTTCGTTTGCGACATTTTCGGTTAACCTGCTTTTTTTATTCGTGGGCTCTCCATATTTCATTTTTATTGTCCTCAACAATTTCGGTAAAAGCCACAGCACCACAGCGTCCTGACTCTCTGTAAAGTAGAAAATTATTTTAAAAAATATCCGTTTTTCGAAAAGCAGATTCCCTTTCACACGAAGAAAAACATTGAAGTCAATGTTTACCGCAAACCAAACATAAACGAAAAATTTAATATAAATAAAAGTGAAATAAAAATATTTATAAATTTGATTTTTTTTATAATTACCAATTCCGGGCCTTTGGTTGAACCCAAACACCTATACTTTTTAGAGTAATCATAGGCTTTCGTTTTGTTGTTAATCAAAATGTATCTTCTCAGCTCATACGTGTTGGTTCACTTTTCAACAACTGTACTCCACGGTTCTATATAATTCTCTAATCAACTCAAATGTTCTTCTCATTCATAACAGGAAAAGGGAAGGAAATTTCATTAATATGCCTCTTCCACATCAAATGTAAAAGATGTTTCGAAGAAAATAGAAAATAAATAGTAATAATTTGAAAGTACCTTGTATTTCGAATTTATTGGCTGTTGTGCATTGTTTTGTTGTATATTTTTTTTATCTTTCAGAAGACCTTCGCGGCGCATAACACCCTTCACTTGGTTGCAATTTTCCCATAGATTTACAGTGGCAATTAGTTTTGCTTTGTTTGCGCTTGCATAAGGAACGAAGTAGGTTTTCTGTATAGTGCCCAAATAGTCCATTGAATTGTTGTGCGCAATAGACGAACTGTTTCCGATCAATACTGCAAATGATTTGAAAAGTTTTAAAATAGTTTTGCACAAAAAGAACATTTTGTATTTTCTTTTTTCTCACCGATGGAGTGTAAATTTTACTAACCAGAATCACCAGAACTTATCCAGGACTTGGAAATTATCTTTCCGAAGGACTTTCTTCTTCTATCTGTCTATCATAGTCCTGGCTATCTTTGAGTTAATGCTATTGGCTATTTCACCATTTTCTTCGAAGTGACTTCGGATTTTGATGGCATTATCCTTTAAGTAGTCGATTAACTATGAATCAAAAAATTATCGTTATGGATACAAAAGCCAGCAGGCAATGCTGGGGATGATAATGTACTAGCATGAGTATTGACTATTGTTGGTTGTGTAGTTATTTGAGTTGCATTCAAAGAGGCAGGACTTGGTGTGAATTTCGTATATATATGGCTGTCAGAAAGCAATGTTAATGGTTCAGTTGGAAACCCATTTAAAACGGCAGTTGCGTGTGTCACAGGATTAGTATACAATAAACCTTGTGGACCTGGATTTAGATGTTCTGTGCATAAGAATAAATTATTATACAATGTTGTAAATTAGCTGGAGTGAGGAAGCTTATAAAAAGTTTTGATTCGCATCTGTTTGTTGATAAGTAACTGGATCTAAAATTCTTTATCTCACGCTTAGGATTCGGTGAAGAAGTTAATTAGAGTAAAAGAAAAAAACGTGTTGCGATTGAGTTTTTAGTAAAAGATTAGAAACTTCTGTTCATATATCTTGAAATACACGATATTTGAAAATACAATATTTGAACTACCCTCATAACATTACAAAATATATGGGACTTTTTAAATAAGTATTAGAAGGTGAACACTTTATATACCTACCTAATTTGAAAATGGAATATTCAAAATTTATCAACTGCAATGTAATATTTAACGATTTTAAATTCAGAATATTTCCTATTGGTTCAAAAATCATGACGAATTTGTTATATTTACAGCTTTTAATAGTGAAAATTAATAAAAAATTATGAAATTTAAAGATAAATTTTTGGCGCAGTAACAATTTTGTTTAAAATGTGAAAAAAAATGTTTTTTTCATTGAGTCCTACGCACACATTTAAAAAAATCTGAATATATCGAAACTGAAATTCATTCAACTGGAAACAATGAAACATTTTGTCATTTTGCTAGTTAAGAAAAAAAGTTTGACACAAATAAAAAATATTTGATAAATTTTCAGAAATGCTTCCAAGTTTTAAAACTTACTATACGTAACAATGCAAAAACAGACCTACCTGATCGGAGCGCCATCTATTGGGTTCATTTGAACTACGAAACCCCTCCGGATGCTAAGAGAACAACTAGCTCATACACATACACGGGCGATTCATAGGGCTGGTTTCCACCTTCCAAGTACCTGCATAAGTGGGACAATTGTCGTGGGAGTTAAGGCATAGGCTTTGGACCCACGCTGTCGGCTTGCGGGTTCGATTCCTGCCTCGCACTCTGGAAGAGCCTCGGGGACCCAGGCGGTGAACGCTTGCCTAGCAAGGGAGTAGTTCATCTCCGGAGAGTCGTGGGACCGGTACCTCTAGAGAAAAAGGTTTTTTTAGTACTTAAGGCTGTTGCTCTTGGTGGTTCGGAACCCACCTTAAACTGTAGGTCCCCCTCTTGCCACCAAGTAAGTGTGTTGGGGGTGTGTAAAGGAATAGGGAAGAGATAAGAGAAAAATGTAAACGCTTATGGGACACATTAGAAGCTAAAAGAAAACAAAATTACCTGCATATTGTCAGGACAGGTAATTTTAAGGCAGGATATTTTTTTTAAACTGCAGTTAGGAGCATCTTACGGTAGCAATGCTATAAAAAAGGGAAAGTTCTATAGGTCAGAGAGGGTAGAAAAAATGTGGACATTTTGTAGACGTCAATTCGCAACAAGTTATCGCTGCGATTAGTGCTATTCGAAAAATTCAGTTGTAAATACTTTTTTTATGCAGAAACAAAATTTGAGAACAGTGAACTACATTATTTATGTTCAGAAAAGCATAAGTGGAAGGCGCGATGGACAATAATTAAAACATTTTCATTTGAAATACATCAGTGACAAATGAGTATTCAAAATGGCTGTGCTACAAAGTATCATGTGAAATCTCATTTTCATATGCTGATGGATCTTCACTGAAATTTTGAAAAAAGTCTGCTCGAATGAATTTTTTTATATTATTTTGATGTAACACTCCATGATTTTTCTCAATAACACAAATATTGAACTTCCAAGTATCTCTTTTATATCAAAAATGTTGCTTTGAAAGCTTTTACACGCTTTTTCCAAATTTTAGGAAATAATTTTAAATGTTTTGTAATCTTTTTCAATTTGCTCCTCGAATCAATTAAGAAAAAAATCATTTGGAATTTTCCCATCAAACTTAAGAATATTTTTTTCATTCTCTTAACGCCCTGCAAAATTCAGTTTACCTAAAATTTCTTCAAATCCAGAAAAATGAAAAAATTATCTTAGAGTCTTCCGTACTCTTTTTCACACATTTTGAATCTGTAAAACTTGAAATTATTCTATTGAAATCAAACCTAAACCATTTCAAATTTTCCCAGATATCTTTTAAAAAATTTAATCTCAAAATCTTTTGTACAATGGGATGAAACACATTTTTTATTTATTCCGTATGTTTATAATTTACATTACAGCTATACCTTCAACACCAAATGGACTGTCACAGAGAGATAAAAATTTAAAAACAAAAAAGGATGAAAGTTGGGAGTTGGAAAACTTGTGCCTGTGTTTTTTGTCGAGTTATGATGACGAAACCTTTTTATGTGCTTGTTTAATGTGTGCTAAACAATTTGCAAGGGCAGATAATGCCAAAAGGCACTATTTGAGTAAACATCGTAGAGATGCAGATCATGTAGTCGAAGGAGGAGAGGATCGCACCGAACATTTCCAGAATCTAAAACAACATTACACAAGAAGAATTAAGCATGTAAGTACTAATTAAAAGTTGGAATTTTCTCTTCAATCATCCATGCGATTGTCTGTCAGAACACAGACAGTAGTATATAGCCAATCTGGTATAAGCTCTGTTTCATAATCGTTAAAGTCTCCCGAAATAAAGTCCATTGTTCCAGAATCAACCTCACAATTACGAACGCAGAATGAAGAGGGAGAGTGTGTCGTCCCCATCAGGTCCTCGGTGTCACAGTCGCCCAGCAGCTCAGTGTCATCTTAGAGTCCCGATTTATCGACAAGTGTATCAACTTCGTTCGAATCAAGCATGCTGAATGAGAATTCATTCCTTGAAGATGGTAATGTAGCCGATCCCTCAAAAATGATGCGTCAGGCTCTTCGAGCATCGTACCAAATTTCATTTGAGATTGCGCGTAAAAAATGTTGCTTTACTTAAGGTTGCATGATAAAGCAATGTACCATTATGATGGAAGAGTGCTTTGAATTGCAAGATTCTGTGGACAAATTTTAAAATGTTGCTCTTTCAAGATCTTCCGTACAGCGAAGAGTAACAGATTCAGCTGTCAACGCAGTCGATCAATTGAAGCTTCTTCTAGCACAATGTCAATTTTGCTCATTCTTCCTTGATGAAAGTTGCGATAACACAGACATCAGTTAGCTTCAGTAAGTGTTCAACGATTGTCACTGGCGGAGCGAAAGCAATTACAGGTCACATAACTGGATTGTGGGGTTTATTGCGAAAAAAGCAAGGTTTAATTTGCATGCTTATTCATTGCCTTATCCACCAAGAAGCATTGTACGGAAAGGCTTCGAAGGCAAAAGAAACTATGAGAATAGTTGTCAAGATAGCGAACGTAATTGGAGGGGAGGGGGAATTATTCGCTGAACCACAGAGTTTTGAAAGAATTTTTTAAATAATTAGAATCATGTTGTGGTGACCTTCGTTTGCACTGTGATGTCAGGTGGCTAAGTGCTGGGAGATGTCTAGAGATTTTTTTTTTGGATCAAGAGAAGTTATTCCCGTGTTTTTGGCTAAAAATATTAAAACGGAAGAATCTTTAGAATTCCAAGGAAAGTTTCTGGATCCGTTATTTCAGGGTGAACTCGCATTTCTCACTGACATAACAAAACACCTAAATATTTGTAATTCTTTCATGCAATACAAAAATCAAAGTGTTTTACAATTGATGGAACACGTGAAAAATCGTCGTGAAGCCTTGCAAGAATTCATGTGTGAATTGCAGCAAAATAATTTGAAACATTTCCCAAGCTGTAAGGGAATAAAAGAAGAATTCCCTGAGTTGAATTTTGAACGATATGCTGCAGACCATATTAATATCGAAAACGAATTCCAGGAAAGGTTCAAAGACTTTGACATTTTTAAACCACATCTGGAATGATTTATTGATCCTGTCGGTGCAGTTATGAATAATTAGAAAGAAAACTTAAGTTCAGAATTAAGTGCTTTGCAAGATGACTATCGTTTCAAGCATAGGAAAGTGTACACAGGAGAGTTGTTTCGTTTATTGCCGGAAAAAAGATTATCCTAAATTGAAGGAATTCGGATTACGAAATTTTTCAATGTTTCAATCGACTTATCAGTGCGAAAGCTCTTTTTCTGTCATGAATTATATAAATTTGAAAGAGTCAACTAATTTGACCCAAGATAGTCTTTCTGCACTAATGAGACTATCTTTAACAGAAATAAATACCGACATTGATTCTCTTGTTGAAGCAAACATCTTGAAAATTGATGACTGCTCCAGCAGGAAATCGAAAGTACAAATAATGACGGAGGCACATAGTTCAAAATTTCAATAACAACGGACTTGAATTGCTTATGAGAATTAAGAATATTGTCGTGTTTATTATAAACATTCTGCCATTTAAATTCAATCTTATGATCAGATTTTTAGACAATTGCAAGATTTAAGAGTGGTGAACATGAGACAAGCTCATCACATAGAACTGCTCCAAAATCCTTGTATATTTCTCTAATCCTCTCGCAAAGTCCGTCCTTATTTCAGATTATAATTCTATTGATTTCATAGTTTCGAACATACTATTTACATATACAATGATGTGGTTTTCACCAGATGATAGTCATTAAATAAATTGATCTTCAATTCTTTTTTGTCTACTGGCCGGATGAATCCTTTATGAAGGTGTCACGTCAAACATGAATTTGAGTGATTTTCGGAAGAATTTGTAAGGATAATTTTGTATCTCTTTCCAAAATCATCCTTGCTTAAATATGGCTCAGGGATGAATTAACTGGATCGAAAACGATAATGCAAATTTTTCATCAATCTAGGGCGCCAACCACTAGCAAAATTTTAAACGGATATCCTAGTTAAGGAAGATTTTGTATATTCAATATTGACAAAAAAGATAATCGGTTTATTCGTCGCCTTTTTAACACTCTAAGAAATTCAGGGAGTAGGTGTATCTTATAACGAATCAGTAATAAAGAGACCACATGTCAAATATAAAATAATTCGTATTTTATTCAAAGGACAAAAGAGAGAATTTAATGATGACATCACGAAGTCGAACGTTTTAGTTAATCGTTCCAGAGCTTTACCCGATTTGAACACTAGGTTCTAGAGAAGTGCGAAACGCGAAACACAATAGAAAATTATGATTTCCCCCAATCTTGCAATTTTACCGGCCGCGGCCTAGCCCCAAATTTTAAATCTTCATGGAACGCATTTGCGTAAGGAAAATAAAACCGACAAAAGCGCGAAATTTATCGCGATAATCTTAGGCGTGATACACCAGGTAACGCTAAAATCAAGCGCGTACACGTCAGAAGAAAATACGAAAAAAATTAGGAACCCGCACAGAGAGCACTTACAGAGAGTATGGCAAATCACTTTGGCGATACTTCATTCCAGAATCGGTAAAAATATATATACTTATCAGAAATCTCGACGAAGTAATTTGTCGAAATCACACCAACGTACCTCGACCTTTGAGACAAATTCAGCTTTAGAGAAATTCATTTTTAATAAATATAAATATATATCCAGTATCAATCAGGCTAATACCTTTCCTTTGCAAATCTTGGATAACTTAATATACTAAGTAGGTCTATGCCGACCAAGGCGAAGAACGAGAGTGACAGGCCGCCACGCAACGTTGATCCTCCCGGAAGGTGTGTCCGTTCTCCGGAACAATCGACCAATGGCGGCGCAGCTTTTACGTGCCAACGCCAGATGCAGCATGTGCGAACTCGCGGGAAAATTTCGTTCCATCATGGCTGCCGGAAGTAGCGTCATTAATCCTAGCGACGCAACAGAAAGAAGGGGTTAGGCAACAATCGAATCTCGACACATTGGGCGTGAGTCAAAATCATAAAGCTCCCTCTCAATACTTCAACCAACTTCAAAAGGGCGTGCTTACACTCGAGCCCTGCGTTGATAATGAAGAAGTTTTTGGCACCACCGGGGTTACCGGCGGTGCTCGTAGAGAATCCCTCTTTACGTCCATATGCTGAAAAAGGACAGAGCGATACTGTATTACTTCTCTCTCTCCGAGAAGTGTGGGGTTTGAGTAGATGTGTGAGTAGAGGACAGCGTCGCCTGTAGGACCTTCCCTCTCATTCTTTTTCATCGTGGGTGACAGGCAGTGTTATGGCGACTTGGCTTTCATATGGTTCCCTAGTTAGTGGCGTATCCGACTGTGCCGGAAAGAGACAGCGTGATTTGCGCATGGACATAGGAAGGTAGGGGACAAGGCACGTCCTCCCAAACTAGGGCGAGGGGGTTGAGTATAAGTTACAAGGGGGAGTCTACCATCTTACCATGTAACTTTTGGCGGGAATTTCAAAACAGAAACATGACGAAGCAGTTTTTCATTTGAAAAAACTAATTCTCAAATAAAAAAAAAAACAATTTTCTACCAAATGATTGAATTTTTGAGAAAAAAAATGAACTTTGTACAATATATTTGAATTTTTAATTCAAAAATATAAGGAATATTCCATTTCTTAATTGAGTATTTAATTTTGTACATTTCAACTAAAATGTGTTTATCTTCTAATACTTGTTTGAAAAGTACTGTATATTTGGTAACTGTTCCAATTTTATATTGGATAATAACTTCAGTCTCCAGTTGTCACATTTTCAACTTGCTTTAAAATGTTTCATCTTTAAATTTTGTCAAGAGTATTTATTTTTAATAGACTGCACTTGAAACGTGTACCTTATTCATTCATAAATAATTTATTTGAATGAAATATGAAAAATAATAGAAAGTGTTTACAAAAATAAAAAATAAAGTAGGTATAGGTACTACAAAATCTTTTCACAATCTATATCTTTCAAAGTTCTAGTGAACTCTTTAAGCCCCCATTAAAAATTGCGTAAATCCCTTAAAATGTTTGAAATCGTTGAAAATTTCTTGGAAATGTTTTAATCTCTTGAAAATGCCTTTGAATATTTTAAAATACCGTGAGATATTTAAAATCTTTAGAAATTCCTTAAAACTTTTCAAACCTCTTTTTAATTCCTTGAAAGTTTTAAAAATATCCTTTAATCTCTAAAATCCTGTGGAATTTCTTCAAATTATTGAAAGCCATTACAAATTCCTTAGGATCTTTTAAAATACCCTGAAATATTTTAAATTGTTTATAATCTTTTTTAAAATACAACTATTGAAGGATAAAGAAAAATAACTTTTTTCCGGAATATAATTCTTTTAATATACATTATATACACATCTTACGTGTCATACATCAAATTTACAATTCTGATTGCAGTTAATTTGGTAATTACTGCCCTTTAAACAGAATAATTTTCCCGTAGAGTTGTCTGACACAGCATTATCTCGAAGTCTCACACAGCTGACGGAAGTTCTACCAATCATTTCTTCTGGAAAATGGCATGAGCAAATCCTCGAGTGTCTCGTCAAAGCTCCTGCATGTACTCCGATTCTATCCGCCCATTCCTGTTTTTTAACTGGATTTTTCTGAAACCTTTAAAAAATTATAGCATAAGATAATAAACAAATCTTAAAGAAAGCAAGTAGGAACTTCTCAGTTCATGACCTATCATAACCTATCAAGCTTCACTAAGTTTGATACGTTATGTATAACTTAAAGCCTTTATACGATAATGTCGCACGGTTTCATTGAGTTTATTAAGTTGCTTTTACCTGTTTATTTATATTTAACATATATTTAGGTTTATTTAATTTAAAAAATGAATTATTTTTTACTTACATGTGAAACGTAACCTTCAAAGCTTTCTGCTTACTCCTCCTTCCTGTATAATTATTGCAAACAGGAACTACACAATTCACTATTTTTCCTCTTGTCAACTTCTTACAGTTCAACAAGAGAAAATAAATTAAAACTTGTAAAAAAAAGCAATATGTATACAATAACTTTCGTACTTCGCACGATTGAAGATACACAGTATATATCTATATCTATATATATTTGTTACATGCTAAGATGGCGGCCTTCCCCTCTGAATTACTCAACCCCGCAACGACATGCCTAGTCCCCTACCTTCCTATGTCCATGGATTTGCGTGATTCCCTCCTCTCACTCTGTCGTATCATTGGTGAGCTCTGGCGATGTAGCGGCTTGGCCTGATTTGGCCCATCTCTAATGTTGGTTGTGGTGTCTCAACGTTGGTAGTCGACTCTCTCTCTCCCTCTCGCTCGTAGTGACAGGATATAAACAAATGATACAAAGAGAATATAAAATAAGTTTTTCTATAATTTGCGAAAAAGTGCCAGTTTTTCCACCTGTTTTTGGTGTAAAAAGTGACCGATTATTGGTCGATGACGTGGCGCATGCGTAGTGCCGACCTTTCTGGGCAACAGTGAAAAAAGTGGACGGACACAGTGGAAAAAGTAAATGGACGTAGTGACAAAAGTGAGGCACAGTGGAAAAAGTAAATAAAGTGCAAACTACTTCGTGTTACTCCGGGTGTGTTCGTGATGCCTCGGGCGTGCTTGTGCATCGTGCACAGCCAACTTAATTCTATTTTCCGACTCCGTCCCTAACCTAAAAACGCCGTCAGTTTCTCCGAAAATACGGTGTTATTGTTGCGTCAATCGACAAAAAATCGCCTTCTTTTTACACAAAAAACAGGTAAACAAAAACTAGCACTTTTTAAACAAATTATAGAAAAAGTATCGTGTCCCACACATTGAAAAAGCGACGATTTAAAACTCGTGTGATAGCCACCCTCGCTCCGCTCGGGTAGCTAACTTGACACTCGTTCTAAATCTCTCGCTTTTTCAACTTGTAGCACAATATACTATTATATAAAAAAATACCTATAAGAGTGCTCTCTGTGGCAAAAAGGACTCTCGTTCTCGGACCTGGTTATATTTTGCGATCAACACAAAAAGGAATCTAACGTTTACTGCCCTTAGGATCCCGGTACCGGTAAGGTTCGTTTATTGTGACAGGTGAAAAACACCTCGTCACAACCTGATGATAAGATTAAATTTAAATGGTTAAATTTTGAGTAGGGCAAGATTACTATATCCGTGGCGACAAAGTTTTGAATTTTTTGCGAGAAACACAAATCTGAAACACTTTTCAATCGATATCTCGCAATCAGGTCTTAAGAATCAATAAATCACTTACTTGTTTAAAAATATGAATTCTGGAAATTTATTTTTCTGTCCTGTCGGTTCTTTTAGATGGACATAAGCTCCCTTTCCTTACGTATGCTCCTTTTGTTCATACAAGTAATATGTGCTACCTGATTAATTACCTCCTTGACTTCCTTTTCTGCTTTATTCATTCTCTAGTTAAAATTACTATTAATAATTTGGAACAGCATGCCATAGCAAAAGATTAGGTATAGGATTGTAAATCGGACTGAGAAAATATTCTCACAGCAGGGATTTTGAGTTGAAGTCACTAAGGGCATGTGATACTTAGAAAATTATCGATTTTAGCAGTGTTAGGTTCCCCCGGCTTTTTTCCTACAATAATAAAGATTTTGCCTTAAAAATTCGGGAAATGATAGCGAACATGCTAACGGACGTCCCCGGACTCTTCTTTTGTAGAATAATTTGAAAAAATTTAATTTTGCTAAATTTTATTCATGTGTGTGTATTTTGAGGTTATGTGTACTGACAGCATCGTGCACAAACAAAAAATTTGTATTTAGCAAAATAATTTTTTTTGTTATAATCCCTCAAAAAAGATTTCGGGGACGTCCGTTATACTATTCTATAGCATCTCCGAATTCAGTTTTGAAATTTTTTAATTTTTGTGGACAAAAATCCGGGGGAACTGAACCTGATTTACCACAGGTCGGAGTATCACATGCCCATATTGATATTTACAATTTATTGATATTATCTGTTTCCTCTTTACCGGCGGAGTCAATCCCAATAGTGGTAGGTCAAGGAACTAAGATATCAATTTTTGAATTTAAATCAAATCAAACGATCTCGAGTTCAATGCAGGCACACGCTGAAAGTAATTGTGTAGTTTATTGCAATTTAATTATAATTGTTGATATTATGGGATCGGAACACCCTTTATTACATCCAAAACTGGAAAAATTTTCATACTTTTGTTCCTTCAATGATCTTATCAGAACCGATGATCGAGCAATTCTTTTTTTGGAAGAAGTAGGTTTAATCCTATCCAAATCGCGAACACCTTGAAAATGCTGCGATTTGCCAATGAAGGTTGAATGAAATAAAGAGAAAAATTTAGGATGTCTTTAGCGATGTTCTTCAAAAGGCTCGAAAAAGAACAATTCTAAGCACTTTCGGCGGGTAGAAAACCCATCTTTTGGTACTTTTTCCGATGGATCATGTTGTCGAATTCAAATTCGTGAATTTCTTGCTATAATTATACCTTTTGTCGGAAAAATGAAAGTAACATAAGTCTATACTCAATTACTTGGATGGCGTCGACATGAAGATAGTGAGGAGTTAAGTAAATCAACTGTAGTAGACTATTAAAGCTATTATCGCGAAATCGCTGAAGTTGTTGCATCTTATTGCGAAATTCGTCTTGGAGGTGATGGGAAAACTGTGCAAGCTGATGAAACGTTTCTGACGAAACGTAAGTATCACAGAGGATGACTTACAGAGTAGATTACAATTCCTGTCTTTGGATTGTACTGCAAAAAAGATAAAGAGCGACTTTTTTTTTAAGTTAATTCTAAAAGTAAGGCAAGCTTGTGGTCATATATAGAGAAACATGTCCGCGAGGGAACAAGTCGGATATGTACTGATGGAGGAACGCAGTACATTGGTGAGTAGCAGATTGTTGGTGAAAGCACAGTTCATTCAATGACCAATATTGAATATGGAGAGTATATTGATAGCTCCGAACCAATCAACACAATTAATGATTTAGAATATCAAAATAAATTATTTAAGCGTGCTATTGTACGTCGTACAACGCCCAAATTATTGCAACAATATATGGCTTTATTTTACTACCGACGAAATTTTCTTGAGAAGATTTACAAGAACGATTTAGGTTCCCAAATCCAGCAATTTCTGGTAGACATAAAAAAGTATATCCTGGGATGGTTGATGGTGAAAGACGCCAAGGATTGGAATTAAAATGAATTGATCCACTAACTGTCAAATTCGAAGATTTAGAAGAATATGTTCCAGCAAAACCTCAGCGGCTTACGACCATTGAAGAAGATATAGAAAACGCCAGCGATGAAGATGATGAAGAAGAACTTCATTCTGACTTCAATCCTGATGATAATTGATCACAGGGGTGCCTTTCCGCCCCCACGAAGCGTTGGAAAAGGGGTAAGGGTATTACCTCACATTATTTGATATCGGAAACCATTCAAGATATCGATTTGACAATTTCAAATCCGTGTTTCTCGCCAAAAATCCTACCGGAATCCACATTAAAACATTGTCTCCACGGATATCGTAATTTCTCCTTGAGTAGATATATCTTAAGAGATGAATTGTTATTCGCTGAGTACTTATAAAAATGTTCTCAACAGATTTTTATAGTGGTACTGATGAGATCCGGCATGGCAGGACGAAACCTGGCAAAAGCCACAACATCATTGCATATCAAAATAGTATGTTCGGAAATATGGAATCAACAAGATTATTTGAAATGGATGCCGGATTTTCCCATAGGATTACTGTTCCAAATACAAGGTTTTTGGAACAGTAGAAGCGTTGAGGGATTGGTGCAAGCTAACTATTCACATTGAAGATTTGGAAAATGGAATCTATGTAATGAGCCTGTCTCATGTCAATTCTTTTAAACCTTTTAATTTCGTAAGATTGAAATCATTCAAAATTGTCCCAGAAACCTTGAGAAAGGTCCCGTATTTTCTGGTTTTTTCCTTGAATTTTATTTTTTTATGTCTTTGTAACTGTAGAAAAGTTGACACATTGTAGTATGAAAACAAGATCTTAAGAACAGAATCATTTCCTAATATTGAAATGAAAATCATTCATTTTTCATTGAATAAAATTACTTATTTGCAAGTTTTCATTAACAAAATTTATAATGTAGAAAATTTGCAGTCTTCATTGATAGACGAACAATCTAAAAACCGCCACCAAAACTCATATTCAAGCAATGCCGTTACCAATTATGTTTTTGATAACAATGTAGGCGAGATCTCGTGACTACGGATTTCGAAGAAAAAAAGGGATTATATAAACGAATGACCACTGGCAACATGATTGAAAGGAAATTAAGAGAGATTGAAAGGTGCTATCTCGGTAGAACAAAATGAAAAGAATCCCCACTTCAGAGGGGGTTGGTGTTCCCAATACCATCCATATGGAATTTTGAAGCTTCCATACTTTGCCACCCGAAATAGCACTGTCTATATTTTGTCCTACCGATACAGGAAGTTCTTATTTGGACACAACGTGACATAGTTATAAAATAATCAAGTCATATCGAATAAAAAATTTGCTTTGAAATTAGATTAGATTACAGTTTATTTAAACCCAAGCAAGGTTAGTGTTCCCTAAGGCAAAAAACTGATGACAATAATAAGAATGAATTTACCACAAATAATAAAATTGGAATGCAGTAAATCATAACTAGAACTAGCAGGTTTTAGATAAGTCACAGATTTTCATTCAACGCTCTCTGTAGTTTGACACTGAGTTCGAAGGATACGTCCAGAAGAGGAAATATGAGCGTAGATACTTATTTAATCCGCAGGAACTTATCTGAGGTTTTCGTAAAAATTTTAAGAGCATACAATGTTCTATGGTTTTTTTGACCATATGTTTATATTTTTGTCAGTTAAGCAAGGGGGTAAACATGACATCTAAATTGCTAGCAGAATTAGTGTATTGGTTGATAGAACCATTTAACATTAGTGGAGGTGAAGCTGAAGTCTCGGTGCCACTAAAATAGGCAGGGCTACCAAGGATTATGGCTTCCGGCTTGAAAACATTAATGAATAGTTTGTTAGTTGTGGCTTATTCAGAGAAAAGCTAAATCGTTTGATTCATTAACCTGATCGCTAAAGATATTTCAGAAGGAGCACTGAGAATATATATTTATTCACGTCGTCAGAATAACAGATGTATTTAACAAGTCTAAGGAAAATATTGAGATAAGTAACCTATTCTATTAACAATGTAGGCCCTAGAACAGATTCCTGTGGAACATCAGCAATAACCGGAAGTCAATTAGTTGAAATATTTTTGTCAGGATCGAATATCGCTTATTGCCTATCTAGAAGGTGAGCAGAAAACCATGCTACAACTTTATTTGAGCATCCAATTTTCCTAAGTTTACTGAGAGGAATGCCTTATGAAAAGCCCTACTGAAGTGGAAGAGAACCAGGATGAGGCGCTGTCTACAGAATTCACTCCAATTGCAGAAGGGTCAATGATGTTTGTTAGTTTATCTGTATTAAAAGCTATTCCACTTGATAGTATATTATACTTAAGCAGGTTTCTCTAGCTGCGGAAGTTAGACACGAGATAATTAGAATTATTGCCTATTTTCGGCCGAAAATAGTAGTATGGAACATAAATACACATTTTTGTAATAGCAACCTGTACGAGATGAACAAAATTATAATTTTTTTACATGTAATCAATTTTCGAAAATTTTATATTGTGTTTACTTTAATTAATGATAGATACTGTTGCCAAATTTTCTCAATCAGGATGATGGTCTCCAATGGAAGTGAAATTATTTCTTGAAATTAGGATTTTAGTATGAACAAAAAACTTGGACTGTTTCAAAGTTTCGATTATCGTGCACTACTGTATAGTTCATAAGAATGAATTGACTTATTTTGCTGGGTTTGAGAGACTTATGTTGAAAAATCCAGATACAAGTACTTTCTTTTTCTTCAGAATTTACCAGTTTTCATGTTGGATTTTTTCAAAATATTGGCTGTAACTGACTTTTTCACAGTCGCTACAAATAAATTTGCTCAGCTTTTCAAATTCTAGAGGCTTTTCTTAAAAAATAGAAAAATTATTTTTTTTTTCAATTCTGAACGTTCGCCGTTTGAGATTTGTTCAAAACTTCTTGTCTTGGTAATGTCATTACCTAAAGAGTGCTCTACAATAGTGCAGTATATGACAAATGCTATAAATATTATTTTCCATCATACCTCAATCGCAAATTCGACTTACGCTGCCTGTGGAGCGGGTCGAAAATCGAACTTTCAAACCTAGGTGAGAAAGTGACAGATCAATGTAAATTTTCTACCCTAGGGAAGAAAGTGACAGATGAATGCAAATGGCGCTGTTTCTCTGTTCACTCGCGCATTAGATATTTCAGCTAGGGTGGGGGGAATCCAAGATGTCTGCACGATGAGGGCCAAACAATAATACCCATTGCATTATATAAAACTTGATTTTTTAAGATAATTTAGAAGATGATTATTTGTAAACATAATTATATTTAGTTATTTTTCAAAAGCTATTCCATTCGATAATAAAATCGATTCTCTGTCATCTAAATATATCGATAATCGCGAGACTTGTCTTGAAGCAAACTTCAATCTACGTCGATCGTAATGGAGCGTCTGTGAACATCGTAAAAGGTTGGGAAAAAACGGCATTTTCTTTGAAAATAAGGTGCAAAATGGCCTCAAATAATGCGCAGTACAAAAATTCTTGTGGTTTACCTCCGGACATAGAAAAAGCAGCAAAAGATATCACAAATGAATTGCTGCCCGATAAATCGCGTGATCGCTATGAAGCAGCATATCAGAAATTTCTTGAATGGCAAAAATGCGTAAAAAATGGATTTATTGACAGAAAATGTTTTACTTTCATATTTCAAAAAACTTGCTCAAGCTTATCAGCCATCAACCCTATGGAGCAACTTTTCGATGCTCAACGCAGTCATTGAAAATAAAAGTAAGGTTAACATCGGAAGCTACTACCTTTCACACGCATTTTTTAAAAAAATCCAAGGGCTACGAGAGTACAAAATCAACAGTTTTTGAGGCCAGACATGCGGAAAAATTTCTCAACGAAGCTCCTGACAATCGGTGGCCATAAGCAAAGGTGAGTACAATTAACAATGTAACCTCAAATTAAGTCAAATTACCAAATTGTGCTGAAAAATAACATCTTTTCATCATATTTCAAGATAAAAAATTGGGAGTACCTGAGTTCAATGAAATTAGATAATTTGATGATCTGGGATATATTATTAACAATAAAAATGATAAATACAAATAATTATAGCAGAGAAACAAAAATATTCTTATGAATGTAAACAAAAATCAGCTCGCATAGAAATATATACAAAAAGAAATAAAAATGTGGAAAAATATCTACAAATTAATCAAATATGAAAATTAATAAAACATTTTTTCCAGGTCATTGTGGTCATGGGTATCACCGGAGGATACAGGGGAGGGGAACTCCCAAATATTGAATGCAGGGACATTGACATTCACTTTTTGAAAATAGCAACTCCATATTTTTATTTTTTGAATATCTTCTATTATTTTTGTAATTTATTAAATTTCTTCATTATTATTGACTAAGGGAATAATATTTCCTAACATATTGATTTTTGTATCCTATGAACATTTGTTGGAAAAAACATTTTAAGTGTATTCTTTACTGTAAATTGATTCATTAAATAATTGAAATCTTATTTTATGTAATGAATTTCGCTCCCCCCCCCCCCCTTGCTAGTTTATAAACCCTCGTTTAAGTCCCCCCTAGGACATTATATCTATTTTTCATAAATTTATTCCTATTTCACTGTATTTCTGTACACTTTTTGACTTGACATTTAAATTTTCCGCCGTACCAGCTACGCCATCCTACACCCCCCAAGCCCATTTAAAAAATCTCCAGGCGAGCGACCCTAATTCCCCCAATGAAGACTAGAGTCTTCTTTATTACAAAAATCGATTAAATTACAAAATTCGTGTAAACTCTAGGCATCTCCAATCGAATTTTGATTATCGGTATGATGCTCGGGCAGCTGACTTCACACTCGTGAAATCGTTGCCTTTCGACCCTCATCACGCAATATACTATTGTACCTGTATGCACATACTAGATGACGCCTTATGACAATTTGCTAGGGGTGCTTGGTATAAGAATACAAGACACCTTTTTGGCCTCCTAACGCTTACAGCATTTCAATCCTACTTCGGGTTACAATCCTTTTCTATTCTGAAAGTCATACAGATTGGGCGACTCTTGCCTAAGGGAGTATCCTCGATTTCTTCTGATGTCATATCTACAAGCGCACTCCTGTCCATGTTTATTTTCACGCGTTTTTCAATCTCAGAAGGAAACTTATCTCTCAATACCTTATATATTCCACGAAGAATTGCCATATTCCTCTCTAATATTGCAAAGACGTCACCATTAAACGTTGATAATACAGTATATTTATTGGGTGGCATGGGCAGAAAGGCATCATATTCTCCTTTCAAATATATTTGTTGATTGCGAGGAAATGTGTATCTTCGAATTTCAAATCGATGGTGCGGATTTCTGTTGGGAATGAGTCGAACAAATCTTAACTTTTGAAGTGTCATTCTAGATAGGCGTAAAGAAGACGTCCTAGCATGACGAGATCTGGATCCAACGCGAACAGGCGGCTCGACAGGAGGAGGAGATTCAAGCGAAGTATGAGGTCTGGTAGGAGGAAATATTATTCATTTTTTTACCTTGTAGTGTAAATAAAATCTCTACTAATAGTATCATAGTTTCCCGGAAGTAGGTAAATGTCCGCTTATCAAGGAATGTTCCCAAGGAAGGTTCAGGGAAGGTTCGTTAGGAATTCAATTGATATAATGCAAAAAATGTTTACGAACATTCCCCAAATCTTCATTGCAAACCTTCCTTGATACGCGGACATTTACCTACTTCCGGGAACCTTCCTGAAACATTTTTCGGAATTCTCCGAACCTCCTATCGAAATTTTTCAGAAATATTCGGGAATACTTTTGTGCTATTCAGAATACAATTTTGGTACCTTCCGTGCAGGAACTAGTTAATGATATAATGATGAAACGCGAAAACAGAGTTCACATTAACGGTCCAATTGTTCATCATTTAAGAATACGTAAATCAATAATAGCTAAAGCTTATGCGTTCCTTGAGCTTGATAAACCCATTTTGAAATAAAGACCTATTGTATCCTTGATTTGATCACCGACTCAAAATTTGGCACATTACTTATCTAAAGTCTCTGCTCCTTCCTTATCAGTAACTGGTTCTTTTATCGAAGTCGGTTGGGAATTTACGTATGAAATCAGAGATGTAAAAATACCTAGCAATCAATCAATTGTTTCACTAGATGTGAATTATCATTAGTTTCTATGTGTTTGATAGCATTCTCCTGAATTTAGCCTCAAATTGTGGAGAACAGAAATTACTTGTCTTTACATTAGAGATTTTCAAAGATAGAGATTCCTAGTCTTGAAATAGAGCGAATAAAATTATGATACATGTAAAAACATGACAAAACTATTATACAGTAATGAAATTGACACATATTTCATGATAGCAGCAACTTCATTGAAGGCCTTGTATTTCGCTCACAATTAGATATTTCCAAAGAAATTTCGTTGTCAGATTGGGTAGCTGTATGTCTTAGGCATAAGGGTTTTGGTTCACAAAACCAAACGCGCAAATACTTTTGCTTTATATATCAATTCAAAGGATAATTTTTAGGTCGGTTTTGAATCATGGAAGATAGAAAAAGGACTGGATTCCAAATAAGCTCATTTTTCCTTAAAATATATTGTCAAAAACTTTCGAGCACCGGACATTGACCATTCCGCAAGTTATAAAGGAACAAATTGTAGTCGCTAGCTATCCTGAGAAAAAGATCCTGTGTCTGAGGCAATTTATCCATTCATACTCTAAATTTTAAAATATTTTTCTTTCTTGATTTTACACCGTTGAGTATTATTTTTAAATCTGTACGAAGAATTAAAAAGGATTATGCAAAAGCTATTCTGGTAGTGCCTGATTGGCCTGCTCGAGAGATAATATACCTTATGAACGTAAATTTCTAGAATTAGTTTTTATGACAAAACGTTCTGACATTTGTGTTACTTTGCAAACAAAGAGGTGGCATACCAATAATTATTATCCAAGCATTCTAAATTAATACGCTTCCAATCCATTTTTGTTTTAATGAAAATTCTCAATGTTTTCTACGTTGCTGTCTTCGTTTGAACATTCAATTCTTCGGTTAGATTTTCCTCAATTATATTTAATTTCATACATATTATGTTATTATGTTTACCAATGCAATGATGGATAACCAGGAAATTTAAGACGATAGTAGAAACAATCCTCATCTTTTCCAATGAGAAGAAGATCTAACTAACGTGTTGATGAAAAATTCAATTCACAATGCGACTAACCAATACGCAAGTACTTCATTAGATTATATCCGTCTTATATCCGTCGCTTAGTTAAATTTTGTAATTTAACCTGAGTTCGGTCTCTTTTCTTGTTTCCGCTGTCAAAAACTATTGCCAAATGAATCAGAAAATAATTAGAATCAAAATTTGAAAAAATGATTTCTGTGGTTTTGTAACGGATTTCAAATATTTTGAAGGAATTCCAAGGGTCCAGAATAACTTCTGGGGAACTTTAGGAAAAAGATTAAATGAAATACAATTTCCAGACATTCGTAGCGATTCCAAACATTTTGTGGGATTTTGAGGTACTTTAGTGAATTTCAAGAAATTTCAAGAAGTGACAGAGAATTTGTAGAATTAATAAAGATTTCTAGGCATTTCCAGAGCTTTGAAAGGATTTTTACAAAATAAAATGAATTTCATAAGACCACTAATTATTTGACAGATTCTAGAGAATTTTGCAATCTTCAATTGATTCCAATTGATTTCTAGAGAACTTTAAGGTATAATAATTATTTGTTCATTTAAATGACAAGCAAGTATCCCAATTACCAATATAGGCAACAGGAGTATATAATGAAAAGCATGTCTGAATCTCTCCTCAATCTAAACCTAATCTATTCTTTCATTTTTTAGGATTTCGAATGATTTATTTTCATTTCTAACTACTTTGAAGATTTCAACCAAATGCTAAGCAGGTCAAAAGGTTTTAAGTGATTTTCCAAGAAGTTCAATTATTTAATAGGATTGACGGGATTTTGAAAGATACTCAGAGAATTTCAAGATATTTAAAAAACGCGATCAGTACCATGTTTATAAAAAATACTGGTATCATCAATAAATACTGGTATTATCAAATGGAGCCTATGTAACTTTAGGACAAGAGTAATTTTTAATAAAAAGTAAAATTTACGAATAACTATTCAATTTTCAAGTTTATTTGTTCACATGATTTTGAAGAAATATAAATATAATTTTCTCAAGACTCTTGAAAAAATTTTAGAAGATTTTCGAATATCATGGCTGTATCCTACTTCAGCTCACAAACAATATTAATTTTTAGTTTTGCATTCAAAGAAATTACCAAAATTAATGGTGTCATAGAAATTCATCTGCAATGACTGTTTTAAAATTCCTTGAAATTGGGCGGTGACAGCCTGTGGGGGCTTCTTCGATTTCTTTATGGGTCATAACTTCAATCGTGCCGCTGTTCATGTTTATTTTCACCCGTTGTTCTGCCCAGCGTCTAGATTGAAATAGATTTCCTGATGTATATATTGCACGAAGAAGTGTATTATTTTTCTCCAATATTGCAAGGACGTCACCATTGGACTTCGCTAATACAGTTTGTTCTCCAGTTGGCAAGTGATCAAGGACGTTCCCTCTTCTCACTTGAATTGGTTTATCGCGTGGGAAAGTGTATCTGTGAATTTCATATAGTTGCTGCGGATTCGCATTGGGAATAAGCTGGACAAACCTTAGTTGTTCAAATGTAAGTCCATTTAAGCGCAAAGCATTAAACCTGGCATGAGGAGACCTGGACCTGGCACGAAGAGAGGGATCGGCCGGAGCAGATCTGACCGGAGAACCCGAAAGATAGGGTTGGTCAGGAGAAGAAGAAGGTCCCGAACGACGAACACCAGGAATAGGGTCGCCATTAGGCAAACAGTCGAACTGTAAACTCATGTCTGAAACAAAAATAAAGAGTTAAATTTTCCTTGCGTATTCTCCTCTGGCATGTTTTGCTCGATATTTGTTTTCATTTCTAGCATATATTTCTCTTCAAAAGAGAGAAATACCAAACCTTATTTAGTCCACAGGAATCGCTAGACTGTATGCAAGAGCACAAAAAAGGCTGGTCACATTTCTTCCTGGGTCAATTCCAATATTGTTTTCAAGGAAAAAAGTTTCAGAGTACCAAAGTGACCGGAGCAAGGTACGAGGTGAGGTTGGGCACTCAATAGTCGCGCACTTCAATTTTCTATTCGGGCGTATTTTGCAAGACATGAATTTTTTAACTTTTCGGACTGAAATTTCAA